>CM053574.1:17632734-17674253 GCA_028646485.1 Cryptoprocta ferox
CTCTGTGTGGGCAGGGCTGGGATAGGGGAGCTGGTCGGAGCAGAGGCCAGGGCAGGCTTCCCCCAAGGGTGAACTTGGAGGCCAGAAGTATGGGCTGGAGTTGAGCAGGGGTGCAGGGCAGGCCTAGGGAAAAGCACCAATGAAGGGCAAAGCATGCTTAGGGTATTAAAGGAACTAGGGGCTGTTGTCCCTTGAGGAGGGGTGGATCGGGGTGGGGGGGCAGATTGGAGGAAGGAAACAACAGGGTGGGGGGTGAGGACATGGAAGAGAAGTGGTCAGCTCTGCCTAAGGCCGCAAGGTCCTGGCGCATGAGGCTAGGGAGGTGGCTGTGGGACCTTGGGACCTCTGCTGGAGCAGGACCTGCAGAGGGGTTGGGTGAGGGGGAAAAGCCTGGATGGGGGTTCTGAGGAGCAGAGCAGGTGGATGTGATGGGGCCAGACAAAGGAGAGGCCTCTCCTGAAGTTAAGGGCTCCAGCAAGCCCCACCTGGGGCTGACGCTCATCACCTGCCTGCAGTGCCCTGGCGGAACCTTCACACCATCCATGAAGTCCACCAAGGACTACCCTGACGAAGTAATTAACTTCATGCGCAGCCACCCACTCATGTACCAGGCCGTGTACCCTCTGCAGCGGCGGCCCCTGGTCGTCCGTACGGGCGCTCCCTATCGGCTCACCACTGTTGCCGTGGACCAGGTGGATGCAGCCGATGGGCGCTATGAGGTGCTTTTCCTGGGCACAGGTACCCACTGCTGCTCCCGGTCCCTCCCACGCTGGGCCCACTGGGTGGAGGGTGCTGATTCACGGGGCTGGGACCTACCCTGCTAAGGGTTGCCACAAGCTTACCAAGGTCAACTCTGCTCCCTTCATCTTTTGGAGCTAGATAACGGAGACAAGGGGTGGGGAAACCCCATCACTGTCCCCAACCCCCCAGGGGCTGGGAGAGCAGGGAAACTGGGCATCTGGGGACCTGTGAATGGTCAGGAAAGAGGGGACAGGTGGCAGATACCTCTACATGGGTCCAGATACTGACATACATGCTCTCGTGTGCACATGCGCAGGTGTGCCCACCACAGTTCCAGTCCCTCAACACAGAAATGCCTCCAGCATCCTATTCTCAGCAGTGCCCAAAATGAGGGTCTGGGGTGGGAGAGGCAGACCCTGGCTGTGACCCCCTTTATCTTGAGCCCCCACATCCAAGGGAACTTCTTCAACCTTGGCACAGAGCTCCTGCTCCACTGCCCTTGGGGGGTTGGGGCCCTGGTGGGGGAAGGGGCTGAGGCTGGTACCCCTTCCCCAGTGTCCTCAGCCCCACTGAGGCCCTGCCCGGCCCGTTCCAGACCGCGGGACAGTGCAGAAGGTCATCGTGTTGCCCAAAGATGACCAGGAGATGGAGGAGCTCATGCTGGAGGAGGTGGAGGTCTTCAAGGTGGGTATGACACCCAGTCCTATTCGTCGCACCCTGACCCTCCTTAGTATCAGCTTCTGACCTCAGACTTCAGACCTCTAGGTCAGGGCAAGGAGGGGGTCCCCAGGGCCCCACTGATCCCTATCTTCTTCCAGGACCCAGCACCTGTTAAGACCATGACCATCTCTTCCAAGAGGGTGAGTTTTGGTGAGGTGGGCGGGGGGTAGGGACGGAGCCTGTTCTTCCTTGGGGTCATGCCCTTGGCATAGGGATGGGGAAATGGAGGCACGGAACATGATGGGGGCTGGCTGTGGGAAGGCAACCGACAGGCCCCTACCCCTGCCCTCAGCAACAACTGTACGTGGCCTCAGCTGTGGGTGTCACACACCTGAGCCTGCACCGCTGCCAGGCATATGGGGCTGCCTGTGCCGACTGCTGCCTCGCCCGTGACCCCTACTGTGCCTGGGATGGCCAGGCCTGTTCCCGCTACACAGTGTCTTCCAAGAGGTATGGACCCCCAGGCCCGTGGAATTTTAGCCACCGGACCCAGGGCCCTGTCCTGAGGGTTTGGTGGTGGATATATTACCCTGGGGGAGTTTATGGATGGGACGCCTACCTGGAGTATTGTGGTACAGGGACCTAGAGGGGGGCAAACTTGCTTGAGAATACTTTTTGAGAAGCTATCCTCATGTAGGCGGAGCCGCCGGCAGGATGTACGGCATGGGAATCCCATCAGGCAGTGTCGCGGGTTCAACTCCAACGGTGAGTGTGCTGTGACTCACCACTGGGCGCTCCTCACAGTGTGGAACCCTGCGAGGCCCATGGAGCTGCTCCCAGGGCCCCCCACTGGAAGGATTCTCACGTGGTCCATGGGCATAAGGGGGCTTGGGATTTTGGAGATGGGATGTGCCTTTATACAGAGTGGGCGTCCCTATATGTGCCCCTTGGCACCTGACCCTGGCCAGCCTGCAGTCTGCCCAGAGGCAATGCTGCTTTCATGCAGCGCTCCCTTGTTCCACAGCCAACAAGAATACTGTGGAGTCCGTGCAGTACGGTGTGGCAGGGAGCGCCGCTTTCCTCGAGTGCCAGCCTCGCTCACCACAGGCCACCGTTAAGTGGTTGTTCCAACGAGATCCCAGTGACCGGCGCCGTGAGGTGATTTCTTGTACCCCACAGCCCCCATCGTGGATGCGGGAGTCCCCTGTGCAGTAGAAATTCCCTGTGGGTGAAATGTGATATAGGAGCCAATCTGGGGCAGCCCCCATTCTAAGAAAGCCTCTCCAAGTTCCCTTCCCTGTGTGGAAATCATTCAGGTGAATCTCGTTATATGGAAACTCTGGAATTTCCGCCATATATAGTAACTACTTATAAGCATGCCTGTTTACATGAAAATTCCATACGGGGGCTCCATTGGAGGTATACCTCATTATATGGAAACATCATGTGGTTGAACTCCAGTATATGGAAATTCTGTGGGGGTAGCCCTCGTTTTATGGAAATGCCTTCCATGCATCTCTCCTTACATGGAAATCCTATAAGGATACCCCAGCTGGGTGTTCCCATTAAAAAGAAATTCTGTGTGATTGCTCCAAAATTCTCTTATTGTACAGAAACCCCCTTATGATCCTGAGATGGAAATGTGTGCGGATGCCTTATTCAGCTGTTATGTGGAAAACTACTGGGGGTTTTTCTTGGTATATGGAGATTCCACATGGGAGCTCCTCCATGGGATGGGCACAGAAGGGGTCTGCTCTGGGAGCTGGCTAGGCAGCGGGGTGGTCGCACAACCCCTGAGACCCCCTCCCTCCCCATGCAGATTCGTGCGGAGGACCGCTTCCTGCGCACAGAGCAGGGCTTGCTGCTTCGCGCCCTGCAGCTCAGTGACCGTGGCCTCTACTCCTGCACAGCCACCGAGAACAACTTCAAGCATGTCGTCACGCGGGTACAGCTGCACGTACTGGGTCGGGATGCCGTCCATGCTGTCCTCTTCCCACTGCCAGCTGTGAGCGCCCCGCCACCTCCAGGCGCCGGCCCCCCCACGCCCCCTTACCAGGAGCTGGCCCAGCTGCTGGCCCAGCCGGAAGTGGGCCTCATCCACCAGTACTGCCAGGGCTACTGGCTCCACGTGCCCCCAAGCCCCAGGGAGGCCCCAGGGGCACCCAGGCCTCCTGAACCCCAGGACCAGAAAAAGCCCCGGAACCGCCGTCACCACCCTCCAGACACATGAGGCCAGCTGTCTGAGCCCTGAAATGGGCCAACCTAGGCCTTGTCCCTTTTAATATAAAAGATATATATATATATATATAAAATATCTATATTCTATACACACCCTACCCCTGCAAAGACAGTATTTATTGGTGGGTTGTATATAGCCTGCCTCAGCGGCAGCACCGTCCAAAACTTAGACCCATGCTGGTCAGAGACGGCAGGAAACCGAGCCCACTTAACCAGGCCCAGCCAGTTGGCAGGGCCAGGCCAGGACCACACAGTCCCCAGACTCAGCTGCGAGTCTACCTGCTCGACAGCCATCGCCGGGATCGACAGGACACAGGGAGGGAGCAAGCTCTACCCGGACAAGGAATGGACTGCACAACTTTGCCAGCATGTGCTACCAGCCTGTGCCACCGGCATAGACGCAGATTCGAGGACTGCTTTGGAGACTGGGAGTGGGGGTGGGGGCTCAGATGCACTCAGAGAAGGGAAGAAGGGGCCGTCACAGGAGGCCGGCCCCTGCCTGGGAGAGGGCACTCAGTCAAGGCCAGCCCCTTCCCGGGTATTTATTCTCTATTTATTGGGGACAGGAGCAAAGGAGCCCTGCGTGGGTGGGGTGTACTTCCAGCCCCTCCTTCCCTCCCTGCCTGGCCATTCTACCTCCTCTTCGCTTTTTCTGGGCCACTGTGACTAGGGGGCTGGGAGAATAGCAGAGGGGTAGGTACCGGTAGGGCCAAGGGGAGAGGGGGCCATGGTGGAGGCCTGGGGCCTTCAGGGGCTCCCCAGGGCTCCCTTCTGCCCACCACTTCAGATGATGGGTGTATATAGCTCTGGGGGGCTGTGGGGTATATGGGTAGGGGATCCTGGTGGCCCTCAGCTGCCCAGCCACAGCCGCCTTTGGGTTCCATCTTGCTAATAAACACTGGCTCTGGGACTGGACTTCGGCTTTTCTCCTTGGCAGGGGAGGGAGGATGAGGGTTCAGTCCATGCCCAGATTCTGCCCTTCCTGCCCCCCTTTGTGCAGCCTGACCATCATTCCCACACCTCTCTTGCAAGCTCAGCTCCATTCACTCATTCACAGGTTTGACCATTTGTTCAACACTGCTTCCTCACCTGGCTTTGCAGTGGGCTTTGTGCCAGGCTCTAAGGGCTCAGCATTGGAAAGACAAAGCCACAGCCCTCACTGTCTGGATGCCCCTGCCCCGAGAATTGACAAAATTCCCATCCTTCCTGCTTCCTTCCAGCCAGCTCTCAGGAGAGGGACTGGCATGAGCAAATGTGCAGAGGTGGTGAAGACCAGGACAGGTGGGGTGCCACTGGAGAGGAGGAAGTGGGGCTGGGGGCCCTGGGCCAAATTGAACAATCCCTGGCAGGGGCAGCTAAGTGTTGGGGAGGCCCATGGGTCCAGCAGGGCTTACAGCCATACCTGGCAGGCAAGGAGAACCAGGTGGGGACTGGGAGGCAGCGGATGGCCCCACTTTAAATAAACCCAATAGGCAGAAACCAGATTTGCATTAGTTCAACAAACCTGGGCTCCTGCACTGGCCCAAATCCCTGCCAGGGCCCACTTTCAATGTGGCGGGTAGAGGATGGGTAGAAGCTGGAAGCTGAAAGTGGCACAGATTATCTCTTCTTCCTGGACAACCCCACCCACCCACCCAGTTGGGTAGATGTGAAGCCACCAGCCTCTGGTAGGAGCCAGTATCCATTTCCCACATGTTTAGGGACAGTCTCTAATACTCAGGACCTGAGGCCCTGGCACCCCCTTGTGGTCTCTTGGGTCTGCAGCAGAGTTGGGTACTGAAAGACAGCCAGGTTTCCCGGAGGAATCCAGCCAGGAGGCTCAGGGACTCTGGAGGGAGCCTTAAGAGCCCAGGGTTTGGGTCTCTATATAGGAGGTAGGAAATCTCCAGAGCCTGGGAACTCAACATGTTAGGCTCAGTTGAATCTCTTCCACCCAGCAGTACTTCTTGTCCCATCTGAACCTGTATACAGATCCTGGGCCCCCTAAGCTGAGGCAGCCATGCCCTACAGATACCCTTGGGCAAGTCCCAGAGCACCCATAGGGAGCAAAAATCAGGAGAAGGTTTGGGGAGAGGAGTTCACTCCTCCATGCCTCTGGGAGCACCAGACCTGCTCTGGGACTTGCAGACATGTGACAACAGGCCTGCAAAACATTCTCTGGAAGAGCCTGGCCATCTCTGCAGGTCAGAGACCCTGTTGCAGTCAGGCACACATGTACACATAGGCACAAGCTCATGCAAGTATGCACACATACAGGCATTCACATGCAGAAATGCACATGCACACAGGCACATTCTCGCATAAGCACAGGCAAAAATAAGCATGTGCATGTTAATGCATGCACTGCTCATGTACAAGCATTTATACAGCCATATACAAATACATAGATGCACATGTTAATCCACATAAGCACAGCAAGGTACACATAGAAGTACATGTGCACATGAGGAAAAACGAATAAAAGCATCTCTACACACATGTATACAGGCCTGCATAGGCACACATGTGCCTCAATGGCACAAACAGGCACATGTGTACACACAAGTATACATATGGACAAATGTGTCATGTCATTGCTTTGCTTGATGCCAGCAAAGGATAGCCGCACACACACCCAGGCACACATAGCGGACATGTACACCCCCACCCCAAGTCTGTTGGAATCATGGAGTTATGTAGAGGCCCTGCCCAGGTCAGATCCAGCTCTCAGTACCAGGCAAATGCAATGTCCTGCTTTCCTTCTTGACTCTGCAGAGCTGTGGAACCCTGGTCCAGAGTCACCCAGCCCTTCTCAACCACTTCCTTCTGTGTGACCCTCTGAGCCTCTGCTTCCTCATCAGTAAACGGGGCTGATGGTGTAGGCACCCATACACTGGGGCCCCCGTGTGAGCTTACAAAACAAGGAGCAGCACTGAGTCCAGGGCTGGGCAGGGGCAGGTGCTCCTTGCTTGCTTCTCCCTCTACTCCCTGTTGCCAGCCCCACCCCAGTTGCCCCCACCCTAGGAACTCAAGGTCCTATTCTCTCCCTTCTAAGTTGGACCCTACGGAACACATCTCCCTGCTCTGGCGCAGGAGCTGGACTGTCCCCAGGATCTCTCTTAGAGGGTTGGGGCTGGAAGAGAGGGGTGCAGAGTCAGCAGTTGAGGGATTGGGGCCATGCCAGCCAGATTAGAAGGGCTGGGGGCTGAGCTGGATTCACTTGTCCTTGTCTCTCATTGGCTCTTGGGAACCCCTGGCCCCCAAATCCCACTAAGCAGCCCCACCAGGGCCTGCACAGGTCTGTGGGGAGCCAGTTGGTTGCCAGTCCTGAGGCCAGAAGGGTGCCTGTGGAGGCCTGAGTCCAGACTGAGCCTGGCTCTGGGGCTCTCCTCCATCTAGAGGAACCAACTAACCACCCTGTTCACCAGCTGCCGGGACCATGGGGGCTGGGGCCAGCGCCGAGGAGAAGCACTCAAGGGAGCTGGAAAAGAAGCTAAAAGAAGATGCTGAGAAGGATGCTCGAACCGTGAAACTGCTGCTTCTGGGTACGGGTGTGGGCCCAGGTGGGGCCACTGCCACCAGGTCAGAGGCCTGGGGGCCAGCAGGTAGCCCTTCTGTAAAACAGGGGTGACTTGGGAAGCAGAATGACCTTGAGACAGGTTAGGGAACAGAGTGGGAGCCCTGGCCAGGCAAAGCTGGGTCTAATAGGTGATATCCCAACTCCTGAAGGCTGGGTGTCCCATGGAACCGCTCTCCAGAGGGCCCTCCTTCAGGCACCCTCCCCTCTGGAGAAGTCCTGTTAGGCAAAGGTCAGAAACCAGGGGCTTTCGTGGGAGCCCCCAAATAGGGCTGCTCCCTTGGGAAGACAGTAACAGTCCTCGTGGGAGTCCACAGACAATGGCCCTCAGATTCCAGAGCTTTGTTATTGGCAGACCTAAAGAGGGTGCAGAGGTACTAAGGCCCAGTGGAGGACAGATAAAGCCATGTCCATGGTTTCATGGGTAGTGAGGAGCATGGTGGGGCTGATGCAGTGCCTCCAGGCCACTACCTCCTCACAAGTGGAAGAAGGATCTGCTTTGAAAGGGCAGCGTACGTTCCACCCAGGCTCTCCAGGATCCTGTCAGGCAGCTGGATGTGGGCAGAGGGACCAGACCAGAGCACCCCAGGGAAGACGTGAGGGCTAAGCCAGAAATCTCATTAACTGTGCCCAAAGCCCTGCCGAGAGCAGGCTCAGAGGGGCTGTCAGCTCTGTCTTCTCCCCCACTCAAAGGCACTAATTCTCTCTGAGCCTCTCGAGACACTCCTGTCCCCACTCGAGGTGGGGTTGACCCGGCTCAAATAATCCCTTGCATACAGTACCAAAACTCTCCACAAAGGGGCGCTCCAGGTTTTCTTTATTTTGGTCTCAGGCTAATCAAGAATGCGAATACCAGGAGTCTTGGGGGTTCTGCAGCACAATTGAGGTCTGTCAGGTCTGTCACTCCTGACATTTAAACATGTTTTTCCTCAAGGGTGTCAGGACCTTACTTTGGGGGTTGGGGGAGAAACAGGTTGGGGGGGTGGGGAGGGTGATGTGGGGAGGTGCTGTCAGTGCATCTCTGAGGCGGGGCTTCTCTTCCAGGTGCGGGTGAGTCCGGGAAGAGCACCATTGTCAAGCAGATGAAGTGAGTGCCCTTGCCCTTTCTGAGGCCTCTGGGGGGTGGGTGCATCCACGGGGCCTGTCCTTTCCCACCAGTCCACTTGGCCCTGACTTGGCTCGCCCTGGCTCTAGGATTATCCACCAGGATGGGTACTCTCTGGAAGAGTGCCTCGAGTTCATTGCCATCATCTACGGCAATACGCTGCAGTCCATCCTCGCTATCGTGCGTGCCATGACCACGCTCAACATTCAGTATGGAGACTCTGCGCGCCAGGTGTGCAGGGAGACTGGCTGAGCGGGGCCTCCGGGGGCTCAAGACTGGGCTCAAGTCCACGGTCACCTCCAACCACTCCCACCCTGCCCTCAGGACGATGCCCGGAAGCTGATGCACATGGCGGACACCATCGAGGAGGGCACGATGCCCAAGGAGATGTCAGACATCATCCAGCGGCTGTGGAAGGACTCGGGAATCCAGGCCTGTTACGAACGCGCCTCTGAGTACCAGCTCAATGACTCCGCGGGCTAGTGAGAGCACAGACTCAGGCGGGGCGCTGGGGGTGCGGGCGGGGCCCTACCACGCCCCTCCACCCAACCCACGCACACTCCTCGGTCTCCCGCAGCTACCTCTCTGACCTGGAGCGCCTGGTAACCCCGGGCTACGTGCCCACGGAGCAGGACGTGCTGCGCTCGCGTGTCAAGACCACGGGTATCATTGAGACTCAGTTCTCCTTCAAGGACCTCAACTTCCGGTACGACTCGGCGAGCCCTCTCCCTTGCTCTCGCTCTGGGGGTCTGGCTCGGAGTGCAGCGCCCCGAGGCCCCAACAGGTCCCGGAGACCCCATCCCTACGAGAGCCCCTGTTCCTTCTCTGATATCCGCTCTCCACATGCCAGTCCCATCCGAATGTCCCCCAGCCAGCATCAGGAGGCCAGGGGATGCTTGTGGGCACGTTCAGGGGGCTCGATGTGCAATGGTTCAGGCCCCAGTTGTCCCACAGGATGTTCGATGTGGGCGGGCAGCGCTCTGAACGCAAGAAGTGGATCCATTGCTTCGAGGGTGTGACCTGCATCATCTTCATCGCGGCACTGAGCGCCTACGACATGGTGCTGGTAGAGGACGACGAAGTGGTGAGTGCCAAGCAGGGCCTGAGACAGAAAGCCGGAGACAGTGCTGCAGGAGCAGGGAGTGTCTGAGAGGGGACATTAGTTCCAGAACAGTCTGAATGAGGACTCAAGACAGCCAACAGCCAGCAGCCCGCACTGAGGGGGGCAGTGGAGAAAGCTGAGTTGGAGCTGTCTGAGCTGGATGGCCCCGGGTGCCCCGGAGCCTGTGGGTCGCGGCTGCACAGGGGCGGCTGCCCGGCCCGTCTACTGGTGCCCGACAGCTTCTGCCCTCCTCAGAACCGCATGCACGAGAGCCTGCACCTGTTCAACAGCATCTGCAACCACCGCTACTTTGCTACCACGTCCATTGTGCTCTTTCTCAACAAGAAGGACGTTTTCTCCGAGAAGATAAAAAAGGCACATCTCAGCATCTGCTTCCCGGATTACGACGGTGAGAACCACCCCCACCCCTCGCCTGGTGGTCAGGTGGCGCCCCAACCCCATGATCTGGGCCTGCGCTTCTCCCGCCACGGGAAGGACTGCGGACACGGAGTGAGCATATCCCCCTTCCCCGCCAGGGCCCAACACGTACGAGGACGCAGGCAACTACATCAAGGTGCAGTTCCTCGAGCTCAACATGCGACGCGACGTGAAGGAGATCTATTCCCATATGACTTGCGCTACCGACACGCAGAACGTCAAGTTTGTCTTCGATGCTGTCACCGATATCATCATCAAGGAAAACCTCAAAGATTGCGGCCTCTTTTGAGGTGGGTTCCTCGAGGTCTGGGATGCTCCCCTGTCTTGCTCCTTATAAGGTCTCAATACCTTATTACACCGCCTCCCCAGCTCCCCATCCCACCTCACTACAGCAGATCCCACTGCAGGTCATCAGGTCCTGCCCAGCTCTCCAGATCCATTCCACTGCCTGCTTCCAGCCCCCAATCCCCAGGCCCCATCCTGGCCCCTCAGGTTCCACCCTACTGCTCACAGCCCCGCCCCTGGTGCATAAGTCCCACCTACCTAATCTCTTTTGACCTGGCCCCAATCCCCCAGGTTTCACTGCTTTACAAGCCCACCTCCACAGTACCTCCAAGCCTAAGACCAATTATTTTGGAGCTCTGGGATGTTGACTCACTTCCTTTTTCTGTTCACAGGTGCTTGAACTCATACCCATCCCAGACACCCTGTAGACCTAGCCGCCTTTTAGCCCTAGCCCACAGGAGCCTATTAGCCCACCAGGACTCCTGGGCCCCAGCCTGTGGCCCTACCAGCCACAGACCCAAAACCCTGAGCCCCACTAGCCTTGAGGCCCCAACCCTCCCCCATGGTTCCCAGGTCTCGCAGAGCCCGGTGCCCCCAACCCCACTGCTGCCCTTCACGGCCTGGCTGCACTGGCCTCCAGGACCCACCCCAGCCAGCCCCAGCTAGGAGCAGGCAGGACTTGGGGCAGCTAGAGCTCACAGTGACTCAGCAGTGCCCAACTGACCAATCTCCTGCAGGTCTCTCTCTGCAGGGGGCCCATGACTCACCTGGTGGGTCTGGGCTCAGCAAACAGCCCTCCCTCCCAGTTTCCTGAAGAGCAGGGGGGCAGGCAGGGATCCCTCCTCCAAGCAGGCCTGCTGCTGACCATCAGCCCATTCCAGCCTTACCACTTCCATGTGACAAGTCTGACACCTGTCTACCCAGTGGCCAGCAACTGTCCCTCTCAGTAGCCTCAGGAGTCCAAAGTCCAAGCCAATCTGGCCTGGGCAGCCCCAGGCTAATTCATAGATGAATTAATGAGTGGGGGGCAGTCCTGGGAGACCATGGGTGCCAGGAAGAGGCTCAAGCTGGACCATTCCCCATATAGCAGGCTCAGAGTACCTCCCCCAGACCCTCCACCCACAGGCTCTGCCCCTCCGTCCTTGTCCTTGGACACCAGACCCATGTCCTACCTCACACACACACGCCCACAGTACTCCAGGATAGTGTTTTGAGGGAGGGTACTGTTGACACCAGCTGTGGCCAATGGTCAAACTGTCCTGAGGGGTGGCTGGGGGCAGAGTCCAGCTCCCATCGATCAGCCCCAGGCAGAGGATTTGACTGAGGCCCAGGTTGGGCCCAGAGGGGTCTACCTCAGGTGGGGTCATAAGTAAACCCAGGTAACCCTCTTGTTCCTCTTACCCTTTCCATTCAGGGCCCATTCCCTGGCAGGAAAAACTGAGGGCCATGCCTGAATTTTGTCAGGGACAAAGGCCCTTGTCCCTGTATCCCTGCTCCCTACTTCCTCATCAAGCCTCGAGTCCTTGCTGATGCCTGTGGGCCAGGACCTATGCTGCAGTGGAGGACTGGGGCGGGGGGTGTTCTATCTCGCAAGGCTAGAGCACGATCCACACTCCCCTCAGATAGATGCACAGACTCAGCAATAAACCTTTGCATCAGGCCCCAGCTGTCCTTTCTTGTGGGGAAGGGAAGAGCATTAATTATCATGAGTTATGGGCACTTATTAAGTGTCCAGTGTTGGGCTGGACATGAATGAGAAGATCATCCCTTCCAGGGAGAAGCGCTTGGCCAGACATGACAGGAACACTCTTGGGGACACGGCACCAACTTGTGCTTCTTGAGAGGGGTTGAAGGGGAAAGGAGCCCTGGGAAATGTTCACAGGGACAGTCTTGGATCAAGAAGTTCTGAGGTAGAGGCTTATTCTGGCAGGGAGAGTAGGGTGTATAACACCCAGAAAGAGGGGCTTGTGGGCCATAGTTCAATAAGGCAGGAACAGGCAAAGGGGATGTGGGGTGGGGAGACAATGGGAAGGTGCCAAGTGCCAGCCTGAGGGCCTGAGCTTCCTCCAGAAGATGATGGGGTCTTGGAAGCCCGTGAAGCTAGGACATAATAGCAGAGCTGGGATTAAGGTGAGGCAAAAGAGGCACTCACCTTTGGGTGCAAAATTTAAGGTGGTGCCAAAAAGTTCAGTAATCAAGATAAGTAATATTTTAATGCAATACTTTTTATATTCAAAATTACTGCAAAAAAATCCCTCATGATAAACAAAATATCAAAATTTTAAATAAAGACAAGACCCAAGAGGCCCTCTGCCAAGCCATATTGGAGCCTGAAGCAAAAGGAAAATGTCCACTCCTACATACGTTGTTGTGTGGTTTTAATGGCAAAAGTTTTATAGAACATTAAAATAGCTGAAAAAAATTGAAAGTAGGTATATTAAAACTCAACATTATTTTAAGCTTAACTATTTTATCTATATCTAAGACAATTTTTAATCTTATTTTCCTGGATTTAATGGCAATAAATCAGCAATAATATTTTACAACTCTGTTTCTGGAAAAAATAATCATTAACATTTTTCGTGAAAGCAGGTATGTAGGGGCACACATTTTTCCTGGAGGCCAGTGTGAGAGTGCATGGGGAGGAGAGCAGTGGGGCTGGAGGACCCATGAGGAAGAGACATGTCCTCTTACCCCGTGGGGCCGGAATCTGCAGATGGGGCTCAGCCACAATGGTCCGGATCTGTGCTATTTGGCCAAGTGCATGTGACGCCCCCAGCAAGCTGGGACTGCAGGAGTGTTGAATGGACTGAGTTTTCCAGACCCGTGGCCACTTGGGGGAGGAGATGTCCAGGAGGCAGACAGATACCTGGGGCTGGGCAGCATCTCCAATGTCCAGGTGGAGGGTGCAGCTGTGAGCCAGAAGTGAGCCGAGAGCAGGGGAGTGAGGGTGTCCAGGCCTGAGCACAGGGTGGTGTGTGTGTGTGTGTGTGTGGCGGGGCACTGGATGGATTAAGGAGCTCAGGCATGCTGGTGCTGCTCGGAGGCCTGAGGGGAGGATGGGACTTGGGCCAGGGGTTTGCAGCCCTCACTGGGTGGTCTTGGGCCTGGATGAGCCAGGGCTGCTCACTTCCACTAAGGACCCTTTGATTGAGCGGTTTACTGGAGTGAGGTGGGGCAGGGGAGTAACCTTGGGATTTAGTGGGGGAGAGGCAAGGGAGAAGACAGGAGGCTTTGAGGAGCTGGAAGTGGAAGTGGTAGGCTTGGGAGGGAGGAAGCTGTCAGGAGAGGGGGGCTAATGGGGTCTTCCACACAGTTATCTTGTCTTAGAAGAAAAGACAAGCTTTTCTTGGGCTCCCAGCCTTCTTGGGCAAGAGGCAGAGAGAAGCCCAAACACCATGCAGGATCTGGACCCCACCTTCTGGGGAGTCCCCTCCACACACAGTTCTGACCCCAGGGTCTGGGATTCAGGACTGGCATTCCTGGATCCCATGGACTGGGGATGCTGCCTGGCCTCAACCTGCCCTGCCCATGGCCACGAGAATGCTGGGGGAAGGGGGAGCTGAGTCTCTCAGCTTAAAGCCTCCTCGGCCCCACTCACCACACCAGTGTAATTACACCCTACAGAGCAGGATCAATGGGAGCCCGATGCCTGATTCATAGTTGAGGGCAGAGGATCAGAGCTGGCCCAAAGCCAACACAGTGACCACACCCTAGTCTTGTAGATAGGGGTCATTTACCCTGGGCACCTCCAGTCACCATCATCCCTGCATGACCTGCAACCTCAAGGTGCCCCTGAGGGCCCTCATGATCTTCAGTTCTGGCTCTGGCGGGACTAACCTGGCCTGTCCACTGACCAGAGATTAGACAAGCCTAGTGCACGGTTAAGGCCTCTGACGTCAGGGCCTGGTCGGGTGGCCACTGGGGGCTTGGGCCCTCCCCACAAGCAGTAACAGAGCCCATGTGACCTGGGCTCATTAAGCCGCTTCAGTGGCCAGAGAAGCTGGGGGCCATATCTCAGGGCAGAGAGGGAGGGCATGGCAGGACTGTGGGAGGAGGCCTCAGCCAAGAGGTCATCAGCTCTGGGGACCCAGACAGGTCCCTCCCCAGCTCTGGGGAGGACTAGACAGGACTGTCTGCCTACCAGTCCCTCTATACTTCCACACCCTGTATTATACCAACTAAACCCCTGCTTGTGCCCAAAGAGAAGGCTCCCAGACACTAAACTGGGCAGAACACAGTGAGAAGCTATGGGTGGGGGTCCTCAATCCTGGGTTGTGGAGGTGAGAACCATCCTCTCCTAGGAGGCCTTGAGGCCCCCCACATGACTCCAGGCCAAGTGTCCTGCCCCTGTACACATCCCTCCACCTATTGGTGCTAATCCCACACTCAAACTTGCTTTTGCCTGTAGCCAGGCTGTTTCCTCCATCCTGTTTCTTTCATCCAGATGCCCTTTCTCTTCCCCACCCTGGTATGTGCCTCTTCCCCTTGACAGAGCCAAGCCCACGGGTTGCTTCTGCATCAGGCTTTTCCTGATTTATGCCCTCCAACCTGGCTGGAGCTTTCCTGTCTAGACGACTCAGAGCACTTAGAGACACTGAGGCTGTGTGGTGGGATGGTAAGAGCAGCCACATTAAGTACAGGAAGAGCTGGCCAGGGTATTCAGACACCATCTTCTTCTTCCTATTTTTTAAAAATATTTATCCATTTCCTTTTTAAAAAAAATTTTTTTCATTATTTATTTTTGAGAGACAGAGTGAGACAGAGCATGTGCGGGGGAGGGGCAAAGAGAGGCGGGGGACACAGAATCCGAAGAAGGCTCCAGTCTCTGAGCTGTCAGCACAGAGCCCGACGTGGGGCTCGAACCCACGAACTGTGAAATCATGACCTGACCCGAAGTCGGATGCTCAACCGACTGAGCCACCCAGACGTCCCTTTTTTTTTTTTAATTTTTTTTCATTTACTTTTGAGAAAGGGAGAGAGAGCTCAAGTGGGGGAGGGACAGAGAGAGAGGGAGACACAGAATCCGAAGCAGGCTCCAGGCTCTGAGCTGTCAGCACAGAGCCTGATGTGGGGCTCAAACTCCTGAACCGTGAGATCATGACTTGAGCCAAAGTCGGATGCTTAACCAGCTGAGCCACCCAGGCGCCCCTCAGAGGCCATCTTCTATGTGGATGTTGAAGGAGAAGTAAGAGCCTGCGGAGAAGGTGGGACAGGGTCAGGAACCAGGAAGGCAGAGGGCCAGGGAGGGGAAGGCTGGTGTGTTCTGAAAACAACAGGAACACATGTGGCCAGCCAGGTGCTTTGGGGGAGGGGGTGGCAATTGGGACAAGGATCATGTTGGGAGGATGTCAGGGAGGCCAGCTGGGTGTGTGAGGGAGGACCTTGCAGGTATCTGAGAAGTCAGTGGGTACAGATGCTGGGCTCTGGGGAGGACTGGGTTGGAGGTAAAGATGGGGCCTCATTGTTGGAGCGGGGTCTTGGGGCACCATGTGAATGTTGTGTCAGGAGAGGTGGTGGCATGGTGAGAAGAGGCAACCTGGCTGGTGGCCGAGAGGACATGATTGAAGAGGGAGGAGAGCAAAGGGCTACCAGCACCCTTGAAGGAGAGTCTTGGCCATCCTGATACCCTAAGTTCTGTTTCATGTGTCTGGCAGTCTCTTGGGCCTGTGTCTCAGGTTCTGGAGATGGGGGAGTACAGGTGGGGGCTGGGCTGAGAGCTGAGATAAACCTCCCCCCAGCCCTCGACTCCAGGTGGCTGCCCCCATCACCCTGCACTGGACGGATGGACATTCCCTCCGGTCTCCGGGAGAAGGCACCCGGCAGCTCTCAGAGTCCCATCCTGGCTGCCAGCTGTCCTGCCACCACAGGCTGGGCTGGGAGATTCGGCAGGTGGCTGGAAAGGCCTCAGGGCTGTGTTTGCCCTGGCTGGGGCCCAGACCTAGCATCAACAAACAGGCAGCCCCTCCCCCCTCCTGGCCACAGGGACCCCACATCATGCTGCCTTTGGGCCACCCACAGCAGCCCAGCCCAGCCGGCCCCTGCTTCCTCCAGTCAGGATAGAGGACCCCAACACCCACATGCTGGGTGACCTTGATGGCAGGCCTGGCCCCTCAGGAACTGCCAATGGGAGCATTCAGCCCTTTGCAAATGGCTTCTGTGAGCATCCAGGATGTATGTGACTGGAAGGTGGCAGAGGCAGACCCCGGTCAGTACCTCTCCTACTGACTGTCCAATGGGTAGTCCTCAAGCCCATTTGGAGGATGAGAGACTTAGGGTCCCTCATGACCAAGGTATGCTCTCATCTGGGAATTACACCAGCCCCAGATCGGGAAGGAAAGCCAGTGCCTTCCTATTTTTCAGCCATCAGAAGTACAGGAGCTTGGGTGCTCTGAGAGAGTGCCACCGTCCCAATGCCTTTCCCTTTAGTCCTCCCAGCTTCCTGGCACTCCCAGCCAAAGCTCAGTCTCCTGCCCTCAGCTCACATCTTCCCCTTCATCCACTTCCCTCAGGTCAGAGGAGAGGACAGGCATTTTCCTGTGACACAGAGGGAAACTGAGATAGGCTAAGGCTTGGATGCGGTGGTGCTGTGAGTCAATAGGAAGAGAATCCAGGAGTCCCGACTCCCAGCCCAGGGCAGGGGAGAGGTTAGGCCTGTCCCCTGAGGGCATTCCCCCCTACCAGAAGGGGGGCAGACATGACACAGAGACATCCAGCTTGGCTAGGAACAGCAGAGGCCATGGGATTAATCGGATCAGAGCCAGTGGCTGAGAAGCAAGGGACACAGCTGTTCTGGGAATCCCCCCCCCCAGCTCACCCCCAAGGTCAGGCCTCTCCCAGTTCCCTGCTGGCTAGGCCTGGGGGCCTTTAACACCTACCACCCACCTCTGAGCACCAAGGTCTTGAGTGGGAAGTAGGCAGGGGTGGGATAGGATCCCCTAGCCAATAACAGGACACCCTAAAACACCTCCTCCCAGGGCACTAAGTCCCAGGCCCCACTTCCCATGGGCAGACACAGCTGTCATTTACTCCTTAGAAATAAGGAAATGGGAGGCATGGCCAAGGGAGAGCCCAGCAAGGTGAAGCACAAGCCCAGCGTTCCTCCCCTCCCGTCCTCACTGACCCTACCCCTGTCTGACCCAGCCTCAATCTCTTCTGAATATCTGGGATGAAGACAGAAGAATTGATGCAGGAAGCCCCCATCCTCACCCCTATCCCACCTCTGCTTGGGAAGAGTGAGGCAAGCAGAAAAGACACTTTGTGTCTGACTAATGTCTGAAAGTTCCCCACTGAAAGCACCCTTTACCGAGGTTAAGCACTGCTCTGTTCCCTTCTGGCCTCAGGGAGGTGAGAGCAGAGCATTTCAGGGGTTAAGTGGGGCACTCAAGAGACCTCAGAGAGAATCTGCTCTAGACTGAAGCGTTCCTTCCACCGGACTCAACTGAGCCCCTCCTGGAGCAGCTGCTCTTCTACCTACCGGCTCTTTAGCGCTCGGGCTGCCCCTTTGCTCCAGGCGGGCCAGGGCCCCCGCCTCTCCCCAGACCAGCCCCTCCTCCCGCCCGCCGCCTGGGATTGGCGGGCCGGGGGCGGGCCGGGGGCGGGGCCCGGCGCCCTTCATCCCCCGCCGCTGTGCTCAGCCGGGAGCAGAGCGGACAGCGCCAGCCTGAGCGGAGCACCGTGCGTCCCCACCCGCCGGGCCAGGTACCGCTGGGGGCGCCGACCCCCCAGTCCAGGGCACCGGGCGGGCAGAGCTCCACTGTGCACCCTCCCATCCGTAGCCGGGCTCTGGGCAGGTCCTCTCACCCGTCCCGTCCCGGGCAGACGCCCCAGCCTCCAGCGAGCCAGAACCCGGCGCGCTCTGGGCTCAGGTCCGGGACCGGCCGCTCAGGGCTCAGCTCTGAGCTTGAACTGATATCCTGGGAAAGGCATTTCGTCGCCTCGGGGCCTGTGGGCAGGGCCGGGAGGGACAGCAGGAGGTGAGCAGCACTTGGGGCTGGGGCCACAGAACGTCTTGTTGTGGGCTCAGACAGTGAGCGATGGGCTTCCCGAGGCAGGGCCCGCGGGGACTAGCTGGAGAGGGTCCCGGAGGGGGACCTAAGAGGGCCCGGGAGCGGGCTCTGGAGCGCTGCCCCGACGGGCGCCTGACAGGCAAATCTGCCCGGCTGGCACACCGGGAGTCTGGGTATATTTAACCCGGCTGCATTGGGCAGGGGCTTGAGGGCAGATCGGGCCAGGCTGCCTGAGGGGCCGCGGGGCACATGTTGGTCCCAGAGCCCGTGCCATTTGCAGCCGGGCCAGCGGGCATGGCAGGCACAGGGCTCGTGTGGCTCCCTGGCCTGAGGGCGGGGCTCTGTGTGCTCTCCCTGCTGCCTCCTTCTTTTGCGGGGGTATGAGAGCTGGCGCGGCGCACGCGGGCGGAGGGAGAAGGACCAAAACCTGGTTTGCAGGAGCCCGCCCCCGTTCCATTGGCCCCTTCGATTGGCCACAGCGAATGCGTGCGTTTGTTTACACCCGGGGAGGGGGAGGTCAGGGGCGGGGCCTGTAGGAATCCTCCCTCTCCCCCACGTTGACCTGAGCCCAGAGCTCAGGTGTAGGCTCTAGGACAAGTCTGAAAGGGACTAAGTCAAAAGTCCTTGCACCTTGCACCCTGGGGGACTCCTCGACCCAGGTCCATCCTTCCTTCAGTGGCCCAGTCCTGTCCTTCCTTCCATGACTCCTTCGGGCCACTGTCCTGTCCCTGGAAGAGGCCTTTGGACCTTCCACCCCTTCCTCTTCAGTAAACAGTCTGGCATGAGAGTTCAATTCCTTCGAGAAAGGAAGAAAACTCTTCAGAGCTTCTCAGTCTGGAGCATAGAAAGCTGAAGAGACCTGGGGACTGTTCCATTTTGAGATGAGGAAGTTCTGCACAACCATGGAAGTCTTCCTGCAGGAAGCACTAGATGTAGGAGGAATCAGGGTGCATGAGTCTAGGCCTGGCACATCTGCAAGAGGGCTGGAATGACTGGAATCATTCCATGAGAGTCTATGACCCCTTGGGGTTGGGGACAGGGGGCTGGTTCTCTGGAGAGGGGAGGGGTATAGTTCTCAGAACCTTACTCTGTCTGGGCTCATAGAGCCCATGTCCTCACTGGCTTCTCAAACCACTCTTTCTTCAGTACTGGTTCTTTTGGCCCTCATCACAACAGCCCCACACACACCCCAGGCCATCGCTCCAGGTGGCCAGACCATGAGAATCTGTTGCTCCTGGCCTGGTGTCTGCTGCCCTAGCAAGTAGCCATGGAGCCTTGGGCAAATAGAGAAACTGAGGCACTCAGAACGTGGCTGAGTGGTCCACGGTCTCTGAGTAGTATCAGGGAAGGTTTTTGAGCTAAACTAAGTGCACCCTGAAAGTTCAGGCTGGGTGTGGAAAAAACAGGCACTCATCCTGAAGAGATAGCATGTTTTATGGGAGTGGATGGCTGCAAGGGAGGTACAGTTTGGTATCTGTGTGCACAGAAAGACTGGGTGGGATGTGTATACTAATGCTATAGGAAGATAGGAGCCCTGCAGGCACATGGTCTAGTTCAGACATGGCCAGGTGCCAGGGGCCACTTGGAGCTGGGCTGAGTTGGGCTGGGGGTTTGCCAAGGACCTCGAACCCATTCTATTCATTTTACAATATTTACTGACCACCTACTATGTGCCCTGCAAACATTCAGTCTGGTGGGTGGAGGGCTGGCCTTTGACTCTGGCTAAGAAGACAGATGCGGAGAGGGGGGGCACCTTAGAGGACCAGGCGGGGCTTCTGGGGGCCAAAGGGAAGGACCAGCTGCTGGGGCAGGAGGGGCTTTCCGGTCAGCAGCCTGGGGTGCCTTGGTTTTGAATTTCCGCTCTGCGGGCCACGTCCTGTACACAGCCTCTCAGCCGGCACGTCTGCACACGTGCGTGGCTGCTGAGAATGAGGGTCACTTCAACTGATCATCACCTCAGTGTATCTTTTCCATTGTGTGGGTAGACAGTGCTGGACTGGGGACTGGTGAGCTTTCCAGCTGGGCCTGGCCATGCGGCCCTAGTGGGTTCAGACCCACCATCTGGATGTCCCTGCACCTAGCTAATGGAGGCATAACCTTGAAGGAACCTGCAAATGCCGTGGCAGCCTTCTTGTGGGGTCCTCCAGGGTTCTGTCTGGCCATCCCTGCGGTGCCCACCAGACCTGCTGCCCACTCACCTGGGCCTCTGGCTCCCTCTTCCCTTCTCACTCCTTCTGGGGCTCTCTCTGTCTTTCATTGGCTGTCTCCCTGTCTCCCTGTCTCTTTTTCCATTTAGCTATCTCTGGCTGGTTGGCCATCTCTGCCTCTCAGCTCTCTGGTTGTCTGTCTCTCTCTGTCTCCCTGTCTGAATGTCTATCCACCTCTCTCTGTGTGTATTTTCCTGTTTGTGTACCTCTATATCCATCTGCATTTCTCTATCTCCCTGTGCCTCTCTGTCTCTCTTTCTGTCCAGATCAGTATGCATGGACACAGGCACCACATGTATGTGTTTTCTGTCCTTCCTCTTTCCCTCTCTTTTCCCTCCCTCTGCCTCTCCGCTTCTGCCTGACATTGGATGGTGCCTCTACTCCAGGCCAACCTTGCCTTTAGCCTCTCCCCCCTTCCACCAGGGTCTCCAGTGAGTCCTGAACTGCCCCAGGCCCCTGCTCCAGCTTTCCTTGGGGCCAGAAGTCCGGCTGTCCAAATATTTGGCCGCCTCCAGGGGATTCCGGGTCAGCAGGGAGGAGGATGGGCTGGCTGGCTCGGGGTCTCCCCTGCCCCTGGGGGGCCACAGGCACGTGATGTCCTGTCCTTTGCCTTGGCTGGGCCTCAGGCTGCACGTCCCTCTCAGCAGGCTGGCAGGGGGGGGAGGGGGCTGCTGCTGGCTCTGGCCCAGTCTTGAGCCAAGAGGTTCCAGCTGCAGCCTCCACTGGGGGAGCAAGGAGGGTCCTGGGCTGGGTGGGAGGGGAGGCCTAGGGGTCTGGGGCTAGGCCCAACTCTAAGCATCTGTTGGGTGTCTAGCAAATGTACCCTGTCACAGGAAAGTCCAACTTCCGGCTCCAGCTGGGCCCCTCAGATCCTCCTAGACACTTCCGGATGCCCAGAACACAGAAGCACAGACCCCACACACCAGGGCCAGGGAGCTAGACTTTGAGGGATTGGTGTTGCCGATACATCAGTGTTCTGGGCCCTCTTCCTGTCCCTGGATGTGCGCTCTCCTCCATACCACCCCCCTCAGTACCAGCCAGGCGTAGACCGTGCACTGGCCATTTGCTCAGTGTTGTTGACGATGAAGGAGTAGTGGATGGGGAACTGGAACTACTGAGGTCAAAATCTGGAGCTGTGGGTCTGGAGGAAGGGCTAGGGGTGCACAGGGCTGTAGTATTCTCCTCTGTTCAGAACACCCTCCCACATGCTCTATCCCTAGTCCCCTGACCTCAGCAATCGTCTCCTCACCAATCCCTGGGGCTGTGCCTTGAGAACATATAATTCAGACATGTCCATTGAATCTAGTTTCCTTGTTGACTGATAGATTGTCCAAAGATGGTGTTCTCCCTCTGAAGCCCAGAGAAGCAGGTGGGCAGGGAGTGCCAGGATAGAAGGGGCTCCTTGTCTCAGCCAAGGAGGGGACTAAGGATGGCTGAGCTGGAACTGAGGGAAGCCTTCAACCCTGAGCCTCCAGGGATAACCACAGTGGACCCTCAGGCCAGGCCAGCTGCCTCTCCCCCGAGATCTGGGCTGCGGCTAGGACTGCCCATGCCCCAGATGCCTGGGGACCATGGCAACAAGTTCCATGGGGTCTGTGCCTCCATCAGCACAGGTGGCCCCAGGACTGAGGGAAGAACAATGTGGATGCCTCCCTGTAACCAGCCTGCTACTGCAGACCCATTTGTGTCCCTGAGCATTAGGGGGGAAAGCAGGGCTCAAGTCCCTCGTGGTTCCAAGGACCTTGATCCTGGGACAGAGAGATATGTGTCCCACAGCAGCTGATGCAAGCAGGCCCTATGGTGGCCTGGATTCCTGGGCCTCAAAATCTTTAATTAGCCAAACTCAACACCTGCCAAGGTGTGCCTGACAAATTCTCACCCTGTGATGCCCACGTGGGCAAGCGTTACCTGCTGCACTATCCCTATGGCTCCTGGCCTCTCCTGGCCCTTATCTCCCAGCAGAACAAACAGGGCCCAGGGCAGTGGCCTAGGCCATTGATTTCCTGCCCAAGTCCATGCTGCACCCACGACAGATGCCATTCTCATGATCTGCCCAAGGTCACCGTGATATCCCCACGCTAGAGCCTGACCCCTCTCTGAAAGCCCATGCCGTGGTCTAGGATGAAAGCCTTGGGGAGGATCCTCACTCTGTCCCCAGCTTTGCCAAATTCATGGGACCCCTGAAGGACAGGAAGACACTGAGGTCCTGAGTGGGGAATACTCTGCCTGTGGTCACACAGCAAGGCAGGGCCAGGCCAGGACTCAGACTCCAAATATCCACTGTGGACTTTCTCAACAGCCAGTCAGATTCTGCTGACAGCTTTCATTAGGCAGAGACTATCCCCGAGTCCACCCCGACTCTGTGATACAAAGGAGCCTGGGAGGCAGTAGGCCAGAAGGATGGGAGCTGTCAGAAATGGGAGCTGCCAGCCTCAGGGAATGGCTGGAGGTCCACATGCCACAGTAGCACTCCACTCTGGCCTCTTAGCCCTTAGCCCTGCCCCACACTGAAATACAGACTCCTTGACCGGGCCTTCAAGGCTTTGTCAGGTTTGTCTATAGCCATGGAACCTTCATTCTGCCTCACACCACACCATAGAGCCTTTGCCCACACTGTGCCCTCTGCTGAAGGCACTCTTTGCTATTCCACACTTTTGGGACTCCTCCTAGAATTTCAGAACTGGCTCCATCACCTCCTCTGCCAGGAAGCCTTCCTTGGTGCCTGTCTCCCCCCATTTTTTGAGTCCCAGCACTCTGTGGCCCATATTTAGTTGCTGCAGGAGCCATAGGGTGGGGACTATATTTGGGGATTTTGTCTCTTCCAGACCAAAAACCGTTTAGGGAAAGATATTCCATGTCCTCTCTGGAATCTCAAACCAGCCCAAGACCTAGCAGTGACCGGTTGTGATTATCAGACAGGCTGTGAAGGTCTAGGCTTAGGTCCTGCTGGGGGGATGGGGAACCTGGAGACAGGAACTCAGGGACTTTGGCCATGACCATGCCATGGGCTGTGGTCTCCCTGGAGGTAGTGCTGGCTGCTAGGGAAGGATATTAAGGCAGAGAAGGGTGCTTTGTCCAGGCTGCCAACTCAGCACACTCTGTGGGCCTGTCCCAGCCTGCCCAGGGTGGGAGGCCTGAGAAGGGCAACCGGAGCTGAGAGCCAGGGGGCACTCTGGAGTGACTCTGGAGATGAGGTGCTGGCATCTCCATATGCAGCTGGGATCCTTGGAGAGGTGCTGGTGGTGAGGCTTAGGGCAGGGACATGGAGACAGACTGACTTCAGGGACTCTCGTCCAGGGGAAGAGGGCACGAGAGATGTTCACATTGTTGTGGTCCTGAATGGACAGGGCTGGAGGTGAGATGGGTTCAAATGCCAGCATCAGAAGAAGGAGAGGCAGGCCGAGGGGGCCCAAGGGTTCCAAGTGTGGGGTCCCCAGGACCAAGGTGCCTGGGATCTGAATTCTGGCCTGGGGCTGCCTGGGGCAATGGTGGGCTGGTCTTCTGGTCAGTTCTGTGTGTCTGCTGCCTCCAGGACACTGGGGCTTGAGGCCTGACCCAGCTTCCTGTCCCCACACATAGCCCCAGTGCTAAGACACCTGGTGTTCTGGGTTCTAGCAGACCTGAGACCATCAGGATCTAGAGTGGGGATGGGGGATTCAGGGTGGGATTCAGGATTCCCCAGCAGAGGGGGTACCCTGGCATCAAGACTAGGCTCTGATAGGGACACCTGGCTGGCTCAGTTAGTAGAGCATCCACTCTTGATCTCAGAGTTGTATGTTTGAGCCCCATGTTGGGTGTGGTGATTGCCTAAAAATAAAATCTTAAAAAAAAAAAAAAAAGGCTAGGCTCTGGCTGACCTGCATGGCAGTGCTGCCCCCTCCCTGGTCTTGACTAGGACCTTAGCTCTCCTTCTGGCCTATCTGGCCTTCAGGATGTCCTTATAGATCCTGGGGCACTGTGCCCAGGTACCTTCTGGGCATGGGGTAGGTGGCTCCAGCCCCAGTGATGGGTAGGGGGCAAGGAAGGGAGCTGGCTCCCTAGAGGCCCCGCAGAGCCATGCCCAGAGGCCAGGGAAGCGAGGGCTGATCCAGTGGCCCCAGCTCCTCTGTAGCTGCCTTACCTCCTCTGTCGTGGCCTTAGACCCTGAGTGTCTGGCCTGGGGTTCTAAGAAATGGGGAATCTGCTCAATGGGTCCACTACTGCAGGATGGTCAGCTAAGGGGTAGAGGGGTTTCCCTAGCAGAGGAAGAGAGGCTTGAAGGAGAACATGGCTCTGAGGCCATGGCTGTGTGGAGAGTAAGGCCTGTGTGGCCCAAAGAATTCGGCCCTGGGACACTCATTTCCTGGAAGGCCCCCTGAGGGCCCTTTGCAGCCAGGCGGGCAGGGCCCAGGTGTCCAGCCACCCAGCACCGCCTCAGGCCTCCTGGCTCCGGGGGGCGGGGGGTAGGCTTTGCGCCTGCCGTTCCCAGCGCCAGCTCTCAGACCACAGAAAGCCCTTTGTTCTGGCTGCCAGCAGTGCCCGCCGGGCGGCTGGGAACAGAGCCCACAGCCCTCACCCTCTCCCGAGGCCTCCAGCCGTCGGGCAGTGCCATTCTAGGTTGGCTAGGAGGCCCCTGGCACACAGGGCCAGCACAGGAAACCTTCTCCCAGTGTTAATGTCAGGGAGGGGGTGTCAGTCCAGGGCCCACCCCAAGCACGGGGTCTAGATGCCTGGGACTCAGCATCCTGGGGTCCAGGCACCACTGGGCTCTGAACTCAGGTCATCCAGCTGATCCTCACTTCACAGATGGAGAAACTGAGGCCCCAAGGGCTTGCCTGGGCTGGTGTGTGAGTGGCGGGGGGAGCGCTACGTACTGGCCAAGGTGTCCCCTCAGGATGTCCTGGAGAACTCAGGTATCTGAGCTCCACTCCCCCAAAAGCAGGTCCCAGGGAGGCAGCAGGCACAGCTGCCTGTGCACATAAGTCCTGAGTGAGCTTCTGGGAGGTCCAATAGGCTGTAGACTCCCCTGGGGAGGCTGGACCATGGGTCCTGGGAGAAGGGATAACCAGAGGGACCGTTGCTCTGCAGACCTTTGACTGTGTTGGTGTGAGAGCCAGTGCTCCAGGTGGTGGCCCCTGACCATGGAGGCACCTCTGCAGACAGAAATGGTGGAGCTGGTGCCCAACGGCAAACACTCGGAGGGACTGCTCCCAGTCACCACACCCACGGCTGTCAACCAGAGGTGAGCAGAGGAGGGACCCAGTCATGGCTCAGGGCAGGACAGGGTGCAGAGCAAGGGCTGGTGCTGAGCTGCCTCCTCTGGCCTGTGCCTGCAGGATCAAGGGCCCCAGACCGAGCTGTGTTGAGGGCGAGGGCTTCCTACAGAAAAACTCCAGCAAGGAGCCGCACTTCACAGACGTGAGCTGGGGGCGCAGTGGGGGATGGGGGGGGTTGGGAGATTTCATGCAGTAACAAAGTGCTCTGGGGCAGCTACGGGAGGCTAAGGGACAGTGAGAGGGAATGCAGGGATGCCCTCCATGCTTCACTGACTCCAGCCCCCACCCCCACCCCTTCCATCTCACTCTGGTGCCTACAGTTTGTGGGGAAGACTTCATTTGGGATGTCAGTGTTCAACCTCAGCAACGCCATCATGGGCAGTGGCATCCTGGGGCTCGCCTATGCCATGGCCAACACGGGCATCATCCTTTTCCTGTGAGTGCCCTCAGTGAACCCTCTCAAGACAGGAGCCCTAAACAGTCCACCAACCATGACCTCCCAGGACCCAGGCTGCGGTGGGTGGGCTCAACCCAAACCACGGCTACAAAAACCAGCCATGGCCAGACAAATATCCCTCATTTCCCAGTAAACCCGCTGAGATTACGACACAGGCAGCCCTAACAGACCTGGATCTATACTTCTAACACCCTTTACAAGTGATGAACTAAACCCCATGGCCAGGCCTTGTGTGGACACACGTGTCCTTACCTGGGAGCTCTGCCCTGCAGTCTAAATGGAAAATATGTTTATTCCAAGAACTCAAGGAGGGTATGGCCCCTTCTGGGTCACGGTTTACCCTGGGTCAAACCAGGCAGCATTTGCCCCTGCCAGGGCCAGTTGAGCTTGTATCCACACCTGTTGGGGGTTCAGATACCTGGGTCACAGACCCACACACCCAGGCCTCCCAGAGCTCATTGCCCCTGCCAGCCAGGGAAGCCCCCAGTGGCTTCTTTTTGTCCATCTTCCCCAGGTTCCTGTTGACAGCCGTCGCCCTGCTCTCCAGCTACTCCATCCACCTGCTTCTCAAGTCCTCAGGGATCGTGGGTGAGCCCCAACCCAGCTTGGAGCAGGGGAGGGCTGGCCTGGGGAGAGCACTCCTGACTATTTTGACTCCCTGCCCCCACAGGTATCCGTGCCTATGAGCAGCTAGGCTACCGTGCCTTTGGGACTCCAGGAAAGCTGGCAGCGGCCCTGGCCATCACACTGCAGAATATTGGAGGTGAGTCTGTCAGGCAGACACCCATGCAGGCAGTGGGCGGGTGGGCGATCTGAAGACTGGTTGGTTTGGTTGACCCAGCACCTGCCCACCCGTCTCCCCCCAGCCATGTCCAGCTACCTGTACATCATCAAGTCTGAGCTGCCCCTTGTCATACAGACCTTCCTGAACCTGGAGGAGCAAACTTCGTGAGCCCCAGGGTGGGGCGGGGCTGGGTGAGGGTGGGAGGGAGGCCTTGGTCTAACCCTTCATGTGCTCCACTGGCCCTGGGAACCCAGGCTGAGCTAGTGGGAGAGATGAGACAGTGCCTGTGAGTGACTGCTGGAGGGGCAGAGAGCTGCCAACAGAGTTAACGTTCAGTCTACACTCATTTAGGAAGCACCTAGGGGAACTCCCAGGAGGGACAGATGGGGCAAGAGGTGGGGTGAGGCTGAGGAAGCTGGGATCCACCTGGTCCAGGACCCAGCCTATGAGAACGTGAGGACCTGAGAGCCTTGGGCTTAGCTCTAAGCGCCTGCTATTCCTGAACATGGCTAGGGTTTTAGCCACCACCACTCACCCCCCCACCAAGAAATTAAGCCCATGGTGTCCCAGTTGCCCATCATCAGTTTAGGCAGCAGTGATGGAATCAACCATGCTTTGTGGGTGGAGAGAGAGAAGACAGCAGACCCTGCCCTTGACCACACAGCCCAGGCAAGCAGAGGGGGTTTGAAGCTGAGAGCAGCTCTGGGAGGAGGGAAACAGCCAGGATTCTTTCCTCCCCCTCCCCCCCGCCCCGAGTCCTGGAGGCCTTTCCGAAGGAGTTGGCCTTTGGGCTTCCCTGGGAAGGAGGGGGTAATTCCTTATCCCTTTAGTTCTCTGCACCCCCTGTCCGTTAGTGTGGGGGGTGCAGGATGATGCAGAATGCAGATGCCAGGAGGGACCACAGGGGGCACAGGATGTTGGAAAGTCCCTGACACCCCATGGAAAATGCTCCAGCCCCCAGAGCCAGGTTCTTTCATCCCATCCAGGTCCCTGGGCCCCTTGGGGCCACTCCCTGGGGAAGCTGAACCCAGACCTGTGTGTCCTGAGAAAAACAACAGCAGTGACTATAACCCTAATGGTTACCAAGCAAGAGCTGAGCTCCTTAGTTCTCACCTCACCTAGGAGGGTGCTGAGAGAATGTCCATTTTGCAGATGGAGAAAGGGAGACTCAGAGCTGTGAACAAGTATTTTTCAGGTAGCCCTGCTTAGGTACGGAGGCAGGCAGCCCCGCCCAAGGCTGAGTGGACTCTGATGTTGGCTCCCCACTCCTGTCCCTGCAGGGACTGGTACATGAATGGGAACTACCTGGTGATCTTAGTGTCTATCATCGTCATTCTGCCCCTGGCACTGATGCGGCAGCTTGGTGAGTGTGGCAGGGCCAGGGCCTTGGAGGGGAATGTTGGGGAAATGCCTGGGAGGGGACCCCAGTCTCACAGCCCTTCCCCCACTTTGCAGGCTACCTGGGTTACTCCAGCGGCTTCTCTCTCAGCTGCATGGTGTTCTTCCTCATTGCAGTGAGTCACTTTCCATGCTGGTGGAGTGAAGGGACAGGTCTCTTGGGGGGCTCTCCTTGGGGGGAAGGTCTTTATGGGAAGCCTGGGTCAGAAGGCAGCTCCTTCTGTCCTGATCTAGATGTGGCTTCATAGTGACTCCCAGACAAGCCTAGACAATACCCCCGTCCTCCCTGCAATTCAGGTCATCTACAAAAAGTTCCACGTGCCCTGCCCGCTGCCCTTCAACTTTGCCAACATCACAGGCAACGTCAGCCTCATGGAGGTCACTAAGGAGGAGGCTCAGCCTCAGGCTGAAACAGAGGCCACAGCTCTCTGCACCCCGAGTTACTTCACACTCAACTCACAGGTTCCAACAGGCCGGGGCAGGGGCTATGGGCTGGGTGAGAGTGTGGGGCTGCCCTGACGCAATCACTATGTCTATCCAGACAGCATATACCATCCCCATCATGGCCTTCGCCTTCGTCTGCCATCCCGAGGTGCTGCCCATCTATACGGAGCTCAAAGAGTAGGTATCTTTGGTTGCCAGGGGGGTGGCTGCCTTAAACTGGTTTGGAGAGAAGGAATGTGGTCCTGACAGGGTGGGGGCAGGGGTGTGTGTGGGGAGTGACAGGAGCCAAGTCACTTTATCAAAAATCTCCATGGCTTCCGTGAGGGGCGACTGGGGGCAAGGAGGAGACTTCCTCGGCTGCCAAACGGTGAGGGTGTGGTGCCAGAGAGACCCCAGGGCATATGGGGAACTCTGGTGTGGCCCAGCTTGGCACCCATCCCCTCCCCTGCTTCCCCAAAGCCCCTCCAAGAGGAAGATGCAGCACATCTCCAACCTGTCCATCGCCGTCATGTATGTCATGTACTTCCTGGCTGCCCTCTTCGGCTACCTCACCTTCTACGGTATGGCTGGACCATGGGGGCAGAGGCAGAGGCCAGGCTGGGGGGCAAGGGGCTGGTCAGTGGCCATGGCACCCTGCATACTGGAGGTGCTAATTAGGTGTGTGATGCCTAACTGTGCCCTACAGCTGTGGAGGTGAGTCTGTTGCCACTTCCCACAATGTCAGGGTCAACCCAGGCTCAGAGCCCATCCCCCTCCCTGGGCCACCTGCTGACCATCCTCCCTGCCTGCCACAGACGGGGTGGAGTCAGAGCTACTGCACACCTACAGCAAGGTGGACCCATTTGACGTGCTGATCCTCTGTGTGCGTGTGGCCGTGCTGACGGCAGTCACACTCACGGTGCCAATCGTTCTGTTTCCGGTGAGCCAGTGGGCAGGTGGACCAATGCAGGGTGGGACTGATGGAGCTGACACAATGATGACTCTTCCCACCCCTGTCCCCCAGGTGCGCCGTGCCATCCAGCAGATGCTGTTTACGAACCAGGAGTTCAGCTGGGTGCGGCACGCGCTCATTGCCATTGGCCTGCTCACTTGTATCAACCTGCTGGTTATCTTCGCTCCCAACATCCTGGGCATCTTCGGGGTCATTGGTGAGGGTCTGGCCCAGCTGTGTATAGAGGCAGGACACTGGCCAGAGAATTTCCTATCTGCAAATCCTGGCAGATTCCTGAGGTCATACCCTACCTTTAGGGCTGGCTGCTGGCCATGTGCACAGCTTGGGTTCCTGTCTGAGATTTTGTCCTTAAGGTTATTCTGATCCCTTCTGAGGGCTCAAAACCAGAGTCAGTTCCGCTTGCTGGGGGATGGGGTGGGGCCCAGATGCCAGGGACCTCCACAAAGGATCTCATTGGGTCTTGTCCCCACTTTACATATGAGGAAACTGAAGTCCATAGTGATTAAGGGAGTAGCAGAGCCATACAGCTGGTAAGTGAGGGGCCTTGATTTAGCTCTAGGATCATGGGACTATCGGTTTGGTGCTCTGTCCACTGTCTCATCCCAGTTGGGGCTCTAAGGCAGAAAATCAGACAATTCTGAAACATCTTTGGGGTGACCCAACTCAGGAGACTGACTCCCCACCCCAACCTCTGCAGGGACCAACACACAGACCTGGGGGGTGATTGTCATGGAAATCATAGACAGGACTATAGGTTCTTTACATCCAAAATCTGACTCAAAATGATTTAAGCAAAAGAGAATGTATTGGCTTAAATAATGAAAAAGCCTTCAGGAATAGCTATATCTAGGAGCCCGATATCTTCAAGGCTTTGTCTCTATCTCTTGGCTTACCTTTTCTCTTTGCTAGCTTCATTCACTGACAGATTCTTCTACTGCCAACAGCACTAGCTTTCCATCCAGGTGGACAGAGAACAAGGGGAGGGACTGGTGGGCTCTCCGGAATCAGGTAGAGCTCTCAAGTAGAGTCTCAAGATGAGACTCTCCCAACAAGGAATCTCTGCTCTCGTTGAAGGGACTGAAGGGTCCACCCTGGACCTTAGCCAATAGCTGGACATATCTCATTCTTTGCAGGTGCCACATCTGCCCCATGCCTCATCTTCATCTTCCCCGCCATCTTCTACTTTCGCATCATACCCACCGAGAATGAACCTGCAAAGTCTACCCCCAAAATCTTGGTGCGAGGATCCTGGAGGTTGGTGGGCTGGTGTGGGGCTGAGGGAGCTGCCCTGACCTCACACCTGACTCTTGAACTCCTGACCCCATAGGCCCTTTGTTTCGCTGTCCTTGGCCTCTTGCTGATGACCATGAGCTTGAGCTTCATCATCATTGACTGGGTGTCAGGGACCGGCCAGCATGGAGGAAGCCACTAGGAAGACCCCCGGCCTGTTCTGTCTACTCATCCAAGTACCCATGCCCAGAGTCTTCAGCCCCTGCTCCCATCCAGTGGCCAGTCGGGGGGAGGAGAGAGACATGGTTAACACTATGGCATTTGGCCCTGCCTCATGTCCTCTCTGTGGAAGGTTTTTGTAACAGCCAGGACCAAGGCACGTGGGCCACTACCTTGCTGGGCTCCCGGGCTACAGGGGTTTCCTGAGTTGGGAGCAGGGTGGGGCTGTACCCTTGCTCCCTTCCTGTTGCCTCAGATCCACTCAAGCCCCTGCCCTCCTTGCACAGATGCATACGCTGAGGCCCAGCAACGGCCTACACAGCCTGTAGGGCACAGAGAGTTGGAACCCAGGCCTGCAGCCATCTCCCCACCCTGCTGCTGGACCTTGGTCTGCACTCTGGGGCCTCATCTCCCTCAGCACACTTGCCTTCCCCCACTTGTGTCCCTGAGGCCCCTTTCAGTCACTTGGACTCAAGCCCTTGGATACTCTTGTCTCCTTCCCATCCCCACCACCAGAAGCAGACCACGCCCCATACCTGGAGCCAGGAGGTTCTTTTGAATGTGAGGCTGGTGTGGGCACGCCCAGAGACCCCTACCCTGCCCCTTCACCAGTCCTGGGGAGGCTGGGACTCCCCCCACCCCAAGTCTGGGCCATAGCTCACATTCCATTTCTGGGAGAAGAAAGAGGCTGGGGCCCAGAGCGTCTCTGCCCCTGGGAGCCAAAGACCCCAGGGGCTGGTGCAGGATAGGAGTGGAGAGGCTGTCAGCTCCCTTTTATAAATATTATACATAAGACCAGCTATGTTGTGTATTCTTGATCCCCATGGTCTCTGTGCTCCTGGAAAGTGGGTAGAAGTGGGGACATGGATGGTAATGGGAGCCTCTCCTGCCTCCTTCCCTGGGATGAGGGTGGGGACAGGCCCCCTTCCAAACCAGCCAGTGGCATGCTCAGACCCAGCTCTGGACCTGGGCCAGGCTCAGCACAGACCTGCTTTCTCACGGGGTGAGGTGGGGAGGAATTAATGAGGCCCCAGGAAATGGGACAGAGAGAGGCCTCCGGAAGGAGGCAACGTGAGGTGCATCCCCAGTAGCTCCAGTAAGGGTCTGAGCGAGGGGGCGGCTGGGCTGAGCCCCGAGGAAACCCTGCCGAAGGGCCCCCTGCCCTCCCTGGCTGCCATGTCAACCCTCTGCTAATGCCTTGAGTCTGGGGACAAAAATCCAGGAATTCTGTAGCCTGTCAGGCGGATCTTCTATTAATAGTAAAACCCACTGTGAATATAGGTGAGTTAGTGAGTTCTTGTGTTTGGAGCCCTGAGTTTTGAGTAGGGGGTCCAAGGCAGGGCAGGACTGGCCTAAGGATGCAGGGTAGCCCCAGGTGCCCTGGCCCCGGTGGAACTAGGAATCTGCCCATTTCTTGGGGCAGGCCTCAACCAGCTGGTGCCCGGCAAGACAGAGCTGCCTGGGCCTTGGCACCAAACCCTCATTAGGAGAGACCCTGCACCCGGCTAGGCTGCCGGGGAAAGGGCAGCAGGAAAAATCCAGTTTGAACTGGCAAGGCAGCTGCCAGCTTGGGAAACCCCTGAAGAAAGAATTTCCTCAAGCTGGTGGCTGCTAGGCCCATGACTGTGCCAGCTGATCAGAGGGGGGCTTCCTGAGTCTAGTTTCCTTCAGCCCCAGGCGCCTGACTCCAGCCCGGGGACTTACCCAGGAGCCCTGCAGCCCTGGAAAAGAGCTGGACACTGGCTGAGAGGTGGCTGCAGCCCAGAGTGTCCTGATGTGAGGGGCTGCCCTCTGGGGGTCTCTGGCTTCCTCCTCATCAGATTAGGTCATAGCCCTGCATGGAACTTTTGGCTCCTAGAGAGCGGCAGGCAGTAGAGGACAGGGTCCATCCTGCCGACAGACCTTGAAGGTCTTTTCTCATACGCTTTCTGTCTGAAGAAGGCTGCAGGTCAGAGTGGCAGCAAGACTGCCTGGATTCCCTAAAAAACCCAGGCCTGGCTTTAGGCCTCTCAGACCAAGAGGATGTGCTGAGAGTAGGTCCACCTGCTTCACACACACACACACACACACAGACACACACACACACGGGGTGGAGGAAGGACTTTGGCCCTGCAGAGGTCTTCTCTGCCTGCCCAGCAAGGTCTCCTCCAACATGGACCATGAGCAGCATTCTCTAGGGGCAGGGGGCAGGCAATGTGGCCACTAGACTATATCCAAAAGCCAAGTGTCCACATGACTGTTTGAAAATGAGTATCTCTTGTTCCTGGCTGTCAAGGTCCAGCCACTCAGCCTCCATAAGGATTGGTCTGAAGGCCATTGGTCATAGTTAAGCAAGTTTGAAGAATTTCCTAGGTCTTTTTTTTTTCTTCTTTTTTCTTGCTTTTTAAAATTCACTCGTTTGGAATATGAACAAGTGAAAGGCAGCCAGAAACTCCAGCACAAAGGTCTTCTATATTTATTTTCACTGCTTTTCTTATGACCACTTGTAACAGCAAAACAAGATGATATAGACCAGGAAAAGGAGCCGAAGCCTGGGCCTTGGTCTCCTCTGACCAGCAGCTTCCCCTGCCCACACACCTTCCTCACCCATGTGCACATGCGTACATTCACCTATTGATGGAAGAGGGATTCATTCATTCAACAAATATTTATTAAGATTTCCCATGTGCTAGGCACCCTTCCAGCACCTGTACACACAGCAGCGAACAGAGTGAAGGCCCTTGCCTTCCTTGAGCTTACCTTCTAGGTGGGGGATTGAATTCAAACCAGAAACATGAAACATAATCAGTAAGTTACATCATTTTTTAGAAGATGGTCAACCAAAGGGACTGAAAATGGCAACGTAGGAGCAATAGGGAACAGGGGGTCTGGAGGTGGGTCTAGGTGGGCTTCATTGTGCAAAAGATGTTTGATCAGAGATTTGGAGAGGGGGGGATTCATGTGGATGTCTGCAGGGAACACCAGCCAGAGGAATCAGCTGGTGCAAAGTCCAGAGGCAGACCATACCTGTGAGAGGAGCAGCCAGGAAGTCATTGTGGCTGATGGTGAGTGAGGCAGTAGAGGGGAGAAGGGGCAAGTGGGGGCTTTTGAGGGGGTAAGATGTTGTGGGGCCTTGTCAGCCACCATAAGGGCTTTGGATTTTTCTCTGGGAAAGGTGAGACCCAATGCCAATTTTTAAACAGGGAAGGGGGCGGGATCTGATTCAGCAGCAACTCTAGATTATTCTAGTTGCTACACTGAGCTTAGACTCTGGGGTGTGGGATGGGGAGCCAAGGGTGACACTGACTGACACAAGGGCTATTGCAGTTTCAGACAGACATGTCAGGTAGCTCAGCCCAGGTGGTGGCACAGTTGGGGTGAGATGCTGGGCATGTGCTGGAGGTAAAGGCAGCAAAGTTCCCTGATTATTTGGCCATGGGGGGTGGAGCAGGGCAGAGACAAGTCTAGGATGACTCCAAAGCTGTCTAGGGAGCAAACTGCCATTGCACCCGCTGAGGGAGGCAGTTCTTGTGAGGGTGATCAGTTTTGCCCATGAAAAGCCTTAAACACCAACAAGACATCAAAGTGCGGATGCCCAAGTCGGCCACTGGGTTATGTGACTCAAGTGCAGTAGAGTGGCCAGAGCTGGAGCCAGGGTCTGGGAGGCAAAGCCAGTGGACGGTACTTAAGGCCAAGGGCCTGGATGAGATGAGGGTGGTGAATGGAGACAGAAGGGCAGCAGTCAGGACAGAGGCCTAGAACACTCCTGTTAGGAGATAGGAGAGATGAGGTGGAATCAGAGAAGGAGCTAAGCAGGGGAGCCAGGAAATGGGAGGAAACAAAGGAGGAAGAGGGCATGCGGGAGTCAGGCAGGGGTCAAATGCTCAAGAAGGTGAGTGTGGAACTTCAGCTGGGTTCGGCAACATGTGGGTCACAGCTGTTTTGTGGAGGGAAGAGTAAGCCTGACTGGAGTGGGTAGAGGAGAGGTAGGACTGGTAAGACTATAGAGGTAGGACTTTTTTTGTTTCTTTTTTGAGAGAGAGAGAGAGAGAGAGAGAGAGAGAGAGAGAGAGAGAGAGAATGAGTGGGGGAGAGGCAGAGAGAGAGGGGGACAGAGGATCCAAAGTGGGATCTCCACTGACAGTCTGACAGCAGCAAGCCTGATGTGGGGCTCCAACTCATGAGCCCTGAGATCATGACCTGAGCCAAAGTTGGGCACATAGACTGAGCCACCCAGGCGCCCGCCCCAGGACTGGTAAGACTATAGACTGGTAAGACCTGTGTGAAGTGAGACGAGCAGGACCAACAGAGGCTTTTAGGAAGACTAGGAAGAAGCTACTGAGGAGAAGAGATTGGACCATGGGTGGGAAGTAGGTAAAGGCCAGGGCTCTAGAGATACTGGGCTAGACGACAGTAGCTGGAGGCTGGACAGTCTGCATCAGGGTATACACGGTGAACACTGCCTGGCCAATCCCTGGTAGCCAGGAACATGGAGGAGCACATGGAGGGACCCAGAGGACTCATCCAGATATCTGCCTTGACCTCAGTTTAAAGTCATCCAGCAACTGACTTTCAAACAACTTGGAACAGTAATAACTGACGGGAAGTTACTTAGAAAGAGCAGCCCTGAAAGAAATCTGAAAGAATAAAACTGCTTTCAAAACCACATAAGGCTGCAAACCTGCCCTACCACGCACAGCGGGACCTGGACAGGATTAGACCACGACTTGATCCCCCACACCCAGCCCGAGATCCGTAGAAGGCGGCCTCTGCTGTCCCCTGGCGGCTAATGGCAGAAGCCTGGGTTGTGCCGTGACCCGCCAGACACCTCGTGGCGCTGGGTGGCTGCGATGGTCAGCTGTGGCTGCACAGCTAGGCCCTGAGGCTCCAAGGCAGTCCAAAAAGGCCTCCAGCCTGGTGCGTGGGAGGAAGGCAGGCAGGAAGGCTCCCACCGGGACAGGAGGGGAAAGGTGGTCAAGGAGGGGCTGGGACCTCACCGCTCAGCATCCTGGGCAGGTGAATGAGGAGCTGCCAGTCCCACACTTGGCCAGGTCCCCAGGAGGCCAGACCTGGACCTCTACAGGGTTGCCTGATCTGCAAGGAAGGAAGGGGGTTGGACTCCCAGAGCCACTCTTGACCTAGCCTTCTGAGAGCCCCTCCCCACATGACCGAACTCCTCTCCTATCCTGACCAAGTCTACCCTGGGGTCAAAAACGGCGGCCCCACTGCGCAACGGGCCTAGGCTTGGCGCGGGGGAAAGACTCGGGGCCATCCGACCCCGAGGAAGCCAGGAAGTGGCTGCCCGGGATGGTCCCCCAAATCGGCGCCTGATCTCCGCTGTGAATTTGGGGAGGCAGAGGCGGGAGAACATCCTGGAACGGAGGGTGTGAAGGTGCCGGGACCAGAGGGAGCAGAAGGCGGCTGTTAGGGCACGTCCTGGGGATGGGCCACGGTCTTACTCTATGGCTGGGAAGGCCCGGCAGGCGGGGATCAGGCCCGGGCGAGGGCCACCGGGCGCTCTGAGTGGCAGGCAGATCTGCGGAGGCCGGGGCCAGGGTCGGAGACTAAACGAGGCGAGAAGGCAAGCCTGGTGGGCATAACCTCGAGGGCAGCCGAAGGAGAGCGGAAGGAGAGGCAAAGGCTGAGCGACGGCGGAGGAGGCGCTGGGTCGCCTCGGCTCCCGCGCTGCGTCCGAAGCACGCCAGAGGGCGCCGCTGCCCCGCGAAGCCTTGCCGGGCCTCCGGCGGCCACCGAAGTCCCGCACTCCCGCCTAGAGAGGACCCGGAAGAGGCGGGGCGCGAGCTCAGAGGCCGCTTCCGGCTGCAGGCTGGCCAGGGCGGTAGGGGGCGAGGGGCGCTGTGGGCGGGGCGTGGGTCCCAGAACTTGAGGAGCGGGCGAAGGAATTGGGAGGTGCGAGGGGGCTGCGACGGGCGGGGTGGCTGGCTGGGGCCGGAGGCCGCAAGGGGCGGGACAGGCGCAGGTCTGCGAGGCTGCACCCTTGCAGCTCTCTGCCCTGTGCCTGAGCTCCGGGCCTTTTCCGTTGTGAAATATAGTCCTGGGGAGCCTTAGCGCTGCGCAAGGCCTGGGGGGCAGGGCATAGGGTGCTTCGAGCCGTGGAGAGATGGGAAGGGAACTCCAGCAGGGGCAGTGGGGAGTGCTTTTCCCCACAAAGGTGCGGAAAGCAGGTATGGGGCGCGAAGAACCTTTTAAACTGATATTCTTTAAATGTCCGTTTGTAGGAGAGGCCAAGTCTGTGGAGAAGGCTGAAAGGGGACCAGCCAGCCCAAACCTGCTAGAGGAAACAGTTCAGCCCAGCTATACATACACCCCACTCCATGTCCCCGGAGCTACCTTCTAGGCAGGGACAACTGTGTCCCTTCTGTCTCTCTCCCTACCTTCTCTCTTCTCCACAGGGGCATTACTCCTCATAGCTGCCAGAGGGAACTTTAAAATAGCAGATCATGTCATCCTCCCTTAAAAACCCCCTAGCTGTGGAGTGCCTGGGTGGCTCAGTCGGCTAAGCATTTAACTTAGAGTGTGATCTCATGGTTTGTGAGTTTGAGCCCCACATGGGGCTCTGCACTGACAGTGGGGAGTTTGCTTGGGATTCTCTCTGCCTCTTTCTCTGCCCCTCCCCTGCTTGCATGGTTGCGTGCGCGTGCTCTCTCTCTCTCTCTCTCTCTCTCAAAATAAATAAACTTAAAAAAAAAAACCCTATTTGTTAAAACGAAACTTTAGTTGTTTCCATCACAATTAAATTTGGAATAAAATCTAAACTCAGCCCTGATGGTCTGGCCCCTGCTGGCCACCCCCTGGTGCTAGCCCACAGCCTGGACATCTGACATCCATGCTGGCCTAGAACCTTTGCTCTGGCTGATAGCATCCTAAGAGCTTTTCTCCAGCAGCCTGAACCAGGCCCCGGCCAAGCTCGTTCCTCTGTGTAAGTTGGCTTCAGTCGCAGCATCTGCTCGGTGCAGTATGCAGAGCAATGTTCCCTGCTCCCAAGACTCAGTGACTAGCATCCCTCCCAGGACATGTCCCCTTTCTCTTGCCCCTCTACTCCCAGTTACCATCTACAGGAAGCCCCTGAGCCCAGGTGGCTGGGCCTTGGAGGCACCTCATGGGCTGCTTGCTCTTGCATCACCTCATTAGGGCTGTTTTTGCTCCTTCATTAAATTAAATTCCAGGAAGCATTGCTAATGAAGGCCCTAACGAGGCACGGGGAGAGGCTACCAGCCCCAGCCTTTGGACAGCATGACAGGGAGGGCTGCAGCAAGGCGAACAGAAGAGTGGCTCCTGGGGATAGGCTGATTATCATTTCCCAGGCCCTCTGAGGACCCTGGGTTTCTTGGGGAGCTGGCCTTCAGAGGCTGTGTATGTGGCAGACACAGTGGCAAGTTGGACCATGAGCTCTTCAAGGAGAAGGAGAGGGGCTGAGTTCAGACTTGGCCACCAAGCCCCAAGGGCTCCCTGGGTAGTTCTGCCCTACTCAGTAGCATCCTGAGTGCCAGGACCAGTTGGATTTACAGGGCCAGGCGTGGGTCACTGGCCTGGAGATGCTGATGCCTGCTGCCGGTGCAGATGTACCCCTACCTCAGCATCTCTTGGGGACTTGGGGCCTCCTTGACTGCCCTACTCCTCAGTGAAGCCTCATGGCAGTCTTCTCTCACATCACTATACATACCTCTTGCTCTTGCTATTCTGACCAGGCTGACCTCCTTTCTGGCCTAGGAACACCCTGTGTCTTTCTACCCCAGGGTTTTTGCACTGCTGTTACCTCCACCTATTACTCTCTTGGCTTATCACATGGTTGGTCTCTTATCATTTGAAGTTGTTCTCAGACTGTTACTCCTGCATACACTCCCAGTGGCTCTCTTGTCACCCTGTTGATTTCCTCTGAAACTGGGGTGTATCCTTCCCTGTTTTCTTGTTTGGCATGTGCTCCTGAAGGGCAGGGTCCCTGCTGCCTTTCTCTCCCTAGGGTTCTCAGCACAGTGGCACATGCAGACACAGTAGTTTTGTTTTGCTTTTTTTATTCGTTTTTATTTTTTAATTTTTTTATGTCTTTATTTGGAGACACAGAGACAGAGAGTGGGGGAGGGTAAGAGAGAGGGATACACAGAATCTGAAGCAGGCTCCAGGCTCTGAGCTGTCAGCACAGCCCGATGCGGGGCTCAAACCCACGGACTGTGAGATCATGACGAAGTCGGATGCTTAACCGACTGAGCCACCCAGGCGCCCCTCCTTTGTCTTTATTTCTTTACAAATTCCCACAATGATTATTTTTCCCCCTCAGCATAATTAGATAAGAAGAAGGAACAAGACAAATTGTGTGATTTGGAGCAAGTTGTGTAAATGCTTATGGTTGGCTTTTTCATCTGTGAAAAGAGGATCTCTTAGGTGGAGATCAGCTTCTCTGGTAGTCAACTGAAGAAACTTTCTGGAAAGGTAGACTTTCCAAATCTCGCTTTTTCTCCTTCCAGCCAATTTGGCTCCTCTCCCAGAGGAACTGAATTGTTCTCGAGGGTCCTGGAGACTTCTAGATCTGTTGGTCTTTGGCGGAATGCAAAGGGTTTTTGCAAGGTCCTCCTCTATTCTCTGCAGGACTTCTCTGTAGGGCTAGGTGCAGAAGGCAAGTTCTCAGGTCTATATGGTAGAGGGATGCGGAGGCTGCAGTGTCACTGCAGACCGAGGCTCTCAATGGCGCGGTTCGGGTGCAGAGATCCATGCTGAAGAAGCAGGTAGTCAGTGTGAGTGTGGGGTCAGCTCTGCAGCAGGGCCAAGAGCCCCACATTCAGAACCCGATGGGGTGAAACTCTGCAGGGAAGACACTGCCTTGTGTGCCCCAGCTCCCAGGGATTCACCTACTTCTCACAAACTCTCACCTCAGCAGCCCGCAAAGGGCGCTGCCGTGGCTCCAGACTGCAGTAGTTGAATAGATGACTCCTCAGATCCTCCTGTCCCTGTGTCAGGTGGAACCCCCTACCCCATCCAGAAACTTCTGACCTGAGTTCTCCATGCCAAAGCCAATTATCTCTGAAGGAGGTGGATGACCAGGAAGGGAGACCCTGGACCCCAAGGCCTCCCAAGCTTGGAACTGTTGAAAGGAAGGGGCAGAGAGGACAGGGTACCTGACTCCAATCTCAAAACCGCTTCTGGGCTAAGAAGCAGGAAGGGGGAAGTGCAGGAGATGTACCCAAGAGGTGGAGCCTGGCTCAGGGCTGCAGGGAGGGAGCCAGCTCTGGCCACTGAGATCTAGGAGCAGAAGCTGCCAAAGCCCTATCTGCAAGGCCTGTGATTTGGTGATCAGAGTTGCTGGGGACTCCTCGCCACCTGGGAGTCATGGGAGTGGGGTGGTCAGGACCCTGGACTCGGGGTATCCCTGTAGGGTCCTGCCTGTTCCTGGACTCTGAATGAGGGCAGACACACCCACCCCGAAACTGTCTTTGAGGAAGTGCTGGTAGCTTCCCCTTCCTGGAGCCTGTGGGCTGGGGTGTCACAGCCCACTGAGGGGGTCTCCATTCCTCACCCTGTTCAGCCTGGCGCATGGTAGGAACTTGGTACAAACTGCACCTGCTCCGTGGCGTGTGGTGAGCCCCAGGGCTACCCTAGCTGTCCGAGTGAGCAAGGGAGCTGAGTGAGCCGGCCCCTGCCACTTCTCCATTCCGGCCAGAGTGCCGCCCTCCGTTCGGCTGTCATTTCACTGTCTTATGGTCTAGTCCAGGTGGTGCTGGACCAGCGTGCACAGAGACAAGTCCTGCCTCCTCTGGGGCCCATGAGGCCCTGGCTAGGCAGCTATTCTCTGCTCCCAAAACAACATCTCTCAAAAGGCTCCAGGGCTCCCAAGTGGGAGGGAAGCAGGCTGCAAGTGTTGTCTCTGGATGACCACGGATGGGTCCCAGCCCCCTCTGATCCTCAGTTTGCCTCAACTGTAAAGCAAGGGGTTTCTCCAGCTCTGACCCTCGATTTTCTCCCTGGCCCCTCCCCAAACCTGGCCTCACAGTTCCACCTCCAGATTCCCTGTTCCTGCCACATTCTTCCTCAGCTCTCTCCTCCCTCTACCACTCCCCACATCACTTCCACTAAGAAGCCTCCTTCCCAGGCACCATTAGTTCCTGCCTTCTCTGCACACACGACTATGGCAAATACTGTTATAGTGGCAGCAGGATTAGTTGTTTACCGCTTTCCCAGCTCCAGGAGGTGGGGCGGGGTGGGGGTGGGGCGCTGGAAAGGTTGGGGGAGAGTTTGTGTGATTCATTCATTTAATTTGACAGGTATTTACCTGCACCCTCAAGAATTATTGTGGGTCTGGAAACAGAGACCCAGATCGGAGAGACTAGCCACCAAGACAGTGGGATCTGGGCCTGGGGTCAGGGAAGCTCCAGGACAGTGGAGTCCTAGAGGCCAGCCTGCTCACAGTCATGAAATGAGCGATTGCGGGGCGGGGGGGGGGGGGGGGG
>CM053574.1:17674353-17742487 GCA_028646485.1 Cryptoprocta ferox
TTTACTTTCATTTCCTCCCTTAGTTCTGACCTCAGCCCCTGCAGTTGGTAGATGATGTTACCATTAGGCTCATTTTACTGATAAGAAAACTGAGGCACAGGAAGTTTCTGGTATTTCTCCAAAGTAATATGTAGCTGGCAAGTTTGTAGACTGCTCCCCAGAGTCCTTTTCTTGCTGTCAGTTGCCACTCTACCACCTCTACCTCCTGCACAATCCAAACCAGTATGTCTGGGTTTTATCCTCAGGGCAACTGGGGAGCCAGGGAGCCACTGAAGGTTTGTGAGCGAGAGAGTGATGTGATTTCTTTCAGCAGGATCCCTTGGCTGCCATGTAGAGGATGGATTGTAGAGGAAAGAAGAGAGCCAGGGAGGAGGCTGGAGGCCCACGATAAGAGACAGAGAACAGGGACACATTTGAGGGGGGAGTTGAGGGAAAGAAACTGACAGGGTGTAGGGGTGGGAGGGGGAGCTGACTCTGGCTGGTGAGAGACCACAAAGTGGAGAGACCAGGAGCAGGGGCCATTGGAGGTGCCTAAAGTGTCTGGGGGAGGTTTCAAAGCAGTGATGGACATGGGGCTGGTGATTAGGGGAGAAGTTGGGCTGGAGATGACAGAAAAGGGTTCGGAGCCCCAGGAATGGAAGGGAAGCATGTAAATGGAGTGACAAGCAGAGGCCTAGCCCTAGCCCTGGGGCCCCCATGGAGACGGAGGGGCGCATCGGGAGGGGTGGAGCAGGGTTGCTGGACACTTTAGGAAGAACGAATAATTGGAGTGGGTGACTGTCTGGTAGAAGTGTGCAAAGACCGCACAGCCTGGCCTGGGGCTGGAGGAGCCTGGGGCCTCCTGGAGGAGGACATACCTCCCTGTGGCCCTCTCCTGCCCTGCCTCCATCGATTGGGGTCTGTGTCTGCCCACCTCTGGTGAGCCTGGCCTCTAAGGGGCTGACAGGTTCTCCCCGTTGCTCAGCAACTGCAAGAGCTGTTGGCTGTTGCTAGGAGCCAGCTGGGGAGGCCCAAAGAGGTAGGATCAGCTCTCAAATGTGGGGCGGGGCTGATGGGGGAAAGAGGCCTGCCTTGGAGCTGGGTTTGTAGCCTATGTGTGGACAGGCTGTGTTTTTGGCTGTGTGCACTCATTTTATAGTGTGTTCTATGGATTTGAGGCATGTTGTAGGTAGGTCCTATATCTGAAGGAATAATGCATATCTCTGAGTGGCTGTGTCCCTGGATGGCCATTATATGTTTTTACCATGTTTGCTACATGTTTGTGGCAGAGCCTGCCTGAGCTTTGGCTACAGGCAGGATAGAACCCTCCGAGAACCGTTGGGAGGACTTATAGGCCATTGATTGCTCCTCAACAAGGGAGCCATTCAGATAGGGATCCACAGACCATCCAGGGAGAGCAGCAGCCTGAGGATTTGGAGCTGAAACAATATGTGTGGCAGAGTGGTAAGGAAGGAGTCTATGCTGAAAAGGGGTCTGTGGGTGGCCAGTTCCCTTCCTGGCTTTGTGGACCTTCCTTGTCTTTGGGCTGGGTCCTCCTTGGCTCATGGCATTGGGGCCACACAAGAATCTTCCTGGGTAACCCTTGGCAGACTCTTTCACTGGAAGTCCATTGGAGGTTGGGGCTGTGGGCTCTTCTGGAACAGTATCAGAAAGACTGCACTGTTCTGCTAGAAACGATGCTGCCTCCACTCCACCTTTGCCCAGCCATAGGATTGCAGCCACTGTCCAGTGGGGACAAGCCATAGGATCATGGCCACTTGTCTTTCCAGAAGTCAGGTGGACCTCTCCTTCCTGCCTGCCCCCCGCCCCCCTCTAGGCCTGGTTGCCATGTCCCAGGCTAAAGTCCAGGATGCCTATGTGCAGGAGAATGCCTCCTAGATCGGAGAAGGATGGATAAAGCCTTGTGTGACAAGAGGAGGCACCCTGGCTGAGGGAGATAGCTTGGGCAGAGGTGTAGAGGTGGCAGTAGACTTTTTTTTAAACTGCAACTTGAGAGAGAAGGGGTCAACCTCTCCTTAAGACAGAGAAAGCCGAAGTTTAGAGAGGCTCCGGGGCTCTGTAGATCCTGAAACAAGTTTATTGGGTTCATTAACTTTAACAAGAGACGAAGACACGCCTCCTCCACCCAGCTAGCCCAACTCGCTTAAGCTCGAGGGCTGGTTTCTGCTCGCCTAAGAGGTGCACCGGATCCCCACCCTCGGGGTGCAAGATCCGCCCGCCTCCGCCGTTGGGCAGCGGAGCTCCGGGAGTTCCGCATCCAATCGGAGCCCAGTCCCGCCTGCAGCTCTCCTGGAGCCCAATCCCTCTGAGCTTGGCTCTACTCCTGCAGCTATTCCTCGGCGTAGCTCCGCCTGCAGCTCGGGCCCGAGTCTGGGCTGAGCCTAATTTCTATTTCGCTCCGCCCTCAAGCCAATCACCGGCCCCGGATCTCCTATGGCCCCGCCTTCGGGCCCGCCCCGGCCCAGTCCCGGGCCTGGCCTGCTCCGGCCCCACCCTCGGCCCGCCCCGCCGTCGGTGCGCGGCGGCCGGGAAGGCACCGCCCGCAGACGCTCGGAACTGCCGACCCGAGAGCCACCCGTAGAGGGCCGGCGGCGGGAGCGGAGTGGGTCGGACGGGGCCGAGCCGGGCTGGGGGCCGTGTGGGGGCCGGGCGGCGGCCGGGCCGGCGGACGGCGGGATGGGCTGCACCGTGAGTGCCGAGGACAAGGCGGCAGCCGAGCGCTCTAAGATGATCGACAAGAACCTGCGGGAAGACGGCGAGAAGGCGGCGCGGGAGGTGAAGTTGCTGCTTTTGGGTGAGGCCGCGCCCTGCGCTGGGACCCTCTATTTCCCGTCCGAATCCCCAGAGAAGGACTTTGACCTCCAGACTAGGGCCTCGAACTCCCAGACTCAGACTGGACCCCCACACCTGGACTTGAACTCCCAGACCCGGCCTGGCCAGGACACCCAAATGGTTCAAAACTCTAGGTTGGCCTAGACCTCTGATCCGTAGCCCAGACTCTAGATCAGACCCTCAACTCCTCGCAGACCCCAAACCCCCAGACTCAGAACCCCGCTTGACCTTCCATCCTTGCTGACCAACCTCACAGACCCTCAGAGTCCCTGCCTTGTCCTCCATCCTTCCCTAGACTTTACTCAAACCCCCAGAACCCCTCCTTGGTCCCCACCCTTAGGCACCACCTGTTTCCCTCACCTGCTCCCCTTGTTCTTATTGGGCATGAATATCTCCGGGGCCCCTGCCGGGCCCCCACCCACTCCTTCCTTCTCCCTCTTGCCCCATCCCTACTCTGAATCCTGTATCCACCTGTGCATCCTCACATCAAGGGACCTCTCAAGTGGAAACATGATTGATTGCTCATGAGCCCTCTCTCTAGCCGGAACCCCCAAACCTTTAGAGGTCTTTGCCCACCAGATCCCTCTCTGCACACATTACTCCTCAAACCCTCTGCTCCTCCTCCTTGAGTCCTCTCCCACACTTTGGTCTACCTCTGATTCCCCTACCCCTCCTGGGTGGACGGGGCTGAGCCGGGAGGAGGGGGCCCAGACTAAGGGGCTGGACTGAGGTTCCACTGGTCGCACTGGGGGAGGGAGCCAGGCCTCAAGCTTCCCAGGGAGATTCCACGGGTTGGCTGTTTCCCAGTTTCTAAGCCCCATCTGGGCCAGTGAGGGGGGCGTCTGGGGAGTAGGAGGGAGTGTGAGTGTGGAGGAGTTGGGGTTGCGGCGCCTCCAAGGCCAGGGAAGATGGTGGCTGCTTGAGGGGTGGGGGGAAGTGGAAGTGGTGAGACAGCCGACATATTGCTGCCCTGCCGGGCGGGCCGAGGGGATGTGCTGACGGGTACTGGGCTTCCTGCACCCTTTCTGCGCCTGCACCCTGCGACTTGGCCTCTGGGAGTGAGTGGGCCTGTCACATCTTGAGGCCTGGTGAGGGGGAAGTGGTGGGCCAGCTGGATGAGGAGTTGAGGGTCAGCTGGAGTTGGGGAGCATCTGAGGTGGACTTTTGCAAAGACTGTGCTCCTGGTAGTTGTCCCTGTCCGGCCTTCCACTGGGAGCAGGTGTGGTGCCCGCTGGCAGCCTGATTCGGGGGTTTCAGGGCTCAAGGGGAGACAGGCCCTTGCAGCAGCGTTGGAGGCTGGACAGTGTATGTGGGGGGGGTGTGGCCCCTCAGCCTCAGAGCCGCTGTGGGGTCCTCAGGCTGTGAAAAGCGGAGCTTTCCTTGCTGGATGTCTGGCCCAGGGAGGGACAGTGGGTCTTCCATCCTGAGCCCATCTGTTGACTGTCCCTGGGGGCCTGCCCTCAGGGGCACAGCCCAGAGGTTTCAAAATGGCATCCGCTCCGCCGCCGCTGCGGGTAGGAAGAGAAGGGGCGGGAAGGGGCGGCGGCCCAGCCTCCTGGGCTGTTTTGCGTTGGGCGCTTGCCTCTTCCTGTCTTTGCTGTGAGTGCGGCAGCACCAGTTGAGTGGGTGTCGCCGCGGTGGAGGGCACGTCGCTGCTGCCCGCTGGGCCTGGGTAGGGTGCTTTCAGTACTGCTCTTTCCTGGTGCCCACCCAGGGGCTGCTGGACAGCCCCTTCCCAGGCCGATCAGCTGAGGAGATGTGGGACTGGGCCATAGGGCCGGGGTACATGGGACTCCTGGCCCTCTGTGTCCCAGCCCCATTCCACTAGTCTTGCTCCGCGGAGCTCGGCTCAGATTTGGGGCCTGGCAGCCCCTCCCACACTGGGCTGGCAGCAACCAGGGGTGCAGGGTCTGGCTCAGCATTTTCTAGGCTGGGGAGTCGATCTCAGCATCTTGCTCCTCTGGCCTTTGCTTTCTCTGTTGAATGGGCTTCCTGGGTTTGGGCCAGAGGAGTGCTGCCCCCAGGATGGAGAGAACAGGGGCCTCATGGAGGTTCCTGTTGGGGGTGGGGGATAGGAGCTAAGACCCTGCAGAGGGTGTACTGCAAGGGGCTGGGAGACCTAGATCTGCCTGAAACTGGGGACCCAATCTGCCATGGCTGCCTGGGTAGGGGAACTGACCGGCCATCCCTTTCCTGTCCAGGTATAGGTAAGTGACACGAGCCCAGCTGGGGCAGCTTCAGAGTGCTGGGCGCCTGTCCCACATAGCGGGAAGAACTCTGTCCAGGCAGCGGACTCTTAGGTTGGGCAATTGCCAGCCTTCCCTTTCAGCCAGAACCACGCCTGCTGCCCCACCCGCATACTGGCTCCTTGCCCTCCTGGGTAGCCCTGCCGGCGGATGGCACCAGGGGCACAGGCAGATGTGGTACACACCGGTGAGAGCGTTTTTCCTAGCAGCTTGTCATAAGGGGGGCCAGGGGGGCAGAGCTGCTGATACCAGCCCTACTTCAAGGACACCTCCCTCTGCCCCCCCAGTTCAACTTGACCAACTATCCCCAGGTGGAATTTGGGGCCTTGGGCTGGGCACTTAAGAGAAAGAAGCCAGAGTATGTGTTTGGGGGTGTCTCTGATTTGGGCTGGGCTTGTGTGGGCAGCCTACAGAGAAAGGAGAGACTGTCCATGGGTTCCGTGAAGGCTTCAGTGTATAAATACAGCAGCCCTTCTCTCTTGCCCCTGGGACTTTGCATCTGCTCTCCTAGCTTGTCACGTGTTTCCTTTCTTTCCATCTAACTTAGTCCTACTTGATTGTTCTTCAAGACTCTGCTCCAGGACCACCTCCCAGGACCGTTCCTTGACGGAGACTGCCAAAGCACCTGCTCTGGCTCCTGGTGTTACAGCTTCTTTCCCCCATCAGAGAGTGGTATTTGCCTCGGTGACAGCTGTCCTTCCTTGAGACTACAGGGGCAGGGCTGTGTCCAGTTCATTTCTGTGCCAAGCATGGAGCCTGGCATCTATTGAGTGCTTCTTGTCTGTTTGTTGAATGAAGGAAGTCTGAACTCACACTTGGGGGTAGGTGGGTAGATGGAGGAGTAAGATGGCAGTCACTGAACCTGATGTATTGTGGGCAGGTGGCAAGGGCTCAGCGTTGGGTCTGATGACAGGGATGGTGGTCAGACACCAAGAGAGAAGTTCTTCAGGCTCTTTCTTCCTGAACTCCCCACCTGCCTGGCTGGCTCCTCAGAGACAGCCCTTAACCCACCCTGTGCAGAACTCTTGCTGATGAGTCTGTAGCCTGTCATAGGGCAGAGCAGGCAGTGGGAGTTCCACCCGTTCATATGAGAGTGGCTTTGTATGCTTTCTTTCAGCTCGGGCTGTCCCGGGCCTGCTGCGGGTCTGCGGTCTCTGCTCTTGCCTGTTTAGCTCTCAGGGCTGGGCTGCCCCACAGCCCTGGGGCTCAGGTCAGAGCGCTGCTGCAGGAGATCTTGGCTGGCCAGTGCAGGGACTGCACATACAAGGGCTCAGTTAGGTTTACCAAAAGAAAAGGAAAGGAGTTTTGTGGTCTCTGTCCCATCTGTGTCTCTAACAAATGGCCTGGCAAACAGTAGGTGCCTATTAAGTGAGTATGGAAAGAATGAAGCTATAGAGCACATCCATGAACAGGGATAAGTAATTCCAGGGCTGTTGCCTGCGGCTTGATTAACTGGAGAAGGGGTAGCCTGGGATCCTGGTTGGGAAGAGTCTAGTGGTGCCTGTGAATGGAATGTGGGAGGTTCTTCTGGGTGGCTTTGCAAAATCAGCAGACTTTGCCAGGGGCAGGTATTGAGGGCAGAAGGACCTACTCAGCAAGGGCACTGAAGTGGGAAGGGCTGGCCTGGAGGGGGAGGGCTCACCTCTTTAGTTTAGCTCTTGGGGTCACACAGACAGGTTCAATACCCAGCTCCACCTAGTGCACTTGCTCAGAGACCCAGCGACAGGTGAAATCCTGGTAGTTGTCCTCTTCCCCATCCATAACCTGGGAGCAGGGTGCCTGCCTGCAGCCACAGGTGTTGTGGGGACTGTGGGCCAAAGCCTGGGGGTGTGAGAACAAGTGAGAGAGACTCTAATGACTCCTACAGAGTTGAGAATTTGGTGGGGAGGACTCTCCCCAGCCTACAGGCTGACCGGCCCCAGTATGGAGGCCCTGGGGAACCCCCCTCCCTTGCCCTCAGGCAGCTGTTCACAGTAAATAGGGAGACCGAGGTGTGTGGACAATTGGTGCCAGCTGGAGTGATAGACTGTCCTGGAGACCTTAAGCCCAACTTCTCAGGGCTGAGCTACCTTCCTGGCTGCCTAAGGTTGGGGATGTGGCTGGGCTCTAGGCACCAGGTGGGCTGGTACCCAGGCCGGCCTCCGGCGTCCCTGTTCTTCCCACAGCTTTCGAGGTCCCGGCTGGAGCTCATTAGCACTTGAATGGGGGTGGGGTAGCTTGGGCCTCCAGTCTCTTCTTCCCACCCCTCCCCCAGGCTGGGCGAGGCTTTGTCTTCCAGAGCCCGGCCCTGGAGCTCCCACGCTGGGAAGCAAGCAAGGGTCTAAGCCATTTCTGACCCCCTGTGCCTGTGTCCTGCCCAGTCCCGCTGGGCTCATCTCCTGCCCGTGACCTTAATGTTGGTGCAGACAACAGGAGAAGTCAGACCTCTAGGATAAGGAGTGGAACTGGGTCCTTCAGGGGATACCCCAAGCCAGGAGAGTGGGTGAATCAGGGAGGCTCTGCAAAGGAATTGATGCTGGAACTCATGTCCTGCGGACATCCCAGGAGGATGGGGTGGAGAACCCCAGACAGGGCAGAGCAGGTGGCAAGGACCGAGGGAATGAGCTGCCGCCATAGTTGGAGGTGGAAGTTATGCCAGCTGGAGAGCACAGGCTTCGGAGCCAGGCCCTGAGGTAGCATCGAGCCACCCACTGTGCTGAGTCGGAGCCTAGGCTGCCAGATGGGGGCTGGCATGCTCATGGACCCCTTCAGGTCTGGGCAGCCCTGAGCTGCAGGGTCACTGGGTAACATTGGTGTCCTAGGCCTGCAGTCGTTGCCCAGCAAGTGACAGCAGGTAGGGTTGGGGCCTGATTGGATGCCAGGGAGGTCCCTAAGCCTGCAGCACTGAAGGGGCTGGCCCTTGGGGTGGCTTGGGCCACAGGTGGGCACAGCAGTGTCTCTTGGTCCCTGTCTCTAAAAGGCACCCATTCTTTTGGCAGGAATAGGATGGAAGAAGCTTTGTCCACATAAGCTCTTAGCCACTGAGGGACCAGGGCCTTGCCCCATCACATCCTCAGCAGAGGATGAGACATTCTGACCTGGAGGCTGAGTGCTGCCTCCCCAACTCCGCTTTGTGCTTTGGGAGGCATGACTGTGCATATGGGAGCAGGGCCATCTGTCCCATCTTCCCAACACCTGGGGACCAGAGTCCTAATCTAGGAGTTCAAGGAAGAAGGGGTCAGCAGGTTCTGGCCAGGCCACAGCACATGGGCTCTGCCTAAGAATGCATTTCAGAGTTCCCTGAGGAGGGCAGAGGACTAGGCCCTTTGATGGTAGCCCTGGTACCTACTACTCTCAGGCAGCCCCTTTCTCAGCCACAAGCGCAGGGTGGGACCCCTCTGCCCAGCTCCATGCAGCCCCTCTAGCCTGGAGCTCTTGTTCTTAGTAAACCCCAACCCCATCCTCACCCTCACCCCAATGCTGCTTCCTGGATCTGTGTCCATCTCAGTGGTTTGGAAGAATAATCTCTCTGGAGAGTGCAACCCAAACAGTTGCTGGGTCCGACGGGGTCTCAGAGTTGGCCTTCTGTGCATGCTTCCAAGGCTTGGCAAGTGCCCGGTCCTTTTGAACCAAAGCCTGAGGGTGGGATATTCTAAAGCTTATTGAGAAGGTGTCCTCGTGGCCCAGAGGGTCCTGGGGTGCAAGGCTGGTAAGCCTCAAAATATGCAGAGGGATGTCGATGGCAGCACCCGCTGTGCCGTGGACAGGAGGAGGGGCAGTGAAGTCTGCATGGCAGGGCTGGGCCTCTCGGGGAAGTGGTGTCCACACCGGAGGAAAAGGAGGAAGCAGCTGGAGGAGGAGGAGCCCAAAAGAGGAAGAGGCCAGAGGGCTGCTCCTGCTCTGTGTTAGGGTGGGGGTGTGAACCTTCTCAACTTGGGGGGATCTGGAAGGTGAACCCCACCTGCGCAGGCTCATCTGTATACCCCCAAGGGCTGCCACTGGTAGTCACTGAGTTGGCATCATTCCAGGAAGCTCTGTCCCTTGTCCCACCTCAGCAATCACTGGGCCCAGGATCCCAGAAAAGGTGGCGCCTTTGAGAAGGATTCCAGGCCCCTCCTTCAACCACAGGAAGTGGTGGCTGGGAGAGGGACGGCAGCGGGGGTTGGGGGGGGTAGCAGGAAAGCAAAGGGCTGCTCTTATATTCCCGAGCGGCCATTGCCCTGCAAAGCCGGAAGGCCAGCTACAGGCCGAGATGAATGCCCGGAAATGGAGCAGCAGCCCTGGGATTAGCTCACTCTGGGTTTCCCCTGCCTGGGAGCGGACAGAGGGGCCCTTGGTCCAGCCTAAGGATTCCCCTCTGTTACTACTACCCATTGGGCCTGCAGGTACCATCACTGGGCCTCATTTTCCCTTCGGTGATCACAGCAGCCATGACTAATATGTAGGGCTGGACTCTTCATGGTCTCATCGTATTTAACCCTATGAGGCTGAGACTGACATTATATCCATTTCACTGATAGGGAAACAACTGAGGCTGAGAGATATTGTATGACTTGCCCAGTAAGTAGAGACACCAAGGTGTGATCGGATAGTGACTGAGCACCTGTCCGTAACTACCTTTGTCTGTCAGGAGTCTGTCCCCATCTGGGAAGAATTGGTCCGTCAGGATGAGAGGCAGATGCTGTGGGTCCACATGTTTTCTACTTATGTTTGGGGACCTGTCTCTGGGGGGGCCTCAGTTCTCTTTTAGGAGATTGAAAGGGGGCTGGAGGTTGGGGACCCAAGAGTCTGTTCATGAATCTTTTTTCCTGTTCAAAGCCAGAAGTCTGCTGTGTAGCCATGGGGTGACTTCATCACAGTGCAGCCGCCCATCTTCCCTCCCAGCCCATGTTCTCTCACAGAAAGATTAGGCCACTGAGTACTTCACTGTCCTCCTAACATTGTGCTTGTTCCTCTCGTAACCCACGGGCTCAGGAGGACGGAGACTAGGCCTGAGGAGGGGTCAGAGGCTGTCCGGGGTGGGGGCCCCTGAGCCCAGGAGTTGTCCGAATGAGAAGGGAAGAGCTTTCCTGCAGGCGGCTCCTCCTAAGAGCAGAGGCCGTGGTGGGCTGCCTGCGGTGCTGTGTGGCGGCTGAATGTGTCCATTGTGGACACATGTGGGCTGGCACCAGCATGATAGGTGAGGAGGCCGGTCCTCATGCTCCTTAGCCTCTGAATCTGAGTTTTGTGGCCTTGTCTTCCCCCATGGAGGTTCCTTGGGGTTCTGCTCTCTGTTATGAGGCCAAGCCTTAGGGGGCTGAGGAGCCTGGGAGAGACTTAAGACAGAGAGAGCAGCTGCTTCAAGAGCTCGCTGGGCCATGAGGCCACACACAAAGCGGAGAACATGCATCATCATGGCCACTCAAGACCTTGGGTCCCAGAAAGCCCACTCCCCAACCTTCTTCACTGTGTGACCTCAGGCTGTCCTCTTCCCTCTCTGTGCCCAGTGCTAGGACCTGTAATGTCATGATTCTCAGCATGGTCCCATGGTTTGTGGGCTCAGACAAGCTGTATGCTTGGGCTGGGCCCTGGGGCAATTTGGGGTGAGTGTGAGGATTCAAGGGAGGCTGCTCAGGGCAGGCCTTGAGTTTGGCACACTCCCTTGAGGGATACATTTCATTGATGGAAACACTCCGGCCTGAGGGGTTGGATATCTCACCCAGAGCCCATCACAACGAATCAGAAGAGATGTGGGGGTTATTCAGAATCTTTGAAAATAGCAAAGAGATTCCTTGAATGAAGAAGCATCCAGGAAGGAGGAGTGTATCAAATGGCCTGGGCCCTGTCCAGCATCTCCTGGCTCCTGTATAGGGGGAGACCTGTAGCCTGAGGGCCAATAATGAGCAGGTCTCAGGGCCTCCTCTCCTCCAGCTGGCCTTCCTTACCCAGTGCCTCAGTTTCCCTCTGTCCAGTGAGCAGAACACCACTTCAGTCCTGTCCCAGAAAGTCCTTTCCATGTCTGGCAGGTGGCGAGGCCTCACGCCCTTACACGGAAAGCTCTGACTTGGCAGTAGCCGGCCAGGCCCTGGTTGCTATCGCTTCCCTGGTGGGCATATCATGCACCCCTGGAAGCCACTGGTGGCCGCCCAAGTGACAGACTGGAGAGAGGGAGGTTCCAGGTTTGTTAGGGCACCTGGGGGAGGCAAGGCCACACTTGTGGGTGGGGGTGTCACAGCCCCCATCCAAGACTCATGTCCCTGCCCCCCACAGTGCCAGACCCTTACTGAGCTCCCCTGGAGGGAGCAGGACAGAAAGTAGCACCTGGAGGAAGGAAGAGACGCCAGGGGCGGGGCTTGGAGGGCCTTTGTCTGGTGGGCCCCCTCCTTTCTCCCATTCCTATTGTTCCCCTGTGTGCGGGGTCTCTGCAGGCTGTGGGCTTCCCAGGCCCCGGAGAGGGTGTTGGGTGAGGGTCCAGGCACCTCCTCCAGCTGCCCCTAGCCTAGGCTGCTTTTCAGAAGCAAATACTCCCCGGTACTGCCCAGCCCCCACCTCCTCCACCATCTCTGGCTGCTGGGCTCCCCCTGGTGGTGGCGGGACCGGGGACCCTGAGGCTGCAGGGGAGGGGCCAGAGCTAAGGGGCCTGGAACCACCGGCTGGGCCAGAGACGTGGCACCTTCCTGGGATGACAGTGGGAGGTGGTGCCCAGGCTGCCTTTGGGGTAGGCTTCCCAAGGTTCACCCCCACCTTCCCCCTGTGCCCCACTGGGGCAGGCTGGGGGGTGGCAGTGGGGGCGGGCCTGGTACTGTGGGTTTGAACTGGGCTGCAGCCCAAGTCTACCCTGTGGTCCCAGCCCTGCTGCTTATGAGAATCTCTGCCCTCAGGCCGCCACGTCAGCTGGCTGCTCTCCCTAGGCCCATGTGTTCCAGGGGAGCCCACCAGCGCAGGAGCCTCTGCCCGGCCTTCTGAGCGCATGGAGGGCAGTGAGCAGTGTCTGTGGCCAGGCTCCGGGACGGGAAGGAGGCCCCAGCTATGTAGGAGTACTGGCTTGTGGAAGGGAAGTGACAAACTCAGAGCCAGAAGCCCGAGAAGAACTGAGTGGCTCTGACTGCTGTCCCACAGTACACAAGTCCCAGCAGGAACCGCCAGTGCTGAGCCAGCCTGTTAGCCACTGGTCATTGCCCTCCACTGCGCCTTGTCTGAAAACCTCAGAAACTCTTCTCCTGATGAGATGACCACAGCAGGCCACTCTGTAGGTTGTGGTTGCAGTGACCTATGCAGTATGGTCATTGTAGGCTGCAGGAAATGAAAGGTTTGGGGACATCTGTGATCTTCCATAGAGTAGAAACATAGTGATAACTTTTATCTGAATGCTCACCGTGTACTGGACACTGTGAGAAGAGCTTTGTGTTTAATCCTCCCCTCCCTCTTGGAGGCGATAATGGTGGTGTCCTGTTTCACAGATGAGGTGCCAGAGCAAGGGCAGGAAGCAGGGAGGCTCTTGAGAACATCAGGAAGGATCAGAGCACCATGGCTGGGGTAGGTTCTTAACCTCCCTCTGAGAGAGGGTCTGACAGTGAGCGATGGGCCAGCTGGCCACTTGAGGCTTGGCAGCGTCTGCAGAAGGGAAACTGAGGCCAGAGGGGACAGCAGCATTCAGGGCCTCTCAGCAACACAAAGCCTTGTCTGAGACATAGAGGGTCCAAGGTTGACCTACAGCAGTGACCTGATGCTGGGGCTGGAGCAGCAGGCAGCAGGACCAGCAGCCCCATCTCTGCTGCTGCAGAGGCCCTGCTGGCCTCGTTTGGGCAGGTGGAGCTGGGCTGTCTCCCTTCCCCCATCTGTTCCCTCCTCTGTTGGGGCCCAGCGCTCCCAGAGTGGAAGCAGATGTTCTAACGCAGAGCAGCCGCTGTCGCCAGCACATCATGGCAATTACTGCCTGCCTGCTGGGGGCCCAGCAGCTGCACCCTGGGACAAAGGCTGCAGGGGTTTCTTCTTGGTGGGAAGAGGTGTGGCCCAATGGGAACACTAAAGCCATCCTAGGGAGCCTCTGATGTCACCCAGCTGGAGAAGTAGTGCCTAGCGGGGTCCTCTGTGGCCAGAAGGCTCCTGCCACCTTCAGTCCGGAACCAGCTAGTGAAGCCGCCTCCTCTGAAGGGAGGGTGCAGGGCTGGGTGGGAGGAACTGGGCACCATGGACCAGCAGGGTACAAGCAAACTTCAAGCCAAGTACTAGCTTCTCTGATGGGGGAGCATTGTCAAGCCCTGATGGAAAAGGGCCCCGGGGGAGGGGGTGAGGAGTGGGGTGCAGCCCCGCAGCTCCTGGGGCCCCTGGCCCCACCTGTTCCGCCATCCCACCCACCTCTGCCCCTGCCTTCTGGTCTGCTTGTTGTAGCTGCGCCTGGGCCATGCCTCTCCTTCTGTCCCTGTGTTCCCCCCTGCTTCCTACCCAGCCACCAGCGCCACGCCCTTGGACTGCCACTCACTCCTTCCTGCTTGAGTCACAGCTGCTGGGAGAACAAAGGGACCGCCCTGAGTCCAGGGATGGGGGCTCCATGATTTTGGTTTGTCCACCTATCCAATGGGGGCAGAGAATGTCGTCCTAACCCTCAGAACATGACAGGAAGGGAGGCTGAGGCTCAAAGGGGACAGGGAAATGGACCCTCAGTTGGCCAGGGCAGGGAGCAAGTGTCCTGTCTCCAGCCTGGTCACCCAGGTACTGCCCATCTCTGTGTCTGCCAGGTCTGCCTGCTAGGAAAATCAGATGCAAAGCTAGTTTGTGCTGTCATCCCTGTCCCTGGGCAGGGTCACAGGGTACCATACCACTTTACTAGGAGGGGTCAAAAGTCCAGACAGGGAAGCTGGTACTTCAGGTGGACATGTTCCCAAAGTCACACAAGAGACAAAACCCTCATGGGCCCTGGACAGTTGCCCACTCTGAGTCTTGGTTTGCCTGGCTGGGGCTAGCATGATTGATCTAACCCATCACTTCACATTTTTGGCTTCTGCCCCCCCACTGAGCCCCCAATTCTGGCTGAGACCCCTGGTTCCTGAGTCTCCCTCTGCCCCAGGATGTGATATCGGCCTCCTGCTCTGTGGGAGCAAGTGCCTAGATGGGCAGGACAGCCAGGAGGTCACCTGACCCCTGTGGTCAGCCAGTCCGGTGCTGCCCTGCCTGCTCTTAGATATTTGGGTCCTAGAGGATCGGCCTCCGTGACCGGGCACTCTTGGGCCTCCCTGGACCTTCTCCCCATCCTTCACCAGCAGGTGTGGAGTGTCAGTGTGGGGGGCCGTGGCTGCTCCTCTGCCAAGCATAGCCCAACGAAGAAGCAGGAGTACCGCCATGTGACCAAGACCACGTCCAGGGGAATGCGCTGGAACCAGTGCTTCTAGTGCCCAGGCGCTGAACTGGTAGAGGGGCTCGCTGCTTCAGAGCCACCCCCGAGCCTGCCCAGGGCCTGCACAGTTGTGGCCCCCGCCCCCCTGTGGTGATACTCACTCACCTATCCTGGGAAGCAGGCCTGGGACAGTCAGAAGCCCAGTGATACCCAGCAGCTGTAGCATTTGTGAGGAGAGCCCAGACCCTTCTTCTCAGGGAGGCCACTGCGTTGTGCACATACCAGGCCTGCCTCCGTGAGGGCCACAGGTGTGCCTCAGTTTCTCCTGGTAAAATGTGGATCTGGGGTGAGAGGTAGGGTGGATGGAGGTGGGCAGGGACCTTGGGGACGGGGGAGGGCACTATAGAGACTCAGACCAATGTCTGCCTAGGAAGGCAGGGAGTGAACCCAGTGACAGGTGCAGCTGGGACCTGAGGACAGTGTGGCCCAGCTGCAGTACAGGGCTCTTAGGGCAGCTCTAGGAGGCACTGCATGGCTGGCAAGGTGGGCCACCCATAGAGGGGATTAAGACCATGGGACAGTAGCCTCTCTCTCAGTTTCCTCTGTTTGTTAGGTGGGATTGCTGTGAGATTAAATTCCTTAGTTGCCATGGTAGGCATAGAATAGCATCTGACAGATAGAGGGTGCTGTTCATGGCTTTGCCATGATCATTATTGCTGACATGATTCTTGCTGAGTTTGTGCGTTTGCCCCTTTGTCCTCTGAGATTGTCTTGACCTACCCCGAGGGATATGGGAGCCAGAGTCCCCAAGCATGACCTCCCCCCAGACCCTGCCATTCACTCTCCTGAGCTGCTCAGAGGGACAGACCTGCCACATTGATCAAGAGGGTTGGGACACCTGTCAATGGGGCATGGTACACATATGCCCAGCAAAGAAAACTGCATGGGCAAATGCCTGGCTTTGGCAAGGGGCAGGGCCTGGCAGGTGCAGATATGGCTGCCAGTGATGGGAGTGAAGGAACAGAGGGAACCATCTGTGCAAGAGCTGGAGGGAACGCGGGCCCAACTGAGGCACGTTCTGCTTAGAGTTTGGGCACCTGGGTGGCTCAGTTGGTTAAGTGTCTGACTCTTAATTTGGTTCAGGTCATGATCTTACCATTCCTGAGATTAAGCCCCTCATGGGGCTCTGCACTGACACCTTGGAGCCTGCTTGGGATTCTCTCTCTCCCTCTCCCATGTACACTCGCTCGCTCTCGCTCGCTCTCTCTCTCTCTCTCAAAATAAATAAACATTAAAAAAAACTTTATTAAAAAAAAGGAGGGTGAAAGGAGGTGAGGTCCTGCCATGCCCCACTCCTACCACCCCTGGCCCTCCTGGTCTTCACACTTCCCTACAGACTCCTTGGGGAATGCAGGTTTCTGGGCTGCATCCCTCTAGATGTAGCTCTGGTTTGTGCATCTAGATGAATGGGACCTGAGAATCTGCTTTTTTTTTTTTTCCTCCCCTTTTAAAAACACCCTTCCAGGGCCTCTTGCAGCATCTGAGCCACATTTGAGAAAGGCCAGGCAGGCCAGGCAATCTTGGTCCTGTGTGTCTCCTTGCCCATCTGAATCTTGGCTGCACAATCTTTTTTTGTTTTGTTTTGTTTTGTTTAATGTTTGTTTATTTTTGAGAGAGAACACAAGCAGGGGAGGGGCAGAAAGAGGAAGACAGAGGATTCAAAGTGGGCTCTGCGCTCACAGCAGAGAGCCCGATGTGGGGCTCAAACCCACAAACCGTGAGATCATGACTTGAGCCACCCAGGCGCCCCCTGGCTGCACAATCTTGGGCCAAGACTACCTTTGTGAGCCTTGGTGTCCTTGTCTGTAAAATGGGAGCAGAAGTAGTATGTTTGTTGGGCTGCTGTGACAGCTGTGGGAGAGAGTTCCAGCAAATCCTTCAGTATTGGCCAAGGAGAATACAAAATGGGCCTCTGCCAGGCTTGGAAGCATCTTGAGACAGTCCAAGGGTGTGTGTGTGTGTGTGTGTGTGTGTGTGTGTGTGTGTGTGTGTGTGTCAGTCATGCTGCGTGTCTCCCAAGTCCTGGTCTCCATCTGCTCAGGGTAGATTTGGGCCATGCCTAGGAGACAGGACTATGGCACTGTGCCCTAGCCCAGGCTTCTTGGTGGCTCCGAGTGAGGGGAGAAGAGGGACCTCTCCCCTGCTGGAGCATGCAGGGCTCCTTCCTGCCCCCTGTGCCGGGCGCCCTATTGGCAAGCCTGCACATGTGAGAATGACAGGAGGACTCCTGAGGGCTTGTCTCCGACCAAAGCCCCTGAGCTCATTCTGCTGTGGTGGGGGTGACGTGGGGGGCAGTGAAGCTTGGGGGAAGCAAAGGCCTGGGGTCTTGACCACTGTGGCCCTGCCAGCTGCACCCTTGGTAGCTTGGCTGCCCACCAGTCCCAACTGCTTCCATCTCCCTGTGCAGTTGATGGGGGAGGGTGGTTCTGCCTCTGGGGCTGCCGGTGGCTGAGCCACTAGTTGCTTGTCCATGTAGCCCCACCAGGGCTGCTCCCTGACAGCCTGTGCCCTCTGTTCCAGGTGCTGGGGAGTCAGGGAAGAGCACCATTGTCAAGCAGATGAAGTAAGTGCTGTGTGCAGGAGACAGCCACCAAACCCTGATTTCTCCTCCTCTTTCTCTGGGTCTGTGTTGCCCCCCACCCCCCCAAGTAATGGCCCAGCCAGTCTTAAGCCAAGTCCAGGACCTTGTCAGAACCAGTCACCCATCCTCAGGTCCCAGGGGGTTGGGGGAAGTTTCCTTTTCTCTGTAGTAGGTCCTTGCAGGCCCCAGCAGCCCCAGGAGGCCATGTGTGGTCCTCGTGCCTTACGGGCCCTAACTCCTGACCCCTGGCTGCCAGGATCATTCATGAGGATGGCTATTCCGAGGAGGAGTGCCGGCAGTACCGGGCGGTCGTCTACAGCAACACCATCCAGTCCATCATGGCCATTGTCAAAGCCATGGGCAATCTGCAGATTGACTTTGCCGACCCCTCCCGAGCGGTATGTCCTCTCCTCAACCCCTCCCTGCTTCCCTAAAGGCTTCAGGGCTAGCCTTGTCCTGGGGAACCTAGAAATACCCCAGCCTGGGCCCCCTTCTGGAGGCCCCTGACAGGTGGGGTGGGGGTGAACTCCTGTGACTGGCTGACGCCTCACCACCGCACCCAGGATGATGCCAGGCAACTGTTTGCACTGTCTTGCACTGCTGAGGAGCAAGGTGTGCTTCCTGAGGATCTGTCCGGTGTCATCCGGAGGCTCTGGGCTGACCACGGAGTGCAGGCTTGCTTTGGCCGCTCTCGGGAGTACCAGCTCAACGACTCTGCTGCCTAGTGAGTACCCCAAGGGGCCAGGTGGGGTGAGGGGGGCTCTGGACCACAGACTAGAGCGGAGGGCCTGAGCACTCTCAGAAAGACACTGCCAGTTTCTGCTTATGAGCTGATGACTGTCAACCAAGGCCTTGGTGATGTTTGCTTTGAGGCAGGGGGCATGGTATTGAAAGCCAGCAGGAAGGACAAGCGGAGCTGCTGTCCTTCCAGGGCCAATTAAGTCTAATCTGTCCTTAGACACAATCGTTCTATTTAAAAAAAATTGTTTTTAAGTTTGTTTAGAGGAAACATGCATAAGCAGGGGAGGGGCAGAGAGAGAGCGAGTGAGAGAGAGGGAAAGAGAGAGAGAATCCCAAGCAGGCTCCGTACTGTCAGTACAATGCAGGACTTGAACTCATGAACCGTGAGGTTATGACCTGAGATGAAATCAAGAGTCGGACACTTAACTGACTGAGCCACCCAGGTGCCCCTGTATGCAATCATTCTAAAGGACATTTGCTGCCTCCTGTGCCAGGCCCTGTGCCAAGCTTGAGGGACCCAGCGATGATGGAGTAGACATATCCCCAAGCAGCGACCACCTACAGTGTCAGTGCTGTGGTGGCAGTGGGGGTAGGTCCAGAGGAGGGACTGCCTCAGCTGAGTTCTGAACAAGAGATAGGCAGAGGAGGGACAGGAAAAGCTCCTAGGCAGGGGCACATGTGCACAGGCCTGGAAGGGAGTAGTGCTGGGTGTGCCCGAGGTCACAGAAGATGTTCAGACTGGCTGGAGAGGAAGACACAAGGGGAAGAGACTAAGAGGTGACAGATATGTGTGTAAGTTAGAGCCTAAGACTCAGCTGGGAAATCACAGGGGGTTCTGGGAGTTTCAGAGGCCCAGCCTACAGGGTCATTCTCTGAACTCCTTCCCTGAACTACCTACCATATGCTGGGCCTGGTGCAGGGGGCTGAGCACCCATGGAGAACAGGACAGGTTGGTGGCCAGTGCTGATGACCATGGGAGACGCGCACAGGCTTTTTGGACTGCGTCAAGTAGGCGGCCACCCCTGTGCTCATACCTCACCTCTCCCACCTCTGCTTCAGCCAGCCTGTTTGCTTCACCTTTCTCTCTCGCTGTGCTGCCCTTCCAGTCCTGAGCCCGCCCAGAGAGGGGCTGGACCAGGGCAAGGGTGGATAGGAGACGGGCCCTGCTTGGCCCTGAGCCCTGAGCGCTGCCCCAGTCACATGGAGCACCTCCCTCTCCTTGCAGTGGCCTGAATGCCCTTGTGAGTGCCTCCCAGAGGAGTGGCAGAATCCCAGGCAAGCATAGTGGGGGCCTCCAGACCTCAGCGATGCCTCTCTCAGAGGTCACAGAGGCTCAGCACCAGCCGATCTTATGGGTCCTAGAGGCAGGCAGGGGTGGGTCCTGTCAACCATTACCACCTCAGTGTCCAGGATACTCAAGGAGGATAGGTATGGGGTCACCTTCCAGGTTATTCCCCATGCCTTCATCATGCTGTTCTTCATTCTCTAGACATTAAGCACCCACTGTGTGCCCAGCACTGTTCTGGGTGTCGGGATCCAGCAGTGACACAGGTGTCGTTCTCCCAGGCAGGTTTATGCCTGACCAGATCACCTCGGGGTGGGGAGTAGATTAGAACACTACAGGGAACGGGAGTACCCCCACCCCTCTTCACAGCAATCCTTCACGGCTGCTATGGGGCAGTGGGTCCCTGGGGGATGAACCCTGTTGGGGAGAAGGGAGAGGCTGGTGTGGAAGCCACCAGGAGGCCTCTGGGCAGGAGGTTCTCGGTAGGTGGCGGGGTGCCGTAAGCAGGTCACAGCACATGCGTCATGGACCCTCATGGTCCTTCCTGTTTTTGTGTTCTGTCCCTGCGTCTCTGAGGTCATTTCCCGCTGGCCCCAGCAGCCCTACGCCAGGACTGAAGTGAGGCATCGGCACTGGGCAGCAGCTCAGAGGCCTGGACCCAGTCCCCAGGGCACAGGCAAGGATATTGAGGCAGACAGAGCTGGTCCCAGGGCCTGGCATGAGCAGTGCTGATACTAATCAAGGGAGCTGGTAATGAGGAGCCCCTGGGACTCCTGCCAAACAGGTGTCCGTGCTCTCCCCTGAAGAGTCCAAATTTTATTGGACGCTAGGCAAAGAGCCCATTGAGCCTGACAGGCCCCAACGTGTCCAAACCCACATTGAGGGACAATGCCATGCTGCTCTGTAGTGGGTGCCATCATTGTGCCGCTTAGCGTCCTGAATCCCTCACTGGAGGACTAATTTGCCCCCTCCCACTCTCTTCAGTTTGCAGCCCCACCAGCCTGGATCTTGTCTGAGGCAGGCCTGGCTCGGACCTGAGTGCTGGGGTGCTGGCCAGTCACAGCCGCACCTCCTCCTGGCCCATTCCACGGGCCAGAGGCGAGGGCTTCTGGTCGGTTTTCTCATCTGAGCAGTGAATGTCATGAAGGCAAGGGTTGAAGGGGCAAGCGCTTTGAGAAATGAGGGGATGGGAGGAGTAGGGGCCTGGGTCAGCTGGCCCCGGGTCCAGGTAAGGAGGCCTCATGCTGGCCCCCACTGACCTACCTGCCCCCACGTCTAGCTACCTGAATGACCTGGAGCGCATCGCGCAGAGTGACTACATCCCCACACAGCAGGACGTGCTACGGACCCGTGTGAAGACCACGGGCATTGTGGAGACGCACTTCACCTTCAAGGACCTACACTTCAAGTGAGCCAGCATGTGGGCAGGTTGGAAGGGCAGGACTTGCTAGCCTTAGGGGCAACAGAAGGAGGGACCCCCACTCCAGGGCCTGCTGATGGCTGTGTTGGGAGGGAGGGGCTGGTCCAGGACTTCCCAGCCCCACTCTGAGGTTTCCCAAGGCTGTACGGTTGCCAGCGGCTCACAGCCTCTGCTGCCCCTGCCCCATGTGGCTGCAGCCTGCCCTGGTCACCAGCCCTGACCCTGCAGACAGGGCTCTGACCCAGAACCTCGAGTAAGGTGGACAAGTGTGGATGATTCCATGAAGACAGCTGTCCCGCTCTGAGCAGGCCTCTGTCCTCAGCCGACTTGTGAAATGGGGACCCTCTCTCAGAACTGCCTTTTCTGGAGCTAAGGCAACCCTATGTCTGCAGGATGTTTGATGTGGGCGGTCAGCGGTCTGAGCGGAAGAAGTGGATCCACTGCTTTGAGGGTGTCACAGCCATCATCTTCTGCGTAGCCTTGAGCGCCTATGACCTGGTGCTAGCTGAGGACGAGGAGATGGTGAGAGGCCGAGAGGCCGCTGAGGGGGGCATGGGGGTGGGGAGCAGTGGCGGGTGCTGACCGCGCTGTCCTGCCCCCAGAACCGCATGCACGAGAGCATGAAGCTGTTTGACAGTATCTGCAACAACAAGTGGTTCACAGACACGTCCATCATCCTCTTCCTCAACAAGAAGGACCTGTTTGAGGAGAAGATCACACACAGCCCCCTGACCATCTGCTTCCCTGAGTACACAGGTGTGGGGACTGGGCCTCTGGGGAGGAGCTGGTGGTGACCAGGTGGTGCACAGGCGCCCCCCGCTGGACAGAAGGGTAACTGCGGGACACTCGTGCAGGAGCTGGTGCCTCGCTCAGGCCTAGTACTTGTACCTGCACACAGGGTATGTAACCCTTACATGTGCACAGTCAGGAGCCCCTCTTTACACACTCAGACATGCATGTACACTCACATACACCATCACCCTTTGCACATGTGTGCACATGTTTATATGCTCGTCTGTTCACATGCACAGGACCTTGTCGTTCATGTGGGACAGGCCTGCCTGCCGTACAGGTGGCATAAGTCCTCACCGTTTTGTCTTCCACAGGGGCCAACAAGTACGACGAGGCAGCCAGCTACATCCAGAGTAAGTTTGAGGACCTGAACAAGCGCAAGGACACCAAGGAGATCTACACGCACTTCACGTGCGCCACCGATACCAAGAACGTGCAGTTTGTGTTTGATGCCGTCACCGACGTCATCATCAAGAACAACCTGAAGGACTGCGGCCTCTTCTGAGGGGGCGGGGCCTGGCAGGATGGTGAGCTGGGGCAGTGGTGGGTAGGCTGGCAGGGAGCTGGGGTGGAACAAAGTGGAGCCATTGAGCCCAGAGAAGGGACAGGGTTTGGGGCTGGGGAGGGCCTGGGTTGGGGGGGTGTTGCCTGGGAGCACAAGGTGGCAGGTCAGGTGGCCTACTGAGTTCAGGGCACACAGGTAGGCTGGCCAGTGGTCCAGACAGCAGAAACACCTGGCCGTGTGCCAGGAGAGAACTAGCAGGCTGTCCTGACCTCCCTTGGAGAAAACTTAGTCACCACCAAGCCACTGGCCTGGCCTGAAGGAGGCTAGATGACAGAGGGCCCAGCCACCTGCCACTCAGCGTGACCAGCTCTGCACTCCGCTCTGTAGTCTTTCCTTCAGACTTATCTGAGGGTGCTGGGCTGATGCTGGCCCCACTGGCCCTGGCCCTGGGGCAGATGGGGAGGACTCCGCCAGTGCTATAGGCTCCCCTCCCTCACATAACCCAGCGGCAGACACTGGCTCCTGGGCAGCTGTGTCCCTGGTAACAGGTGGATAAGAAAAAAGAGAGGGTCATTGTCTAGGGAAGTGGGAGGAGAGGCACACCCTGGCTACCTCCACACCCATGCCCTGACTGTCCCCCACCTCCAGGGCCACCGCCGACTCTGCTTTCCCCAGCTCCTGAGGAAGATGGGGGCAAGAGGACCACGCTCCCTGCCTGCCCGCTCCCCTCCTCTCCCCGGCTGCTTTTCCCCCCTTTCCTCTCTCTGTTCTTGGCTCCCCTGTTCCCTCCCTCAGTTCCAGAGACTCAAGGGGGGGAGGAACCACCACAGGCCCCCCTATTTGAAGCCGGCCCTTGTCCTAGGTGCCGGGAATGGCCGCGGTACCCCCTTCCTGGGCATCTCTTCTGGTTTTAACCATTGTCTTGTTCTGTGATGGGGGAGGGGAGCACATGCTGAGTCTCCCAAGCCTGTGTCTGGAGGGGCACTCACTTCTCCAGCCTGAGACCCCTGGCTTCGCTCAACACCAGCCCCTGACCCAGCCCAAGTCCAAATGTTTACAGGGAGCCTCCTGCCCATCCCACCCCTCCTGCCGCTCGGAGGCCCCAAAGGAAAAAGCACAAGAAGCGTGAGACGCCACCATTCCTGGAGACTACAGTCCACCTGTTCATTCTCGTAGCTTTTTAAAAAAAAATGAAAGTAAAGGAAAAAAAAAAGACAAAACTGCAAACCTAGAAAACTTTTTAGAGAAAAACTATTTAAAACTGTCAGATCCTGACCAGCGCCCACCCAGCCCCCTTCCAGTGATTCCGTGCCTTGAGTGTGTCTGCGTGTTTACACCCATCCCTCTGCTGGCTGCCCCTCCCCCACCCCGTGCGGGCGGCACACCTGCCCTGCCCTCCACAGAACTGGGTTCCAAGGGCTGTTCCAGACAACTGCCAACATCACTGAGGGCGCCGTCCCAGTGGCCCTGGGCCCTGGCTCCATTAACCTAAATGTAGCTCCTTAGCGCTAACCTAGGAACCGCCGCTGCCTGCTGAGGGCCATGTCCCTCGTGTCCTTGCCCCAGGCCCGGGTCCTTCAGCGTTGGAACACTTCCTTGCTTTTTTCACATGTTTTATGGAATTGTTCACCTGGTTTGAAATAATAAAATGTAGAAAGAAAAAATACCAAGTACTGCTCGGTACTCTTCTGTCCCAGGGCTAGAGACCCAGATTAAGCTGTGCCAAGGTGATAGCGACCCAAACCTGAATCCTCATTTGTGGCAGGGCCCCAGGTGCTCTGCCCTCCAGGTCATCCTCAGGCCCAATACTCAGCACCCCAGTGTTCCCACTCTGTAGTCATTTCACTACTGGGGCCTGTACTCGCCCCCCTCCCCTCCCAGCCTCTCCGCATCCTTGGGTTTGCCGCAGTCTTTAAGCCTTCCTTGAGCAGCAGGGCGGATTTCTTCAGGAGCTGCTCCTATAAGAGATTCTTCTATATTGGGAGCAAGAGAGGTGTCCAGTGAGTGGTGCAGAAGGAAAATGTGACTTCTGACCTCCCAGACTCAAGGCTCCACCGGAGACCATGAGTTGAGGGAGCCCCTTGCACACCCTTCGTTCTCCCAACCTGAGGTGTTTGCCGGGATCCCTGCTCAGGGCTGGGCTTCTTGGGGTTGACTAAACAGAAAGTCGGGGACAGTAGGGGCCTGAGGCATATTCAGAAAGGTCTCTGCCCTGTAGGTCTCCCTCCAAACCTGGGGGGACAGGCAGGTGGCCACATTTACATGTGTCGGTAGCTATGAGCTAGGGCCCTAAAAATACGGAGGCTTCTATGAAGCCATGGGAAGTGCATGCACGTCGCTGGAGAAGACAACGGCAGATGATAAGGCTGCACGGTTGGGGAGGGAGGTGACCTTTGGGGGAGCTCTGAGCGCCAGGCATGGCGTCTGGACTTTGTTCCCCGCGCGGGGGCGCTGCCCAGCAGGCGGCTGAGTCTAAGGAAACGGTTCGACGGGGCGGGGCTCGGAGGCGGGCTCCTCCGCAGCCGCCAGGGGGCGCCGTAGTCCGGTGCTGGGGCCCGCCAGGCTGGTCACGGAGACTGACGTCAGCGGGTCCTGCGGAGGCCGCCGGGCACAAAGGCAGCTTTGTCGGGCAGCGGCGGCTCCGCGCCTGCGGCAGGACAAAGCGGCCTGGGCCGGGGTCGGCGCCGCGGAGGCGGGAAAGGCTGGGGGTGGAAGGGTGGGGCCGAGGACCCAGGACCCCGCCTCCGCACACCTGCCAGTCCCCTCACGGCCTCAGGGCCCAGAGTGCTGGCAAGAGATGAGAGGCTGCGGCCGCCCGATCGGAAGGAGATCAACGCCCCCCAGCCTCAGTTCCCGCCCCAGTTCCTCGGGCCTTTTCCTGCTACCGCTGCCTCGGAGCCTGAGGGCTGAGGGCCGGCTGACAACAGGATCCCGCGCCCAACCCAGGATCCCGGCCTTCCTTCCAGGCCTGGACCCCGCTGAGCCCCAGGGATGCGGACGGGGCGGGAGCTCCGGTGCGGTGATGCCCGCCCAGCAGGAAGCCGCCGGAGATGGTTCCTTCCTTCCCTCCTGAGGGGAACCCTGCACAGAGGGACCATTGAGGGGCCGGCCTTGTCTGCCAGATGCACCCAGTGCCTCTCTCCCTGGGAGGGCCCTGCAGGATTCTGGCCAGGATCCCCTTGTACCCAGCTTGCCGTGGGTCTGGGTGGGGTCCTGGCAAGCAAAGTTTCTCTGGGTGCAGACAGCTAGGCCCCCACCTGCCGTTGGCCTTCCTATCCCTGCTCTGATTTGGAGGGCATAAGGCTCCATTGTCCCAGCACTGGCGGGGGTGGCCTTTCAATTCTTCCTTTTCTTTGGCAGTTGGGAAATTCCCAGCCATGGGGGGCAGCAGGGGGAGGCGGGGGGGGGGGGTGGCACATCCCAGGTGTCTTGCACCCTAACAGGAGGGACTCCCTGAAGTTGACTCCTGGGGATCCCCTACTGCCTGGAGGTTTCCAGGGCAGAACCTTAGGCTCCCTCATGCCTGGGAGTAGCTGGGTCAGGGCAGCCAGAGATTCAGTGCTCCCTGGCCCTGTATACTCCAGAGCACACCCAGCTTAAGAAGGGGTATCGTTCTGGTTCCTCCCATGGGTAGCTGCAGCTAAGAGGCCTGGGACCTTTAGATAGGCAGAGCTAGAGAAGGGACCCAGAATCCTGCTTCCAGACACAGGTCCCAGTATGAAGTGGACTGTCCCCAGCCAGTGGAGACATTCATGAGGCTGATGCATCTCCCAGAAGGCCCACCCCACTCTAAATAGTTGCTCAGGCTACTGATGTGGTGGCAGCCTTGGTATTTTTAACCCATTTGCAGGGTGGGGAAACAGCTGGAGAAGAGAGAAAGAAACAAGCTCTGAGAGCCAGAGCACTTAGAAGGGAGGATTGAGGGAGACTCTGTGGAGAGGAGCCAGGCGAGCAGCCACTCCCCAGCTCAGGCTCAGGCCCCCAACAGGTGGGTGGAGGCCAAGACACCAGGTGCAGAATGGGGAGGGGGCCCCATTAGATCTGGGACCTCTGAGGCTGCAGGGCCTGTCAAGGCCTGGAAGAACACCTCACCACGTTCCTGGGCAGCCCCACAGCTACTGATGTCAGGAAAACTTCCTACTCCCTACCCACCCAGAGCCCCTCAAATCATCCCTCCACAGCCCCCATCCCAGACCCATAGTGCCAAGCCAGCCACCATGCTGGAGAACACAAGCCCTGACTCCAGCCACCTGGCCTGTGGCTGAGCCAGCCAGATCTTAGCTGCCCTGAGAGTCAGGGAGAGGGCGGGGACAGGACTGTAGGTTGTCTTGACTGAGTTCTGGGTTCAGGCTCACTCCCAAACAGCTGAACCCAATCTTTGTGTTTATTGCCCTATAAGAGGTCCTGGGGACTCGCATCTCTGTCTTGAGGCTATGCATTCCCCTAACCTCTCCTGGACACCCAGAGGGAAAGCCAGCCTTCATCACACATCCAAGGAGGGTGTCAAGCCAGCTGGGTTATACGTGCACCTGTGTGTGACAGTGAGTGTGTCCATACTCGCCAGGCCACTCAGCTCGTTGGTTAATAACAGTGTCCAAGCGGGCAGGGCTTGACATTCTGAGTCCCTTTCTCCTTCCTGTCTTGGTTTTCCCTTGCATGAGATAAGCCCCACAGATGATCTTATTTAGGAGAAAAGTCAGTTTGATATCCCCTATTTGATTCTGCTTTCCGACTTCATTGTAGGTAGCGGGTGTCAAGGCTTCTTGATGGAGCTGGTGGAGGGTCAAGGAGGGACCTGAGGTGTCCCTTGTCCATCAGTCTCCCCTCCCCCTCCCCTATAGGCTCAGCAGCTCCAGGAAGATGGAAGGGCTTTCTGCAGGTATTCTATCTCCTACCTCCCTGGGTCTGTCTTCTGCTGGGTCCTGGGGCCCCCAGTGATGACAGCCCCTGGGGAACCCAGAGCCCTGCAGAGAGGCTTGAACCTGGGTGTTACAGGCATCTGGGGCTTCACAAAGGAAGTGACACCAGAGTTTGATACTGAGTGGTGAAGAAGAGCCCAGCAGGTGGCAAAGAGGATGGCCTAAAAGCCTGGAGGGTACAGGCCAAGCAAAGTCCTGGCACAGAAAGTGCTGCTGCCTCCCAGAGCACTGGCAGGAACCTCCAAGCTCCAGGGAGCTCTCTGATGTGGGGGGTACTACAGAGGGCAGGAGGAGTGGCAGAAAGACCAAAGGGGCACAAGCCTGGGGGTAGGGTGAAGGGGTCGGGCGGGCGTGTGGGCTGCACGCTGCTGGGGGAGGGGGCGGGACCTTCTCAGGTTAACCAGGCGGAAAGGTCTCCCTGAGATAGGGGTTCTGGGAAAAGGGATGTGGGTTTGGGTCCTGCCAGGGCTGGGATAGTGACTTGGAGGAAGAAGACTGAGGAGTCCTCAGGGGATGGGGAGGGATGGAGGTTTCAGGTGGAGGGTAGAGTCATCATTGTGCTGGGTACTGTGGCAGGAGGGTTGGGAGGGGGGTGGACAGGAGAGGAGCCGAGCCTGAGAAGGGGCCCTAGTGAAGGAGGGCTGAAAGAGGCAGCAGTGAAGGGTCTGCCTTGAGGCCCTCAGGGCTGGATGCCCAGGATGCCCAGTGCTGAGATGGCAGCAAGAGCACACACCTGTGTTCTGCCACCGTGGGCCAGACCTGCCTGGCCTGCCAGCCAGCTGCAACCGCAGGGCGAGTAAGGAGAGGCACAGTCTCTCCGTAGGGACCCACAGCTGGCGAGTGGCAGTCAGGATTCAACCCCACCCCTTCCAGCCTACTTAAGAGGGTTGATCCCTGAGGCAGGTTCACCCCCACCCCAGCATCCAGAGCTCTGCATCCTGTACTGTTGGGCAGCTATACCCAAACCGATTAAGGATAGGTAGTATTTATGTTAATACATGTTAATAAGCATGGAGTGCCACCCTAGTCTACTTTGGCTGCATTCCTGGCACCCCATCCCACACTCCCCTAAACTATGGAGGAAGGGAGAGGGAGGTTCCACCCGCCCCTGCCTTGCCCCTCCCCCCTCCTGCTGGGCAATGTAGAAAACAGGAGGGAGAGGAGAGCTGTGATGTGGCTGATGGGGGGGGCTACCCCATCCCTGAGGGGCTGACCTCAGCCCAGGAGGAATGTGCAGGAGGCGGAGGGCAGGGGCGGAGTGAGTGGGGGCAGGGCCACAGCCAGAGGCCCAGGGTTCCTGGCGGCCCCTCCCTCGGCCCCTCCACCTCAGCACTGACATGGCCCTCAGAAGGGAAGGGGAAGAGGCAAGGAGGGGAAGAGCTGATCTTTCCAAAAAGGTGGGCCAGGGTACCTGGGAGCATGGCTACTAGGCTGGGGGCGGGTTGGGGAAGGGCCCCAACACCTTCTCCCAGGAGATCTCCCTTGGGTGGATAGTAGATTGTCAGGGAAGTCAGGCCTCTCAGTCAGGCTTCCCTGGGCCCATTCCTACCCCCATCCCCCCCCACCCAGTGCCTAAGTCCTCAGGGTAGCATGTCCTAGTACCCATGTGGCCAGAACTGGGAAAGGTTGTGATGCTGGAGCCACCAGCCTTGATGGCTAAAGCAGGTGTGAGTGGGAAGCCAAGGCCTCACCCGGCCCAGGCTGGGCACTGGGAGGGTTGGCTCTAGCCTTCCTCAGATGGACGGCCTACCCTAGTGGCACCACCCAGAGCCTAGGCAGGAGACAGTTGATGGGGGGTGAGGAGGCAGGTAGTAGGACCACCATCCAGGTACTTCCAGAAGGAAAAACCAAGGCGTTGGTGGGCTGTGCCACTGACAGGCAGCATCAGGGCAAGAATCCAGGCAGGCCTTTGCCCATGGGTACCCTGGCAAAGGGTAGAGGTCAAGGGCTGAGGTGGCCCTTGGGCAGTGGTGCAGGTAGCCATACAGCTACCTTCCTAGTTTGTTCCATTCTGTCAAGACTCAGGCCAGGGCTGCCTGATTCCAGGATCCTTAGAGACTCCCAGAGTCCAGAGTAGCTCACAAGGACCCTGTTCCTAGAGTGCTGCCTCCATGAGGTCCCTGCCCAGGGTCTGACAGACACTTGGACCTGAGGCTGAGGAGCAGAAAGGAGACCTTGTGGGGACAGGGACAACTTGAGCTCCCACCCCTGCAGATCTCCCCTCCTGCTCCAGGGACCAAGTAAAAACAATGCAAAGGGCTCAGTTGGGCAAGGGACAGCCCCCAGATGTTGGAAAGATGGTGGGGGTCCTGGTTCTACTTTTCAGTATGGACACAGGGCTGGGAGAGAATGAAACAGAGACTGGGGCCCTGAGCCTGAAGAACTAAAGCACTGGGGGCAGGTAGGGGGCACAGTAGAGGTGGGTGGGGACCTCAAAGGCGCTTGCTGATCTTGGCTACTAGGGTGGAAAATTGTAAACAGCCAAAGAATTTTGTTTGCTTGCATGGGGCCAGGGGAGGCTGCCCAGGTCCGAGGCAGAAGCTGGGAGGAGAAAGAGGCTGCTTCCCGGAAGCCCAAGAGCTCAGGCTGGGGTGCATCCCTCCACTCCCCCCCCTTGAAGGCCCCTGGTCCTGACACTGACCCCCACCCTTCCTCTGCCAGCCAGCCTGCCAGGCCAATCCAGGAATACTATAGTGGTCCCGAGGCTCAGGAAAGAAGGGCATGCCCCCCCCCATCCCCCCACCCCCCGCTGGCTGAGCACAGACACTGCTACTCCAGCAGCAGAGCTGGCAGGAGATGGGTCACAGAACGTGAAGCCCACACAGCCTCCCTCACTGACCAACTTAGGAGCTGCTGAGCAGCTTTCAGGAGGTGGTAGGAAGATGCCTTTTATGGGGATTGAGGGGTGAAACCCCATCCTCAAGCCCTGTCGCGTTCACCGATCACCCAGGTGGTCACCCATTCAGCCATTGTCAACATTGAGCCCTTCCAAAGGAGACAGACCCCCGGCAGTACAAACAGGGTCGTCCACCAGGCTCAGCTTCAGGCCAAGATTCCAGACCCTTCCCAGCTGAGCCACTGAGGTTTCAGAGCCCTGTCCTGAATCACAGAGGTCACACGGAATGCCCCTCACCCCCCTGCAGAGATGCAGGACCACCCATCAGTAGGGGGTTTCTGGATGGGCCTACACCCCGCAGTGCAGAAGTGAAACTTGAGGGCCTCTGGCGCCTCTGACTGCCCTGCCTGGCCCTCTCGGGACCTCCTCTCCTGCCCCAATTGCTGTCCTCACAGCCTCTGCCAGCCAGGTGGCAGAAGCACTAAGTGGCCCCAGTGGTGAGGAAGGGCTGGGGCTGGGCTGGGGGCCTGGCCCATTAGACCCTAGTTAAGAACTCCTTCTCCGGACATGCAACCCTCCCATGCCAGCCGGCTCCTGGGAACTGAGGTGGCAGTGGAGCCCCTCATTACCCACCTCCCCCTCCCCAGCTGTGTAGGGACAAGTGAGGAACTCGAGTCCCTTGGACCTGTTGTTCCTTCTGCCTGCTTCAAAGAGCCTTCTGGAGCTGGGGAGGGGGCCCTATTGCTTCTTCCTCTTTTGCATGGACTGGCCGCTCCACTTCCACTTCCGGATGGCTCCTGGGCGCGCCCTATTGCCCTGAGGCCAGGCAGGGGAGGGGTCGCTCCTCCCCACCCCTCCCTTGTGCCCGCTCCACTCTGGCCTGGCCACCAACTCCAGCTGGCCCCGGCTGCCTGCCCGGTCACCCGATCCGCCCCGTAAACTTGACGGCGCGTGTGGGGCGGCGGCTGGCTTGGTGGAGGCGGGGGCTGCTCCTTAAAGGAGCCGTCAGAGGGTGCCTTGCGGCCCCGCGGCTTCTCCCCTTCTCCAGGGAGGGCTGCCCGGTGTTCCGTGGCATCGCAGACCTCACGGGCTTGGGCTCGGAAGAGGCAGCGGCAAGTGTCAGTGGAGGGAAGGCGGGAGGTGGGGGTCCTGGCACGGGAGGGGTCTGGGGGCTGCGGGATTGGGCAGGGGTTTGGGGGGGAGCGATGCGGAATGGCCCTCGGCAGTTGTGCACCCCAGGACCCTGCCGCACACCAGAGCTCCTGCGCCCGACACCTGCCCGGCCAGCTCTGGGGAGGACGATGGCATTGCGGCTAGAGGCTGGCGGTCCAGGGAAGGGCTCTGGTTCAGAGGTGGAGGGGCTTAAAGATGGTGAAACCTGAGGGCAAAGGCAGGAGAGGGAGAGGCACAGAGGCAGTGGAGGCTCAGAGAGGGAAGGGCAGCTCACCCGAAGCAGGGGTGAAAGGCTGTCTGAGGCCCTTGGCTCTCTCCTGACTTGATTCCTCTTGGGTCTGAAGTCTGAGCTCACAGAATTTCTGTGTAACTAGCTCCTTCCACCCTCGTGTGGGGAGAGAGAGGTCAAGCACAAAGCTGGGGCTGCTGTATCCGAGTGGCAGCCACCTCCAAGTCAGAAGCTGAGGTTTCCGTGCAGCCGGCACCGCTGGGGCCCCCGGGCAGCACTTCTTCCTCAGATGCGTGGGTTTCAGGCGTGTTTCAGAGTTGAAGGCTGTGCTTGTCTCTGCAGTTGTATGTGCTCACCTGCATGTCCAGAGAAACACACATTCACACACGCACACATCTGTGATACACGTGCATGTGTGTAAAGTGCACACGTGTGCCATATATCTACATGTGTAATACAATTCTCATGCCACACGCTGTCACAGACGTGTACACATCTGCCTGCATACACATGACACACGTACGCAATACAGATAACACAAAGGGCCCCCCAGAAACAGTCACACTCACAGGCGCCCACACCATTGGCTCCAGCCCCAAGGGTGCCTCAGTTCCTCTGTAGGCCTGTGGGTGCACAGCCACCTCCAGAGGCCTCGCCCCTCCTGTCACTCTCACTCCCATGACTGGTTTGTTTTGCTCATTACACTTGGCGCCCTCTGAAATGACTGCACTGATCTGAGTCCTTGTTGGCACTCTGCCCCCTCCTGCATGGGGACTTTGTCTGTGTCCCCCAATGTCCCAGGCTGGCATGAAGTAGGCACACAGAGTTTGTGAATTAATGCCTGTGTGTCTATGGGAGGGGGGTTACTAGGGAGGGTGATGTGGGGGGGGCCTTGCCCCAGTGGGGGTGACCCCAAGGGTGTGCCCAGCGTGGGTGTGTCTGTGATTGTGGCCAGGCAGGGCACACTTGGAGGGAGGGGAGAGCTCGGAAGTGGAATGCGACCCCCCAACCTCTTTTCCTAGGGGCTGTAATCTGATCCCCGGGGACTTCCCCCCCCCCCCCAGCCTCCCGTCCCGCCCTCGTCCTTGCTGCAGCTCCTTCTCTTCCAGATCCTGGGGCAGAGTCCAGGGCGGCTCAAGGCTCCTCCGCACACGCCTGCTGAACCCTGAGCACCCTGAGCTGCCCGGCTGGGGCCGCCGCCATGATCCCGGGCCTGGCCCTGCTCTGGGCAGCAGTGCTGGGGGGTGCTGCCCCCAGCCCTCCCCGCCTTCGGCTCTCCTTCCAAGGTAGGTGCACCTGGCAGGCAAGAGGGCTTGGCTTAGGGTGGGCAGGAGAGAGACCCAGTGTGGGTAGGGGGCACTAAGTTCGCTGTTGCCCTGTGCCACTGGCCCAGGTTTGACTAGGGGCACTCTCAGGCCATCTCCAGTTAACCCTGTCCTGGCCTCAGCCCCCAACCTTTCTACACTCATTCTCCTGTAGCTTGCCTGGGAAGACCCCTTCCGTTACCATGGCAACAGATCCTGCCTGTGTCCCATCCACCCCACTCCATACTCCTGACACAGGAGGGTGGTCACTAGGCATCACACTGAGCTTAGGCTGGTAGCAGCGTGCCAGAGAATCCTCAGCCTGACTTTGGGGATGGGGTCCTGGCTTTCCCTACATACCCAGGCTCCCCCAGCACCCCGGCCTCCCAGTGCGCCCGCCTGCAGACACTGCTTGTCCAAGCACGCCCGAGGAGTTCAACCTGCTTTTTCCTTGGGGGGGGTGGTGGTGCTGCATTGCCCACCCTGGAAGCTTTTCACATGGGTGGGCCCGCCTTCACGAAGGTAAACTCACACGTAGGCAAACTCACATGTGTGGGCTAGGTCACGTGTACAGTCATGACCTGTGAGAGGGACGACAGGCAGGGTCTGGGGGAAGCTTCCAGCATGGCTGGCAAACCCTCAGTGATGCCCCTACCCTCCAGAGCTCCAGGCCCGGCACGGCCTCCGGACCTTCAGACTGGAGAGGACCTGCTGCTACGAAGCTCTGCTGGTGGACGAGGAGAGAGGACGCCTGTTTGTGGGCGCTGAGAACCGTGTGGCCTCCCTCAGCCTGGATGACATCAGCAAGCGGGCCAAGAAGGTGCCAGGGACCCCTAGCCTCCGTGCTGCCTAGGGGGCTGAGTCCCCTGAGCAGACACCTTGTTCACAGAGACCAGGCAAAGTCCCTTGACCTGTGTCCCCCTTCCCCGACCCCCTTGCAGCTGGCCTGGCCGGCCCCTGTGGAATGGCGAGAGGAGTGCAACTGGGCGGGGAAGGACATTGGTGTGAGTGCTGGCCGCCCGGGGCGGGAGTGGGGAGGCCCGGCCCCTTGCTCCACAGACAGCAGTGCTAGGACAGAGGCCTGCCTGTTCTGGCTGGGATGGGGGCAGGGGGTCGAGGTGGCTGAAGTTTGGAGGTAGTGAGTCAGGGTGGAGGCTCATGTGATTCTTCTTGGGGGCCTCTGAGTCACAGGGCGCCGCACAGGCCTATGCTTCTCCATGCACCCCTTCTGTGAGAGGTGGGCTGGGCTGGTCATCGAGGGCACCCAGGTCCCTGCAGCCCATGTTGGTACTTGCCTGGACTGATGCAGAAGAGACGAAGGGGTGAGGTACCACTGGCAAGCTGGGACCCCTTAAGGCCACCTCCCTGGGGGAGGCCTCATTGTCCCTGCCCCTGCCCGCCTACTAGACTGAGTGCATGAACTTCGTGAAGTTGCTGCATGCCTACAACCGCACCCACTTGCTGGCCTGTGGCACAGGGGCCTTCCACCCAACCTGTGCATTTCTGGAGGTGGGCCACCGGCTGGAGGTAAGGCCAGATCTATTCAGAGAAGGAGGTTGGGAGGTAAAGAAGGGCCTGGAAGTAACAACTGCTCCCTGCCTCCCAGGACCCCACGCTCCGGCTGGACCTTCGAAGGCTGGAGGATGGCAAGGGCAAGAGTCCTTATGACCCCAGGCATCAGGCTGCCTCCGTGCTGGTGGGTGAGTCCAACGGCTAGGGCCCCTCAGAGACTCTAGATCCTCCTGAGAGCCCCTGCGATCCCCCATGGCGTGACTGACTCCTTAAGAGCTACCAGAGCTCTACAAGCAGTCCCCGCAGAGAGCCGTCAGATTGGCTCAGCAGCCCTTGCCCTATCTGCAGGGAAAGAACTGTACTCAGGGGTGGCCGCAGACCTCATGGGCCGGGACTTCACCATCTTCCGCAGCCTGGGCCAGCGTCCAAGTCTCCGAACAGAACCACACGACTCTCGCTGGCTCAACGGTGAAAGGCTGGTGGGACTATCGGGAGGGGGCTCTCATCCGCAACAGGGTAGGTGCCTAGTAAGACCCACAAAGGAAGTGAGCAGTGGGTGCAACCAGGTCTCACCAAGTACCCACCATGTGTCAAGCCCTGCGCTAGGCACTGGGGCTGCAGGGCAGACAGGACCTGTGTGGCCCAATGCCCTTGTTGAATTCACAGACCTCAGAACAGATACATAATAAGATGGTTCCAATGGCAATGAGACCAGTGAGTGAACAGACAGAAAGGGAAATGGAGACCAGGTGGTAAGAGAACTGGAGAAAGGAAGCCACTCTGCTGAGGACAGGGGAGAGCTAAATCCCAAATCACAGCAGGATTGAGGGAATAGCATTCCAGACAAAGAGAACAATTAGTGCAAAAGCTCCGGGGTGGGAACAAGCCAAGGAACAGACCCATGAAAGGAGAAAGGATAAGGGATCTGAATTGTCAGAGGCCAGGGTCATTTCTTCTAAGAGTGAGGGGACCCAGCAGAGTATTCACAGCAGTAACGGGGGCATCTGCTTCCTGCACAAGAGGGAGATTCATGAGTGAAGGTAAAACCCCAATATCCCATCTCCCTCCTTTCTGGCCCACAGGCCTGGGGAACTGTCAGGGATGAGGGGAGAGGCCTGTGTGTCTAGGTAGTCTTGGTCCTCTGCTGCCCTCTTGTGGTTACTTTTTGACTCACAGGCCCTGATCTCTGGATGCAGTCCCCTAGAGTGCCATCCTACCTGGAGATTGGGTGGTCAAGATGCTGCTCTGCGGGCTTCTGGGGGAACCAGAGGAAGGAGAGGGAGCATGCAGGTCTCATGAGTGGCAGGAGCAGGACCTTTCTGACCCCATGCCTCCTGCTGCTAGAGCCCAAGTTCGTCAAGGTCTTTTGGATCCCAGAGAGTGAGAATCCTGACGATGACAAGATCTACTTCTTCTTCCGTGAGTCAGCAGTGGAGGCTTCACCATCACTGGGACGCCAGACTGTGTCCCGGGTTGGCCAGATCTGTCGGGTGAGGAGTCTCTGGGCCACATCCGGTGACCATGTCCCTGCCCTTTTGCCTGTCTGGGCCTCCCCCTCATCCCCGCTGATTGACCCCACAGAATGACGTGGGAGGCCAGCGAAGCCTGGTCAACAAGTGGACCACGTTCCTGAAGGCACGCCTAGTCTGTGCAGTGCCAGGTGTCGAGGGTGACACGCACTTCGACCAGCTCCGTGAGTGTCAGGAGTGGAGGATGGGGTTGGAGAGAGGAAGTGCAGGGGCCCAGAACCAGGAGCCGGGCTGCCCAGAGGCCTGTGTGCCCTCCCCCAACTAGGCTTCTTCCCCACAGAGGATGTGTTCCTGCTGTCCTTGAGGGACCGCTGGAGCCCACTGCTCTACGCTGTCTTCTCCACATCGAGGTGAGGGGCAGGAGGTAGTGGGCAGGGCCCACTGGGCTCTGCTGGGCCCCTCACTCTGCTCATGTCTTTGCTTGTAGCACCATCTTCCAGGGCTCTGCAGTGTGTGTGTACAGCATGAATGATGTGCGCCGGGCCTTCCTGGGGCCCTTTGCACACAAGGAAGGGCCCATGCACCAGTGGATGTCCTACCAGGGCCGTGTCCCCTACCCCCGGCCTGGCATGGTACGTAGCCCCAGGATTCCCACCACAACCCACTTAAAGTCTCAGGGGTGGAAAACTTGGCCTGGGATCTTCTTGGTGAATGTAGTTTTTTCCTTTCATTATGGGTGGGAAAATATTACCTTCATCAGACAGGGCTCCTCAGAGGAAGTGCATATTTCCCCCTTGGACTCCCAAGGGCAAGGCTGGGTCTTCTCTCTTCAGGTTCTCAGGGCAGGGCTCTCCTACATTCCCAGTTCCTGGAGGTCTCTTGTGGACCCACCAGGCCCTCATACCGACATCCCTGTCATGCCTCCTCCCCACCTGCCCAGTGCCCCAGCAAGACCTTTGGCACCTTCAGTTCTACCAAGGACTTTCCTGATGACGTCATTCAATTTGCCCGGAACCACCCCCTCATGTACAATTCAGTCCTGCCCATGGGTGGTCGCCCTCTCTTCATACAAGTGGATGCCGGGTACACCTTCACCCAGATCACAGCAGACCGTGTAGCAGCTGCTGACGGACACTACGATGTCCTCTTCATTGGCACAGGTCAGTGTCCTGCCATGACCACCCATAAAACTCTGTCCAGACTCTGTTCTGCCTGTTAGTGGAAGCTGCCCCTGCCGCATCCCATCTCCACATCTTTGCCTGGATTGTGCCCTCACCTCCTTCTGGATGTTGCTCTGATCATTCCAACCCACATTCTTCACCTACCCAACCATGCTGAGGGTAAAGGTTTCAGAAGTGAGGAGACCCCCAGCCCTAGCTGTCAGGAAACACAAGGAATCACTCATTCTCATCCCTGCAGATGCTGGCACAGTGCTGAAGGTGATCTCAGTCCCCAAGGGCAGCCAGCCTAATGGGGAGGGGCTGCTCTTGGAGGAGCTGCACGTGTTTGAGGTGAGGCCTAGCCCCCTCCTCCTGGAGGACTCCCACCCCATTGATCTCTGATCCTAGTGCTCCTCCTCCTCTCAGGACTCATCTGCTATCACCAGCATGCAAATCTCTTCCAAGAGGGTAAGTAAGTGACTCTGCAAAAGGCTTGGGAGCAGAAGGGACCTGTGTTCCCCAGGCGCCTCTACCCCCACGCCTCCCTTGGTAGTTCTAAGCACCGGGTTTGAGTATAGGTTCTGCCTTCGCTAGACTGCGAGACCTGAGACCTCAGTGTTCTTATCTGTCAAGTGGGGTAAGGGATCCCTGACCAATGGGAGGCGGGCACAGGGCTGTCTTCGGTCAGCCCGGAGCCCCTTGTGCCCCCTAGCACCAGCTGTACGTAGCCTCGCGGAGCGCGGTCGCCCAGATCCCGTTGCACCTCTGTGCTGCCCACGGCCGCGCCTGTGCGGAATGCTGCCTCGCGCGTGACCCTTACTGCGCCTGGGACGGGGCCGCGTGCACGCGCTTCCAGCCCAGCGCTAAAAGGTGGGCAGGGTCGGGGGCGGGCCACGTGGAGTCATTTGCAGCACCTGGCTAAATGAAGAAGGGCTCACGGAGGCTCTAATGTACCAATGCACCCCCCCAGGCGGTTCCGGCGGCAAGACGTGAGGAACGGCAACCCCAGCACGCTGTGCTCTGGGGGTGAGTGCCCCAGCTACCCCCACTTCTGGGCCTTTGAAGACACCCCACCCTGCCCTGCCTGAATCTGACATTCCTTTGCCCTCCCCAGACTCCTCTCATCCCGCACTGCTGGAGCGGAAGGTGTTCGGTGTGGAGGGCGGGAGCGCCTTCCTGGAGTGTGAGCCCCGCTCGCTGCAGGCGCGCGTGGAATGGACCTTCCAGCGCGCAGGGGAGGCGACCCACACCCAGGTGAGCCTCATGCCGCTCCCTTCCCAAACAGGCCCTTGTCCCGCCCCCGACATCCAGGAGTGCCCCGCCCTAGTCAATGAGGCCCTTGGCCTGCTCCCACCTCTAGACTAGGTCCGACCCCACCCAGTGAGACTCCGTCCAACTAGACCCCTTATGTCCAGTTTGGTCCCTTACCTGAACTCCACATCCTGGTGAGCCCCATTCCGTCTAACTAGACTCCAGACGCCCGCTCCCCGATCCGAGAGGAACCTCGCCCTCGCCCCGCCCATTGAGGCCCCTGCCCCGCCCCCATGTCCAGGTAAACCCTGTCCCGGGAGGGTTTCCGCTTTTAGACCACTGGTCCCAGTGCACCCAGCCTTCAAATGTACCGCTGCGGGAGCCCCTTACCTGCTCCTGTTCTGCCACCGTTGACCCTCTGCCTCTCCTGGCCCGACCTGGAGCCGGGTTCCCCTATTCCGGACCCCGACGCTCATGCCTCCCACCGGCCCCGCGCGCAGGTAGCTGTGGAGGACCGCGCCGAGCGCCTGACGCGGGGACTGCTGCTGCGAGGGCTGCGGCGCGGGGACTCTGGCGTGTACCTGTGCGCAGCCGTGGAGCAGGGCTTTTCGCAGCCGCTGCGTCGCCTGGTGCTACACGTGCTGAGTGCTGCGCAGGCCGAAAGGCTGGCCCGGACCGAGGAGGCTGCGCCCGTCGCCCCCCCAGGCCCCAAGCTCTGGTACCGGGACTTCCTGCAGCTGGTGGAGCCAGGCGGCGGTGGCGCGAGTTCCCTGCGAATGTGTCGACTGCAGCCGGAGTCGCGCCCACTGCCTCCTGAGTCACGGAGGAAGGGCCGAAACCGGCGAAGGCATGCCCCAGAGCCGCGCGCCGAGCGGGGGCCACGCAGCGCGACGCACTGGTGATTCGGCAGTCCACGCCGGGTACAGGGAAGGAGGCTACAGGCAGGAGAGGGGGAGGACAGACCTGGAGGACGCACAGCTAGGGGGCCTGGCACACTGGTCCCTGGTTGATGGAGACACTGACCGACAGGCCCTGGCTGAGGGGCAGCCTCGCCGGCTTATTTATTAACAGAGGATAACCCTTGAATGTAGCCCTGGGAGGGATGCCCAGGCCGGGCACAGGGTCCGGCTAGTCAGGAGGAGGCGGATAAGCAGGACTCCAGAGCAACGACCTGGTCAGAGGAGGTGCCTGGAGTGCCCATCCCGGGATAAAGACCTCCTCCCTGGGCAATGAGCAGAAAGCTGTGAACAGAGTGAGCTGGTGGGGGCGGGGGTGGGACAGGCCGACTGTACTAATGCAATAAACACATTATGAGCCGAAGCTGGAATGGCCCTAGCTGACAACCGCTGGTGCTATCTCTTGCTGTGTGGCCTTGGGCAACTTCCTCGCAGTCGTAGGACCTCAGTTTCTGAAAAGGATGCTGTGGTGAGGATTAAAGGCAGTTTCCATGTGACTGAGTGGGTTCTGTGGGGCCTTTCAGGCCCTACTGACCTGCACAGTATATTCTGAATATGATTTCTTGGCTGAGTGCTATGAAGAAAATCAAATTTGGTGATATGGAAGATAATGTGAGAAAGCATCACTGAGGGGGTGACATTTGAGCTAAACAACAAGGAGCCAGTCATGGGAGTATCTGGGGGCAGAGTGTTCCAGGAGGCAACAGCTAGTGCAAAGGTCCTGAGGTGGAAACAAGGTTGCTGTGTGTGAGGAACATCAAGGAGGCCAGTGTGATACAGTGGAGTGATGGATTTGGGATGTTTTAGGAGGTGGAGCCTCACTGTCTTGCTTTGTCCCAGTTGGGGAGAAGGGCCACAGGGGTCCAACAGCAGGGGGTGGGCCCTAAGCCTGGCCACTTCCTCCCTTCAAGGGTAAGTGGTACCATGTCTCCTCACACAACATGGTGTGACTTGTATGGAGAGAGGAGGGAGAATCTAAACTGCAGATGTGTAGCTGTATTCCATTCTCATGTGTCTTGTGCCAGGGAGGAACATTGTCCTTCCTGTTTTACAGATGAGAAAATGAGAATCAGAGAGTAGGCAATCCGTTAACCAAGGTTGTAAGCTTATAAACAGAAATACCAATCTTCAACCTAAGTTTGTCCACTGACTAACATGAGTGCCTACCTCTGTAGGTGTGTCTCTGCCCCCTTTGGGGGCTCTCAGAGCCCTCCTTCCGTCACCCCAGTCCCTGGTGCCAGCAGGTCACACAGGGGTAGGTGCTTGTCCATGTGCGTGGAGAAGAGATGGCCCAACTTTGGGTTGGGGTCTTTGTGGGTAGAGGCACAGGGCTCCCTTACATATCTTAGCTGCCGTGTGGGGCAGGCACTGCTGGAGGTGAGCATGAGGCAGCTTGTCTGGATAAAGACACCAAGGCCTGTGCATATATGGGGGTGGTAGAGTTCTCCAGAAAAGACCCTGAGCACATGTATTAGTGGAGGTGTGGTCTTGTCTGGACTCCATCACCAGCTGGATAATCTAGGCTGGCCCATGTGGGTCACTCCACCCCTTCCCATGGCTGAGAGCTGCCCCTTCTAAATATAGCCCAGTGGGCTGAGCTCAAGCCTATTTTAGGCCCAGGCTGGGAGGTGTCCAGCCTTCCCCAGGCTCTGAGGAGTCGCTGCTGCTTCCATCCTGTCCCGCTACTGGGTGCTATTATCAGCCCCACAACTGCCCACCGCCCGCCATGCCTGAGGACACCCAAGAAGGTAGGAGATGACTATGGGGGAGGGCACGGCCTCAGTCCTGTGACCCTGTGAACCACGGAGCAAACCCACTCTGTCCCACTGACCTCACTTCCTTAACTAGTCATCAATCACCATACCCTAGATTGAGTAAGGGGACCTGCCCCCTGTGCATGGAGAAAGGGCTATGTCTGGAACCCCCACCTCTCCTTAGGCCCTGCCTGTTTCCCCTGCTAGGGACAGCAGGGAGGGATTGGGGAGAGCGACTCACTTGGGGGGTAGTCACCTATAGGCTATGCCCAAGTGGGTGTGGGCTGGGTAGGTGGCTGGCCAGTTCGGTTCTTCATTCAGGAAGGAAGCTGGGATTGGGGCGGGCAGTGGCTCTAGGAAGCATTTGGGCATGCAGTCCAGGGCCTGGGAGTGGAGAGGTCTCTGGTCTCCTCCAACTTGGGCCTAAGTGGACCCAACCGTTTTAGCCAGTTAGGACCCTTTGGCCTGGCCAGACTGATAGCTAGTTAAGGCTTTGGTGGCCACTCACCTAACAACCCCGCTGCATGCAATTAGTACAGAGGTTCAGAGGGGCCACAGCAGGGGTCACTGCTGCAGCAAGGCCTACCTGCTCAGCTCCCTTGTCACATTTTCAACATTTCAACTGGATGGGAGAGGCCCAGCCCCCAGTGGTGGTGGAGAATGTTTGCCTCCTTTTGGGGTGATAACAATGATGTTTACCGTGATTTTCCTGGTAATGAAGAGAATCTGAGTTCAATTTAGAAAGTGTGGGGAGGGGCACCTGGGTGGCTCAGTCGGTTAAGTGGCCAACTCTTGATTTTGGTTCAGGTCATGATCTCCCCGTTTGTGAATTCAAGCCCCACATGGGACTCTGCACTGACAGCACTAGTGGAGGCTGCTTGGGATTTTCTCTCTCTCTCTCTCTGCCCCTCCCCAACTCCCAAGCGGGCAAGCTTGCTCTCTCTCAAATAAACATTAAAAAAAAAAGTGTTGGGAAAGCAGACCCAAGTCCAGAGGAATTTAATATGACCCCTGACCCAAAGGTAATGACTAGCAGCATCTTGTTTCACTTTGGAGCATTTCAAGGGGCAGTTTCAAGCAGATCATGAAGGCTGAGTTACTGTTCTGAAAGTGATAGAGTCCAGTCACCTTTGCCCCTATCAGGAGGTGTTCCCTCAATACCCCCTACTGTTACCTAGTAGCCAGCTGGGTATCTGGAGGTTTAAGGGGCCAAGATTAAAAAAAAAAAAAAAAAAGTCAAGTAAAAACTATATATATAATTTTTTAGAAATCACAAAATAAATACTTTTGATGGGTCCAAAAATAAGATCACAAGAAAAGTACAGGGGTCCCAGTGACTAAATGGCCAGAGGTTGTGAATGGATAATTAGGAAGCCACCACACATTCGTCAGACCCTCTAGGCAAAGAAACCCAAATAGGTCAAAAAAAGCCTTTTCTCATCTCCGAACTGGCAAACGTGTACACATGCCGGTATATAAATTTTTCACTGAAAATGCCTAATGGTGGCGACATTGTACCCTTTTGGGGGTTGTGAATAGTCAGTCTGGAGGACAGTTTATTAATGGCTTAAAGAAAAAGTCTCTGCTCTTTAAGCCAGTAATTTTGCTTCTGGGAATCTGTCCTTATTAACAATTAGGAAATTGGGAAAAACCTTCATTGTCAATGAGGCGTGTCCTTTCCTAGGAGTTATTAACTTCCAAAGGGAACTGGAAACAGTCTAAATGCCGGGGAGCCTCAAAGGGATGCCTCAAGGGAGACCTCAGAAGCATGTAGAACAGCTTGATAACAAAGGCATGTCACATGTTGAGTGAAAACAGCGGGATTCACAGAAGTACAGCAGAATCACGCTGACTATGTTAAAGCAGAGCCAAGGCACACGGCACAAGCAACACCCAGCTAGGATGGAGACACGGAGGCGCCAGGCACTGGGTCCGGCCTGGTGGCCAGCTCACAGGGTCTGCAGGGGAAACTGATAGCAGAAGAGGCAAAAATGAATTTCATGGAATGCGGGGTTGGTCTTTCAAAGCTGACACACTCTTCTCTAGAAATGAGCAGGCAGAGGAATGCCTGAAAAGTCCTTGAGGTGCTTAGAAGGAAACAAAAGCGAGCAGGTCAAATGCACCTCCGGCAACTGTGTGTGTTAACAGGCCTAAGGAGTCCCGGGGTCCTCCTGGCTCTGAATCAAGTTCCATTCCTGAGCTGGTTTTAGGGCATTAGGAGCCAATGTCCCTTTGTCCTGTTCCATCTTCTCTGAGCTGCCACCGCCGCATGAAGCCTCCTTAAAGAAGGAAGGGGGTGACCTGCTGGCTGAACCAGCCCTGCACTGTCCCAGCAGACACCTTGGCACTAACACCGAGCCCGAGGAACAGGGCACCACTGGCCCCCAACCACATACAGGAGGTGCGCCTACACCAGGTGGAGTCCATCAGCGACCTACACAGTGGAGGTGAGGGGCACAGGGCGGGGACTGATGTGCTGGGAGAGGGGAGGAAAGCAGGCACAACCCCTACCCCCCGATGTCCCATTTGCCCTGCAGGTTCGCTGCGCCCCTACCTGGCTGAGGAGGCACAGCCATGGGACGAGCTACTGGGCATCTTGCCACCGTCACTGTGTGCCCAGGCTGGCTGCAGCCCTGTGCACGGCAAGGGAGGCTTCCTGCTGCTTGCATTGCTGGTGTTCACCTGCCTGGCGCTCGCCATCCTGGCTGTCTACCTGAGCGGTACGGCTGGACGGTGAGGGGAGCCAGTGGGAACCGAGGGCGAGTAACTGGGACTGCAAGGCCTTTCTGCAGCTGCAGGGGCCGAGGTAGTAAGGTGGGGAGTGGTGGAGTGGCCCGTGGTGTGACAGTCCCCCTTTCCCACCCGCCTGTCCACAGTGCTGCAGAGTGAATCCCTCCGCATGCTGGCGCACACACTGCGCACCCAGGAGGAGATGCTGCTCAAACTCCGGCTTGCCAGCCTCAGCCAGCTGCGGAGGCTCAACTCCAGTGAGGCCCAAGCACCCAGCTGAGATACCACTTGGACCTGGGGCGTGGGTGTGTGTGTGTGGGCAGGGAATAAAGTCGCCATTGGCAGGTTTCTCCATACCTGTTGCTCCACACTACTTCCTTGGTGACATTTTTGTATCAGAGTCTAATCTGAGCCCACAGCTACCTGCCTCTCCTGTCTTCAAGCCAGGCCTAGCCAAGTTTTCTGGTGCCCAGGTCCTGCTTTGGGTGGCCCAAGGTCAGAGGAAGGGACACCAGCCTCCTGGCTCCTTCCATGGCCTGTCAGCAGCCTCTGGCTTCCTCCAGATAGGTTCAGAGTCTAGAAATAGCTGCCCCCCAACCCCAGTTGCCCCAACTCTTCCAGGCCTCCCAGCAGGGGTCCAGCCTCGGCGCTTCAAGCAGGCAGAGTATGGGGAGGAGGGCCACCTGAGGAGCTGGTCTTGGAGGTCAAAGACCTCCAGATGAGATGAGATGGAGACGGGGGAGACCAGTGCAGTGGTGAACAGCAGGGAAGGCGGAAACACCTAGGAGCTAAGGGCCACACAGATGGCTGAGCATTCAGTTTAATTACCTCTAATAATCTTTAAAAATCAGCATATAGATCTATTCCAGGTAGCCTGGCCTCCCCAACTGCTTTGGTGGTATTTGTCCAGATGCCATTCCCCTCAAGGAAGTGGGTCATCCCAGGGGAGCAGGGCCCGAGAAAGGAAAGAAAGGGACAGCCCTCCTACTGCCTGCCCCACAGCCCTGGGACAGGCACACATCTGGCCTGGCCTGAGACAGGGCAGAGAGAAGCCACAGAGCTGTGCAGAGGCAAAGGGCCAGGAAACCAAGTGCCCTGGCCTCCAGCCACTACCCCCGTCTGTTTTTGGTTTTGTCATTAAAAAAATAAAGCCACAATTCCTGGCAGGAACAACCAGTTGTTGCAGTGTCTTCTGTTAAAAACACAGGCACGAGTGTGGACAGTCTCCTCTTCAGCTGGCCCTACCTCACAGGATGTCTGCCCGCTTGTCTCGCACACGGCTGCGTGCCTTGGTCCGGGCTTTGAAGGCAGCGGCATTGTACAGGTGCTGGAGTGGGGGCAGAGAGTGACGATCTGGTGAGCTAGGGAAGGGGAGGCCCAGGGCTTCTCCTCTAGCCCCTGCAGAGCTCCAGGCCTCCAGGCCGTGGGAGTGGAGGGAAGATAAAGGTGCCCAAGGGTGCAAACCTTCTCAAAACGTGAGATCTTGCAGGCCTTCAGGGCAGTGGCATCCAGCACCAGCACAGGACCCAGGCCAAAGATGTCACGGAGTAGCTCGTTGTTCTGGGGGCAAAGAGGGCAGTGAGCCCAAGCTGGTCCAAAACAGCCAAGCTGGGTGCTCCCTCCCTGTCCACCTTCCCACCTGGAGATGGTGGTGCATGCCCGATCCCAGCACATCCTTGAAGGCAGCATAGACGCGGCGTCGAGCCCAGCTGTCCACATAGAGCACCTCAAGCCCGAAGCGGATGGACTCTTCCTCACACTCACCGCCCTGTAGAGTAGAGGGACCCGCAGAACAGGGCTTGGCGGCTGCGCCTGGGGATGCACTCTCACTAGGACACATGTTCTCACACGCACCTCAACAAAGTGCAGCACATCGCGGAAAGTAGAGCGCTGCCGCCGGCGGTCAGCCTTGGCACGGTACTTGTTGCTATCGGTGGCCAGGGTTCGCAGGGCACTGCAGAGGGCCTCCATGTCCTCGTAGATAAAATCCTCCTGCAGTGGGAGCAACGGAGGGCGTGTGAGCAGAAGCCAGGGCTCTGCTGGCTCTCAACATGGGGTTGCCCAAACCCTTCCTGTCTCGGAAGAGTGATTTTTTTCTCTGCCTGTCCCCCTTGAATTCCTTCTTGGCCCCTGCCAGGGCCAAACACCCCTGCTCAGGGCCCCTACCACGGCACCCAGCATCTGAGTCTATGTTAGGGCTACCTCCCCTCCATAAGGACCTAAGGCTGTCCTGCTTTTTCTGTGTTGTTCCCTGCATCCAGCCTAGGACGGTCCTAGGTCTCAGCAGGTCCCCTCCCTTCCCCTCACCCCTGTCTCACACCTCAAGGTCCCGGGCAAGCTCAAAGAGCAGTGCGATGGTCTCGCCGGCAGCAATTCGCAGGTTCACACTTTCGCTGGACAAGAGCTGAGGCAGCCGGGGCAGCTGCCTGGGGAAGGGGCAGGCTGAGATATGTGTGGGTTGGGGGGGCCCCATCTTTCCCCTCCCACTCACAGCAGGCAGTCGCTCTTACCTGTCCACGATGTGGCTGATATGGGTATTAGGGCAGACTGTGAGTAGCAATGCCCAGGCCTGCAGGGCAGCACAGAGCAGGCCATGCAGGCTGGCAGGGACCACAGGGGCTGTGGAGCCACCCATACCACAGGACCGGCTGAAAACACCTTCCAAGCAGTTGAGGCAAGAGACCAGGTCCTAGGGACACAGGGAGGCAGTGGGAGCAGCTCAGGGGCACAGGCAGGGCCTAGGTGCTCTATTACCCGTGCCCAAAGGCCACTTACCTGGACATCGGCAGCAGCCACATAGCACCCCAAGCCAAGAGCAGAAGCACACTGTTGGGAGGAGGGCAAAGCCACACCATGGTTAAAGACGGAGCCTGGGTTCTCAGCCATGGGGCTCACCCTCAGAGTAAAGGAGCCTGAAAGCAGGTGGAACCCACCTTTCTCCTCAGGGATTAGGGGAGGGAAGGGTGTCACAGAGCACAGAACACTCACGTGGAGCCGCGCAGCAGGACTAGCTGTACCATCACTGAGCACAGAGACCAGGAGAGGCTGTAGGCTGTGAAATAGCTCCTCGCCCTTGGGTCCAGGGCCCAGCTGCACACAGAGCAGACCTAGTACGGCGGCGGCCAGGGCCTGTTCCTCACCCTTCCCTGCAGGAATGCTTTCCAAATCAGCCCATGCAGCAAGGGACAGTACCCAGCCAATTCAGGTCTCCCGTGAGCCCCCGGGGCCCAACCTTTCTTGAGGCACTTTTCCAAGGCATCGGCCAGTGTGAGGCGGCGCTCCAGCAGAAAGTCAGGGAGTAAGCGGGATGCCAGGGCCAGGCGAAGGCTCTCAAGAGCACCCTGCCGGGTCTTGGCACTGAGGAATGAGGAAAGGGGACCTTGTGCGCCAGCCCTACTGGGTCACACTTGGCATGGGCTGAGCAGGGACACGGGTGTAGGGGTTGGCTGGCAGACAGAGGTACCTCTTGTCTGTGAGGCAGTCCACATACTCCTTCAACTTCTCCTCAAGGTCTTCCTGCTGGCCCTGCTCATCCACAGCATCCCCCCCTGCAAGGCCAGCTGGTCAGCCCCGTGTCTTTCTTAACCCCAGGGAATCCCCACAGAGTCCCTGCCAAACCCCCACCCACTCTTACCAAGGCTGTCCTCTGCTGCAGTGCTAAGAAGGCTGGGGCATTCACTGGTGGCGCTGCGGGCCTCACTGACTGCCTCATCCTCACTGGAACCGGAGTCAGCTTGGGCACTGCTCCGGGCACCTGGGGAGGGTAGAACACAGCACTTGGCGTGCCTCCCCTGATGAGTGATGGCTGGGGGTACCTCACCCGGCCTCATGACCCCCCAAGAATAGAGTCCTGCCCCTCTCATGGGAAGCTGAAGTGGTAGGCACAGGGACTGATGCAGGGGGCACTGAGCCAGGAAAAGAGGAGAAAGGGAGTGAGGTCTATCAAATGCAGAACATTTCTAGGCCCAGCCGAGGAAAACCTGGCAGGCTTGGTGAGTAGAGCCTCCCTGAGACCAGAGCCTGCTTTAAGAAGGAGACTGAGAGCCTGGTAGAGGCAGAAGGGGCTGCATAGGTCCCACTTGGAGTGGGGACATACCTAGGCAAATCCAGGGGGAGCTTAGCCACCAGCCCAGATTATGCCTAAAAATGGGCAGGGCAAAAGTCAGGGGCTTAGATTATTGAATCTTTATATATAGAACATACGAACAGACACAGGGTTCAAATCCAGCTCCATATCTTAAAAAGAGTGTAACCAGGTCAAGTGCCTAGGATTCAATGCCTTAATTTTTTTTTAATGTTTATTTACTGTTGAGAGAGAGAGAGCGCTCGCAAGCAGGGCAAGGGTAGAGAGAGGGAGACACAGAATCTGAAGCAGGCTCCAGGCTCCAGGCTCCAAGCTGTCAGCACAGCCCGAGGTGGGGCCCAAACCCACGAACCATGATATCATGACCTAAGTAGGGTGTCAGAGGCTTAACCCACTGAGCCACCCAGGCATCTTCAAAGCCTTAATTTCTTCATCTGCAAAACAGAGATGCCAAAGCACCTCATTTAGTACACCAAGTAAAGACAATGACTAAATAAACAACTAGTTAAGGCTATTCTGTGAGCCCACAACCACCCATCTGCCTTGGGGCAGCCCAGCTCCTAGTGGATGTGGCTGGGTGCCCCAGGCTTCAAGCATACTGTCTTCTGAGCTCCCCCTGGACCATCCCAGGCCTTCAACCCTCAGTGGATGGACACACAGGCTCCTCCTGACCTCGGGAAATGCAGAGAATGGAGTGACCCCTCACCACATGAGTCCCTGTAAATAGGTAAACACAGGAGAATGTCAGGGTCAGCAGAGCTGGGACGCTCCTGTGTGTGGGTTCCGCCCAGGGCCAGGGGCTGACTTTGGCAAGGGCAGCTCCTGCAGCAGAGCTCCAGATGGGTTCTGGTCACCAGGCTGGTCCTACTTCTCAGGAACTACATACTCCATGTACCTGCTGGACAAAGTCCAGCGCTCATGCAGGCCTCTGCTCACCTCCTCTCTTACCACCCTAACCAGCCAAAGCAGCCCAGTCTCCCTAATTTGCTTCCTCTAAATGCCAGGCCTTTGCACAAACTATGTCCTCTGTGTAGTGCTCTCTTCTTCACCTCCTCAGGATTCACCCCAAAGCCCCTCCAGGATTCCTTGATTCTTAAGTCTGGGGCTAACACCATTCAGTGAACTTGTCCCCCAGCACCAGTCCTTCTGTAATGTTGCTACCCTCTTAGATGTCCCCACACCCAAGTCCCATTAGGGTGGTGACCAGGTCTAAGCTGTGCCTAGCAGGTGCCCCGTTCCTGCAGAGTAAACATATGTGTTTACTGCACCAAGACACACTCCTGTTCAAAGCTGATAAGTCTCAGGACTGCCCCAGGCTCAGGAGCACTCCCCAACCCTCTCGGGGCAGGTCCACCAAGGCCGGAATCCTGCAAGGTTCCAATCGCCCCCCACCCCTCGCCAGTTCACCCCCTACCTCAGTACTCTCCGTCAGGCTAGCCCTCCCACCAGTTTCTTAGTCCAGTCCAGTAAAAGAGTAGGGATTAGCGAGGGAGGCAGTCTTCCTGCTGTCTTAGTGGGTTTGTCTGTCACAGCAGGTAACTGGGGTGGATAGACAATGGAGAAACTGAGGCCGGGAGGCACCGACTAGTTTAGAGCTGGTAGCATGGGTTCCTGAGCAGCAAGCAGCGCGCTCAAGTTGGGCGCACACGTGGCCGCTGTCCCAGGGCACGTGCTGGCCGCGGGAGAGTTGCGGGACTCCCGCAGCGTTAGTTTGGTCGACACAGGAGTCTCCGCCCAGGACCCTCGGGAGCACCGACAGGTAAGCCACGCAGGACCGCCGCTCGCCGTTCATCAGTAGCTCCCCACTTACCCGCTCCGCGGCGCTGGCCGCCCTTGCGGGGCGCGCTGCCCTTACGGGCGCGAGGCATGCCGGGAATCAGGAGCGCGGGCGCGTAGAAGGCTCAGGGTCAGGGACCTGGCGGGCGGGGGCTCCAGACCGGCGAGACACCGGCTGGTGGGCTAAGCCGAGACTTGGGCAGACGACAGGAGCCACACGCCACACGCGACACCATCTTCGCGAGGCGCCCCGCCCTGCCCAACGAGTCGCTGCGCCCCGCCCTGCTAAACGGGTGGCCGGGAAGGCGAGTCCTTGGCCATTGGGTTCAGGACCATATACACGCGGCCGAAACTACTAGTCCCAGGGGGCTGTGCGTGCAGATGACCGCCGGCAGGCTAGGCGCAGAGCACCTCGGGAATTGTAGTCTACTCCTGAGACCCATAAGCCCACGACGCTCTAGCTGAACTATGCACCCACAATGCCCTGTGTACACCCCCCGCCCCCGGCCCCCCGCGCTCCCACGTGCATGCATACACGGTTGTTAACTCTGAAGCTGTCCCTTTGGAGCAGCCTACCACGTCAGGCAGGACCACCGTTTCTGGGCACTTGCAGATGGACACTCGCGACAGGAGGAACTTGGGGTTTAGTGGAACTTGGTGAACAAACCTTAGGCGGTGAAAGAGAAAGTGACTTTATGCTGAAGCAGAGGACAAATAACAGCTTAGCCCTTACAGACCTTAGCCAAGATCTTGGAGCCCACCTGTCCCTGGACGGGTCTCCTGTGACCTCTCCATGGATCCAGTGAGGAGCAGGAACAGGGCTCTGAGCTGGCACTTCTAACCGTCTCGAACTCAGACTTTCCCAGGGGCTGCTTATCAGGAGGGATCAAGTGACCCCAGAGGACCTTTGGTTTTAAAATGGTGTAAGCAAAATGAAAGGCTGTCAACATTTTTTTCCCTGGCCCCTTCCACGCCACAGGTATCCCATGGGAAGGGGGTGTGTATATGGGAGGACTGACTCTAAACTGAATAGAACAAGAGTGGGACACAGCCATCTCTCCAGGACTGGAAAAATGGCAGCAGGAAGAAGAGTCAGGGGCAGGTAACCTCTGGTTTTATGCTGCTTCTTCAGGCCTAGGTTCAGGTCTAGGCTCCTGGCAGGTAGGGCCAGCCCAGCCCCAGTAGCAACGGCAGCTAAAGGACTCCCAAGCTCCAGGCCTGCCATCTGGCTGCAGGTGCAGAAAGGCTTCCAGCTGTCCTCCGTCTTGGCGGGCACAGCGCCCATGGCCATGGCACCGCTGGTGACTGCAGGCTATGGCTGCCCTGGTCACATTGATTACATAGGGGCCCAGGGTGCCCACTAGGTAGTCATGGAGATGCCAGCACTTCTCCTGAGGAGAGGGGAAGGATGTATCAATGATCCTGCTCCATGGTTCTGACATGGTCTTTCCCCCCAACCCTGGGATCCCAGGATGGGCTGCATGGCAGGCTGGAGGGGGCAATGATCACCTCAGAGCTGGAGAGGCTCAGGTCCCCCCAGAGCACCACGCCGGCTGCCCCCAGTGCTGCGCTCACACCAATGGTCTGCACAAGGTCATCCTGGAAACAAAGAACTGCTAAGCCAGGGCTGGGCTGGCCAGATCCATCTGGGCCTACCTCTAATTTCAAGAAACTTTTCTGGCTCATTACCACAGACTAATACCACCTCTAGAGTAAGGTGACTTGGCAGTGAGCCTCTGAGTGGCTTCTCGGGTCCTCCACTGTGAAAATGTCTCCTCTCAGACCAGGGCTCCAAAGGCTGGGCCTTGCCTTCCCTCTCAAGATTTTCCAAGGCAGAGCCATACTTCCTTTTCAGATGCTCCAGGATAGGACCTCCCCACACAGAACTAGATCAGGGTCTCCCCATCAAATTCCCCTGGGCAAGGTCTTCTCTTCAGACCTTCCTATGACAGGACCATGACTCCCCACTCAGACCCCTAGATCTCAATTTTCACTCACCTGGGACAGGAACCTCCCAGAACGCCGGTGTGTGAGCCGGGCATAGGCCAGGACAGGCAGGGGATGTGGGTGCCCAATAAGGGCCACACGGAAGGCTTCCTCCAGGCGGTGTCGGACAAATGCCTGGTGGTGAATAGGTGGCAGCTTGGGTGGGAGATAGATGCTGGGGAAGAGTGCGCTGGAGGCAGCCCAGAGCCAATGCAGTTGGGTGTTGCGGGCTAGAGTGGCTGGGTGGCAGTGGCCTGTGTAATTGGAAGCTGTACCGTGCCAGCCATTGCCACAGGCTGGGAAGCGATAGAAGCCCCAGAATCCATGGGGCTTCAGTGCCTGGCCCAGCCGCAGTGTGTCCTCCATCAGGGCACGGGCTGCCTGTTCAAAGCCAACACGGGCCTTGTGGAGCTGCTCCTGGGGGTTCAGGTGGGGGAATACCTGCTGTGCCCAAGCCCATGAGGCTGCCTGGTAGGCTCGGCGGCGGCCCCAGTTCGAGGTCCAGAGTGGGCACCACTCTTCCCAGTCCAGCACTGCCAGGCCAGCAAAGCCGTGTTCTAGGCTGAGGTGGATCTGGTAGGTAGCCCGTGCCAGGTGGCGGTCAAGAGGGACAACCTGGGGGATGCCCCCATTATGAGCTGTGCCCCTGGGCCCAAGGTAGGGATAGAGGCCGAGCTGGTTCTTGTAGAAGATGGTGATATTCTGCCCATGGAAACGCTGGCCACGGTTGGCTGTGATGCCCAGAGCCTCTAGTGGCAGGTGCACACCAAAGCGAGTCTTACAGTGTGCTGAGGGTATGTTCCATAGCACAGAGAAGGGGCGGTCAGGAGCCCACAGCAGGGGCTGGCCACACCCCAGGCCCAGGGCCACTCCTAGCACCAGGGCCAGGCCCAGCTGCATGGTCATGCCCCAGGGACCGAAACCTGCAGGAGAGAAGGGGTGTGAGCTAAGACTCCCGTGGCCATGGCCACACCTTCTACATGGCAGGGACAGCTGGGAATACTCTCCCAACCCCTCCCCACAAGGATGGGGGCTGGGGAAAGGATGGTCCCCATGTAGTCCTCTAGGCCTCTCGAACCAATCACACCCTGTTGGCCCAGGTAGCTCCCCTCCCATGTTGTCCATTTCTGTCACGTCACAACTGTGCCCTCTGACACCTAGCCCACTCATTTCTCACCAGTCCCTTTCTGTCCTCTGTCCTTCTTGGACCTTGCCCCAGGAACACTTAACATCCTCCCCTTTGCCTGGCTTAATTCCTACTTAGCTCTTAGGTGTCTGCTGTGACATCACCTCCTCTGGGAAGCCTCCTGGGTCTCCACATGGACTGAGGGCACTTGGGCTCCACTGTCCCAGCATGGATCCTGCCACTCTATGCCTGCCTGTCTCCCCTGTCCCTTGGGTTGAGATGCTCTCTAGTTCCCCATTGCTTGTGCCCAGTCCAGAGCTGACAAAGGTAGGCCTGAGTGAATGGTGATGAGTGAATGTGGAAGGGAACAGACACCTTGTCACCTGGGCTTGGCAGAGTGGGAGGGGCAAAGGGCAGGTGTCCCTTCATCCATGGCCCTAGGGCCAAGGTGGATCTGGGGGCTCTTGCAGAGTTAGGGGACCTAAAATGAAACTGGGAGGTGGGGGTGAGGTCAACAAATAAACTATCACAGCCACATCCAACAGAAGCCTTTATTCAGCCACACTGACAGCTCTGAGCCACAGCCATGAAGCCATCTCCTGGCCCCACTGGTACTCAGGAAACATGATCAGGCTAAAGCTGCCCCCAGGGTCTAGGGACTGAGGTATGGCCAATGGGCTGAGGCTTGTACTGTCTTAGGCAGTCCATCAACCCTAAGGACAGTGCCTTGTCCTGGGTAGCCCTCAGATGTCTTTTTCCATCCAGAATATGGGACATCCTCTCAGGTCTTGGTATTGTGTCTCCAGCAGGCTTTTTGGAGGGGACCCTGCAGGAGGTGGGGGTGAGGTGATCAAGGGCTCAGGCAGGGGAGGAGGTGGTGGCAGTGATGACCCCTTGGGGGCTCTTGGGGCAGTTTGGGCAGTCAGACTAGAAGCCTTGCAGGGTGGCTGGGGAGAGGGGGCTCTGGGGAAGACCCTGAGCAGGGTGGCAGGCAGCCGTCTGCTGGTGAAGACCAGGCCCTGCACAGGCTCACCCAGCTGGTAGCCCAGGTGGGCATAGAACTGCAGCTGGTCATGGGTGGTGAGGTGTAGTCGGCGGAAGCCCCGGGCCTGAGCAAAAACCTCCAGGCCCTCCATAAGACGGCGGCCAAAGCCACGGCCCCTGAGAGCCCGGGCCACAACCACTGTCTCCACTAGGAGGCTCTGGGGCCGGTCCAGCACCCGTGACAGACGGGCATGGCCCACCACAATGGGGGCTGCCTCAGGTGTGGGGCTGGGGCTCAGCAGCATCAGGCAGAGGGGGAAGGCGTCTGAGGACTGGCCCAAGGAGTGCAGGCGGGAGGCACGGCTGCGGGGCCACTGCTCATTGATGAGGTCGGCACAGGCATCCAGGAGCTCAGGTCGGCAGTGCACAGGCTCCAAGGTCAGTTCAGCCAGGTTGGGGGCTGGGGTCTTCTCTGGCTGGTGTGCAGGATCCAGGGTCAGCGTGGCCAGGTTGGATCTCAGGGTCAACTCTGACTGGCATGCAGGATCCAGAGTCAGCTCGGCTGGGCTGGCACTCAGGATCAGCTCTATCTGGTGTGTAGGGTCTAGGGGAGGGGTCAGTTTGGTGAGCCAGGGCTCAGAGTCAGCTCTGCCTACATGTAGGATCCAGGCTCAGCTGAGTCAGGCTGGGAGCCAAGGTCATCTCCTGCCGGGTTGCAGGTGGCTCAGTGCCAGGCTGGGGATTAAGAGCACAGTCTCCAGACAGTGGTATCTCCTCAGACCACAAGGATGCCCCTCCTGTAGACAACAGCCACGCTAGGCTGTGCCAGGAAGGACAGTGTTGGGGCAGGGAGGGGCTGGCAGAGTGCTAGGGGAGCCATGCATCCTGGAACTGGTTAGCTACACCTTGTCTCCGTCCCATACTCACCTGATGGCACAGGTGACCTGGAGACCATCCCCTATACCTGACTCAGGTGACTCACTCAGGTGACAGCAGAGGTTAATGGGTCCAGGGTGTCCTGCCCCACATCGGAAGGAAGCTGATGGCTAAAGGCGGGGGCAGAACCCAAGAGTCCTGGCCCCAGCTTTCTGTGGCTACAACTTTGTCCTCCCCAGAATAGGGGATCTAGCCTACACCATCATGGCTGGTTGGCCATCAGACAGAACATGCAGACTAGACACCATAACCCCCTACTTAAACCCATTCAAGACTCCCTCTGGCTGTCCCCAGGAACTCCCCTGCCCCTTCCTTCTCCCTACATTCTAGGTCCCAGCCTTTATGACCACTTAGGCCATGCCTGCCACCTGACCAATCCTAGGGCACCACTCACTCACCGGTTAGGATCAGTTTTCCCCTCCCTGCGCTGCCTTTCCTGCTTGGAGCACAGAGCCCATGGTCCCCTCCCCAGCACTGTGCAGCTCAGCACACTCTGCTTGAGCATGGACCCAAGTGTTCCCTCAGATGGGGCTCCAGCAGCACCAGCAAGGGGCCTGGCTCACAGTCACACAGCAATGTGGCTCTTGCAGTTGGTTCCCCACTGGCCTGAGTTTCGTAGTCGCCCTAAATAAGGGCCACAGCTTCCTTCCTAAATCCACAACGATGTCCAACGGCCACCAGGTTGAGGGCTCAGACCTCCTGGTCTTAAACCCCATTGTTTGCCAATCCTACCCCAGGCCCTTCTGTCAAGAGGTCTATGTTGGGAAGATCCCAGTGGGGGATCCACTGGGCCCATCTTCTCACCTGCGCCAGAGAGGACGTCCTGGCTTTCCTTTCCCACCTCCCCAAGAAGGCCCCCTGAGCTTGAGGCCAATTCCACACTGGTCAGGCACAGGTAGCCCCCACAACCCCCGACACCCCACTCAAAGGGCTATAAGCACCTCACCTGCATCAGTCACCTCCGCAGCAGCTACAGCTCTGGACCAAGAGGGAGGAAGCCCCAGGATCCGCCCCTAGGCCTGGAGCCCCAGACTTCCCCGCGGGCTTAACCCCTTCGGTGCCGACCCACCCACTATGGGAGGGGCTCCTGTGTCCTCAGGGAGAGGCGGCAGTGTCTTCTGTGCCTCGGTTTCCCCCTCCCTCCTAGTGGGTGACAAACCATGGAGTTTTTTTTGGGGGGGGTGCTTCGGCAGCTTGACTCTGCGTGGGTGTGGCTCGGCATGCTCTGGGAGAGAACGACAGATGCAGGGAGGGCGTGCGGGACAGCATAGCTACTTGAGGACAGACCGGGGCAGACCGGGGCCAGTGAGGACTAACATATGGGACGTGCGAAGGGGGAGGTACTGACATGCTGAAGCCAAGCTCCGGGACGCTCCGCGTGCTCGCTCTGCGCGGGTCGGTTTCTCGCTGTGGTTTGGACTCTTCTGACCGCCCGCGCTGGCCCCTAGCGGTGCGGCGGTCGCACTGCAGCCGTCGTCTTCCGCAGCGCCAGATCTGGTCCAGACTCCCCCTAGGCAGCCAGGCCCCACCCCGCCTCCGTGCGCCACCGCTTAGGCTCCGCCCCCGGCTCAGAGCGTCGTAACACAGCCGACGCAGACCTGGTCTCTGTTCTGGCTCCGCCTCTGCCCCTCCAGCCCCTCCCAAGCCACAGCTCCTTGCTCCCAGCGCATCCCACGCTGGGACCCAGCGCAGGCTCCACCTCCTCCCCGTCGCCTGCAGGGCCAATCTCTGGCTCCTGGGCATCGCTTGGATCCTTCCGGATTCCGCTCCACCGTGGCCCTATCAGGGCCCATCGCGTCAAAGCCTTGGCCCGGTACAGGCCCCTCCTCCACCGGCTCTACTTCCGCCTCGCCTCACCTCGCCCCACCCCAGGCTCAGGCAGGTCTCGGCACCTATTGGCCCCCGTGGGGAAAGGGGTCCATTGTGGAAACGATCAGGTAGAGCTTCCTCCTATTTGGGCCCCATAGTTGGAAGCAGCCGCCCTCGGACAGACGTCAGGTCTGAGTGAGAGAGATGAGCCTTTCCTGTGCCCTCTGGATCCTGGAGCCTGCACGTTTTAGGCACTCCATTAATAGCTCCTGAAGCAAGAATCGTGTCTGCTTTATTTGGGAGCCTGGTGCCTCTGAGCAGGTTGCGTGCAGGCCTGGTTAGTTATCAACACACAGTAGGAGCCAAAGTGCTTTACCTCTAGCTAGACAGCCTAGGTTCAAATCTCCGTTTTTCTTATTTCTGGCTGTGCAGCCTTGGGCAAAGTGTTTGCCCTCCCAATGTGTGCTTCAGTTTCTTCATAAGGTCGTGTTAGGATTGAATAAGTTAGTCTACTTAAAATGCTTAACACAGGACTTGAGGAAGCATAGGTATTCAGTGAGTGTCAGAGTGTCAGTTCTTGTGATTGCTACAGTTTAAAGACTGGCTTAGTGTCTCTGGAAATGTTTGACCCTGCTGAGTGGGTGCTGAAGGCTCTAACCCCTTAGGTAGCTATTCTGGTCTGTAAGCATGTGCAGGCATATGCTGATGACCTGGCTGAATGTACTCCTGGCTGTGACCATGACTTGTGTGGCTGCTTGTACTTGAGAAAGCTGTGGCCAGGCTCAGAGTGCGTTAGGTTGTGAAACTGAATAAAGGAAACCTCATTTAAAATGGAGTTGGGGGGCGCCTGGGTGGCTCAGTCAGTTAAGCGTCCGACTTTGGCTCAGGTCATGATCTCTTGGTTTGTGAGTTTGAGCCCCGTGTCAGGCTCTGGGCTGACAGCTCGGAACCTGGAATCTGCTTCGGATTCTGTGTCTCCCTCTCTCTCTGCCCTCTCCTGCTCATGCTCTGTCTCTCAAAAATAAATAAATGTTAAAAAAAATTTAAAAAATAAAAATAAAATAAAATGGAGTTGGGAGGCTAGAAGGGGGAACTCACACATGCCACTCCTTGCAGCCCTTTGCAGACCCAACAGGAAGAAGCCTACTTTACCACCCCAGCAGGAGGAAAGATTTTCTCATTGCCTGACAACAGCTCAGCCAATGAGAGACTGTCATAACTCAATCAATGAAAAGCCACCACACTTTGAACTCCAGGTTTACCCCAATGGACTTTCTGTTTATAATAGGCCCTTCAAACTCCCCCCTTTCCTCTGTAAAAGAGCGCTCCTCTTCTTTGGTTTTGTAACAGCTCACATGTCTCAAGTTGCAATTCTCTGCTGTTCCCGATTCAACCCATTTTTGCTGGTAAAATGTTTTATTTTTAATGTCAACAAGATGTTCAATGTATGTATCCTAGTGTGTGGCCAATTACCACATGTCCTGCTTCTCACACCATGCTCCCTTCCAGCCACGGTAGCAGCGACATTTGAACTCCATAGCCATCTGCATCCGATCCTCAAGTGAGAGGGCACCTTGTAGGGTCAAGGGCCCGCCACCAGGTGTGGGCTGGATGGAGAAACTGGTGGGGTTGAGGATGAGGAGGGCCTCAGGGTGGCTGGGGCGCCTGGCACAGCGACCATGGCCTGAGCACAGGGCTTGACTGCACAGAAGAGCCCCGCTGGTCACATTGAGTATAAAGGGCCCCAGTGTGGTGTCCACATACTCCTTGATGGCCTGGCATGATTCCTGAGTGGGAAGGGGAGCAAAAGGGACACCATGGCCATGCATGGGCCTACCTAGAGCACCGAGGCACTCACCTGCTGGCCAGCCAGCACTGAAGGGATAGAAAGCGTGGGCCAGGGTCTTGCCAGTCAGCCTGGCACCTCCACCCCTGCCCCCACCCTAACCCCCCTCCTGAGCCTGAGCTCACCTTGGTTCTTGTGTTCTCCCAGCTCACCCAGAGTACCACTCCTGCTGCCCCCTGGGCTGCACTTTCCCCCAGGCTGTGCTCCAGCTCATCCTGAGGAAAGGGACATGGCTCTGAGGGGCCTTCCTCCCTCCCCACAGCAGGTTGCTATAACAACACTGGATGGGACAAATAATTCATAACCCCCACCTGGGCTGCTATGGCCCTGGTGGCGAGAGGCAAGCCCATCCTCACTCTAGCCTGAGTGCCATGCAGCAGGCACTGCATCTTTCTGATGAATGCAGAATCATCTGTGCTGAGCACAGAGCATGACACACAGTAGGAGCTCAAGGAATGGAGAATGGATGAGGCCGTGTGGCCTCCCTCACTGAACATGATGCCTGACAAGGTAGGCTACAAGGTGGGTGGGGTCATAGAGGGAGACTCACCAAGGGCAGAGAGCGGTTGGTCCTGTCGTAGAAGATCTGGGCATAGGGCAGCACTGGCAGATCCGGGTCCCCAGCACCCATAGCCACTCGGAATGCCTCACCTACACGGTGCCGCACATACACCTGTCCCTTCCCTGTGCCCTCTAGCTCTGCAGGCATGTAGATGCTGGGGTAGAGGGCACGGCTCTGACCCCACAGCCACCCCAGCTGGTCATTCTGGGCACAGATACCTGGGGGGCACTGGCCTGTATAGTTGGGGCTTAGAAAGTCATAGTTATAGCAGTCAGGGAAGCCATAGAAGCCCCAGAGGCCACGAGGCCTCAGTGCTTGCCCCAGCTTGAGGGTGCCTGCCATCCAGGCCCGTGCAGCCTTCTGGAACTGGTCCCGAGCTGCGGCCTCCACCCAAGGAGCTGGCCAGTCAGGATGCTGCCCCTGCACCAGTGACCGTGAGCGCTGCCGATAAATGTCCTTGGTGTCCCAGTTGAAGGCCCAGCGTGGGCGCCATGCCTCCCAATCGATGACTGCCAGCCCTGAGAAGTCAGACGCAGGCATGGCAGCCAGGATGTCCTGCAATGAGCGAGCCAGGTGGGTATCCAGGCTGGCATTCTGGGGCAGGCCACCAAACACAGGCTCCCCAGTAGACGTGTAGTAGGGGTAGGTGCCCAGCTGGTAGCTGTAGAAAATGGTCATGTCAGGGCCGCGGAAGGTCTGCCCCGGGTTGGCCACCACATCAAAGACACTGACATCCACGTCCACGCCGTATTTCTCCAGGCACCACTGGGTGTTTGCGTTCCAGATGGTGGTAAAGGGCTGGTTGGGTACCATGGGGCTCCAGGAGCCGTGGGTTTTGTCGAGCAAGGTCAGGAAGAGGGCGTAGATGGGAACCAGGTGGACTGCCATGGCACAGGGTGGTTCTAGGGAAACCTGGCCAGGGGAGGCAAAGCTGAGAGTAGGCCCTGAACTCTCTGACCCCTGCTCAGGGAAGGCTGGCCAAACTCCTTGCTCATTAACCCACCCCTGCTCTGGCTTTAGGTAAACACTGACCTGCAGGGTTCAGGGAGGTCAGAGGGCAAAGGAGAGGCTTGGAGGGGTAGCACTGCCACTGGAGGAGCCTCTGCCCTCTGTCTCCCACAGACTTTGCCCTGGCCTAAGCTACCCAATCCCCTTCCTCAAGAGCCACAGAAGCCATGACATCTGTTTTGAGAAGAGCTGCTGAGAGCCAGGCCCTCAGCCCCCAGGCTGACCTGTGATTGGGGGTGGGGGTGGGGCGTCCTTTCCTGTCTCTTCCCGCAGGAATCCTGGCCAGCCATTGGAGGAGGAGATGCTCAGTGACCAAAGACAGGTCAGCCCAGCCCTCCTTTTATACCCACCAGTCTGCCCACATGTCCCTGCTGACCTCAGGGCTGAAGGGCCTCATCCTCCAAACTTCCTGACTCCAGGGTGAGGGCCTAGGCAGGGCTCAGCAAGATTCTGTTCCTCAACTCTGCCCCCAGCTACACCAGATTCTCGAGGAAGCTGCTGCTGCTGGAAACTCTGAGCTTTTGTAGGGGGTCACCCCACCCAGTCTGGGGCGGGCTGAGGGGCAGGCCCAGGGTTGGAGGGCTGGGCCAGGCAGCTGAGCCACCTCAGCACCTCTAACAAAGTGCCCTTGGTAGGAGGTGGGGCTGGGCCGGAAGCAGCCCCGCCTACTGGGTCAGCACTAGGGCAGGGCTTTGTGGCTTTATTTGTGTTGGGATGGGGGTGGAGGCAATGGGGGGGGGGGTGCCGTTTGGGTGGCAGGAGCAGCTGGCAGGTCTGTTTGTGTGCCAGGAGTTTGGGTGCCTGAGTGCTGTATACCAAGGGAGCATACTTTCCTGCCTGGCTGCACTGTGACATTTGTGGGCCCTAGACACTTTTGCCTTTTTGGGCCCCTTTCTCAAAATATTAAAAAATACATTTTACAACTATATTGGTATAAAGACAAACATAAGCCCAACCTAAGTCATTATAATATTTTCTTCTGGTTAAAAAAATTAAGATTTATCGGGTCCTTAGAAGTATTGTGGTCTCAGATGCTATACCAACTATGCTGAGGGGTGTAAGTCACCTCTGCTTTCGGGCCTGGAGTCTGAAAAGTCTGTGAAGTCAGGGCTGGTCAGTGAGTGTGTCTTTGGGAAGCCCAGGTCAGCTACTATCTAGGCGTCCGTGCAAGCTCCAGTAGAGTGTGTATGTGCAAGTGTGGAACCCGGTGCCTGGACTGGGTGTGAGACTCTGCCGTCCTGTGACTATGAGATCCTATGTTTGACCACAGGTGTGTCAGTGACCACATGTTTATTCATTCCTTTGTGATTTCACTTGTTTGCTGATTCAGAAGCTGATTATTGAGACCTGCTAGGTGCCCAGGCCCAGGCTTGCCTGCCAGGGTGGGGTGAAGGGAACATCATGTCCCTGGCCCAGATGAAAGTGCTATCTGAGTGTGCAGCCCAGTCTAAGCCTGAGCCGGTGACACTCCCTCCCCCCCGGCACAGCGGTCAATGAAGCAGTGACCCAGCTGGCTATCATCTGGACCTGGTCCTGCAGGCAAGGATGGAGAAGCTGACAGTGGGCCTGGGGGGAGGGGGTCTGGGGGTCTGGGGGTCTGAGGGTACATCAGCCAGGACTCAAGCACAGCATCTAACCACAGAGATGGTGGCTGCTGATTCTGGTGGAAGCAGGGTCCCAGAGTGATGGCCACTAGGCTCAGAGAGACTGGCACAACTCCCAAGGGCTGAGGGGACAAGAGAACTTCAAGGCAGCCATGACTCCCTCTCCCTGAGGCTTCATTCTACCTTCTGGTGCCCCCAGAAACCTAGTGCTGAAGTTGGTACAATCCAGCCATCCTCCAGCTTGCCTCAGTCTAGGGGAGAAGTTCTAATGGTGGAAATGGCAGGAAGATGCTGGAGCACCCAAAACCTTCCCTGACCCTAGGGCCCTGCCCACAGACCTGCCCTTGCTGAGTTGGTCTGGCCGGATGGGTCCAAGTTGTGTGTGTGTCTGGGGTCACTCCAGCTTTGTGGTCCAGCCCTGCCTGCCCTCTCTGCTCTCATACCCTGGGCCTAGGCCACCTCACTCCCCATTACCCCCACCTGCCCACCCACAGATCTGGGAGTGAGTTGCACTTTCCACAAGGCTGTCTTCCCAGGTCCTCCTGGAAAGTGATGTGAGGTGATCACAGGTTTGCATGGAGGGGTCACAGCTGTTTGGGGAAGGTAACAGTTGTGTAAGGTCATACATGTGAGGGAAATCACAGCTTTGCCCAGGTGTGTAGGGGTCCTAGCTCAGTGGGAAAGATCACAGATGTGGGTGGGATAGCTCACAGGTGTGTCTGAGGGTCCCAGATGGGTACAGCAGGTCAGAGGTGTGAGAGAAGCAAGTTACAGCTTCTCCTTCCTTGCCCTCTTTTTGCTGGCTCCATGATCTCATGACCTTATTGACAATACCTTCATCTTCTGTCCAGCAGGCCTCTCCCCACCATGGCCACGAGCATCTGGGCACCCTTCCACCCCAGCATTCTCTACCATGTGAACGGACATTGCCTTCCCTGAACTACCACCCGCCCCCCTTCCCTCCATTCTCTGCCATCACCAGCCAGAGGAGATCACTTTACAACCTGAGTTGACATCAATTTGGTGGGGCTCGCTTCTCCAGGCTCTGCTCCCCTGACCACTTCTGACTCAGCCTTTGCATCTAGTGTGCATTCCCATGGAGACAGGGCTCTTTGCTGGTGTGGCTCACAGATGCATCCCAGCCCGGCACCAGCACATGTGTGCACTATTTACTGAGTGGGTTAGAGAGTCTTCGCCGTTAGGCCAAGTCAGGCTTACTGAGGCTCTTGGGCTGCCCCTCCTGCCCTGCTGCAGTAGCCCCTGCTCAGCCCCTAGCCTCAAACTGAGTCCCAGCTGTGTTCTGACTTCCTCCAGCTCTTGCCCATGCTTTGTCTCTCACATCAAGCTTCCCCTTCCCCTTTCAACTCAGTGTAGAAAGCACTTCCTCAAGGATACCCCCCTTGTGGCTATTTTACCACTTGGCTGTTTCTTGAGTCTGTCTCTCCACAGCCAGTGTTTGCTGAGGACGGGGCTGTGTCATCACTGACATGGACAAGGGGACCTTCAGGTGTGGGTTTGATGGCTGAGAAGAGGGGCAGAGACCCACCAGGTAACTTCCTTTAGAAGCAGGGTAGTAAAGCAGGCCAGAGCCAGTTTGACTGCTCCAGCTGCTACTTGTCTCCCCTGGGACAGCTGGGGACAGGCCATACTCTCCCACAGCCGGGAAAGAAGTGATCTTTGAGGTTGTCTGCTCCCAGGCTCAAGATGCCTCCGTCTCGCCTCATCATGCATCTTTACAGTGGGACAGGGATAAGACCTTGACATTCAGATCCCAAACCCCAGTGGAGGACTGTGACCCAGGTGGGGAGAGGGCTGTGTGGCTCGAGTCCACTGCCCTTGGGAGCAGGGAGTAGAGGAGACGCCCTTGCCTGTGGGAACGGCAGGGAGGGGTGATCTGGCTACTTGCCCAGCCTGGGAAGATCAAACATCCACTTCCCCTTTCTTCCTGGGTGGGCAAGGTGAGGTAAAGGCACTGGCCCAGCTGGGAATCCAGGGGCAAGTAGGAGAAACACAATGAGCCTGATCCCTCACAGAAGGTTGGGCCCAACCACTTTCCAATCAATATGGAGAAAGCAAGGTCCTTTGTGTTGGGGTGGAATGTGAGTCCCTCCAGTCCAGTGGCCCCTGCCCCATCAGGCAGCAGCAGAATGGGTAGCTCTGGGCCTTCGGGTCCCACGGACAGCAATTGACAGATAAGAAGTCCCCAGCAGAGTCTGAGAGACCCTGGACTCTCACATGTCCTGGCCTAGTTGCAGATAATACAAGCACAGAAGGAGTTGTTTTATATTTAATTTACAAAAGAGACCCCAAAATAATAATAATAAACTATCCAAGGGCAGGAGAGTAGGGTCAGGTCCTCTCTGGCCCGGCTGTGCCCCTCTTCCTCTCTGGCAGGGAGAGAAGGGACCTTTTCGGGAATTGCCCCTCCCCCTTAGAACAGGGGGGTGAGAGTTGGTATGGATGCACTACTGGGCATCCCAGGGGCTCTGCCCCCTCCAGATTCCAGTTTGTCTACCCCTTGTAGGCTCCTATGTGCTGGGCAGAGCCATTGTGGCAGAGGCCAGCTTGTTTGGCAGCCGGGTGAGAGACCCCTATGAAGTCCAGGTGAGGGCCAGGGCTACCACAGCCAGTGGGCCAGTGAGGTGGGACCCAGCCCAGGCCCCACTGGCACCCCCAGCTGCCCGTGTGTGGTCCCACTGGCACTGCTCACCGCCCCAGCCTAAGTAGCACTGGCAGCGAAAGTGCGTCTGCAGGTGGTTGAGATCAGCCCAGCTGAGCTCCCCCTCTGGTCGCAGCTGTGGCTCACCAGGTACGTGGTTAGGCACCAAGCGGAAGCTGCTGGCACTGAGGTGCAGGAAGGTATTGGCACTGGGGTCGCGACGCACACAGCGCCCGTGGCCATGGCACTGGGCCCGGCTGCAGTACTGGGCAGCCCAGGACACGTTGACCACGTAGGGGACCAGCAGCCCCGTCAGGTAATCCTTGAGGTACTGGCAGGTCTCCTAGGGGCAGAGGCCAAGGATCAGGGTCAGCTACCTCAGCCTACACGCCCAGATGGAAACTGTTAACTTTCTTTTAACAGCACACACGTGTATATCTGTACCTGCGTGCTTGAGCCCTTACTGTCCCTGTTCCTGCTGAGAAGGGAAGTGGGGACAGAGATGAGCCCAACAGGGCAGGTGGGGAAGGGTGGAACTCACTGTTCAGGACAGCATGACCTGTTTCCTAGGAGTAGGGAAGGAACCTGGTCTTCTCTGTTGGGACCAGGGATGCCTTGGGTGGGAGACAGACAAGGGGGCCAAACCAGTTTTGCCCACCGTGAGGGTCAGCAGCTCAAAGCCCCAACTCTCTGCCTGGCCTCTGCAGACTCCAGTCAGGTAGGCTGGGGTGGGGGTGGGGGCTTACTTACTGTGCTGGTGGTGTAGCCTGCGTCGCCCCAGAGGATGACACCGGCCGCGCCCAGGGCTGCACTCTCACCAATGGTGGATATGAGATCCATCTATGTGGGAAGGAGATGGTCACTGGGGAAGACTGAGACCACAGGGTGAGGACCAGGAAGGCTGGACAGGCCCCCACTCTGTTCTGACTTGCTGATTCCCTCAATCCAGTACCCCTTCCCACCCCCAAGCAAAGGCTGTTTCACTTTCTCATTAGATGTTCAAGTCATTTGCATGCCTACCTTGGCCTCCATTTCCGAAGGTAATGACTCACTTGAGCCGAAGATGTATCTATCAGGATGAACCCCAAAGTCAGAATGCCTAATTCCAAGACCCTGCTTTGCCCTGGATATGCTGGGAAGCTTTGGGCGAGTTTCTCAGCATTTTCGGACCTCAATTTTCTTATTTGCAAAATGGAGATAATAATGCCACCCTTTCACAAGGTTACAGAGAGAATGACACAAGGGAATGTAGCTAGAAAACTGCGGGGCAGGAGGCCCCCTGGTAACCCAAACCTGCAGTGGTTCCCTGGGAAAGAAGGCAGGGTCCTGGGAAGCACATACCTCGCTAAGCCCCGTGAGCTTGCGGCTATAGGTGGGCCGCGTGAAGACGTAGACCGGGAGTGCGTGGTTGGGGTGGTGGGTGTGAGCCACACGAAGGGCCTCCTGAACACGGAAGCTGACAAAGTTGCGGCCGTGGGTGGAGGACTTGAGTGTCTCATCCAGGTAGACAGAGGGGAAGAGGGCTGTGCTCTCTGCCCACAGCCAGGCCAGCTGGTCGTTTCGGGAGACCTCAACGTCAGGGCAGCGGCCTGTATAGGTCTCCCAGTTCTGCACGTAATCATGGTTGTAACAGTCAGGGAAGAGGTAGAAGCCCCAGAGGTGCCGAGGCCGAACAGCCTTGACAAAGCGCAGCGTCTCCAGCATGAACTGCCGTGCAGCGAATTCAAACTCATACTGCGCCTGCTTGACTACACGATCTGATGGCCAGTCAGGGTGGCGAATCGCCACCAACTGGCGTGATGATTGGCGGTATATGTCCTTGTCCTGCCAGTTGCGCACCCACACAGGCCGCCAGGCCTCCCAGTCGATAACTGCCAGGCCTGCAGGCTCCTGTGTACGAATGTAGTGCTCCACGTGTTCCTGCAGCATCTTCAGATGTGCCCAGAGGCTGCCATTCTGTGGCACGCCACCATGCACTGACCTTCCCACTGAACTGAAGCGGGGATACAGGCCCAGCCGGTCATGGTAGAAAATGGTGATGTTCTGGTTCACAAAACCCTCATTAGGTGAGGCCTGCACATCAAAGGCCTTCAGGTCCAGTGGCACCTTGAGGCGAGGGCCACAATCTTGTGTGGGCACGTCCCATGCTACCACAAAGGGCCGGCCTGTAAAAATGGGTGGTGCCGTGGGCTTGAGCTGGGTGGCCCATGCCTCCGCCAACACCACAGCCAGTGTGATGGCAGGGCCCAGGCCTGCCCACATGCTGGGGGCTGCAGGAAAACGGTGTCACCTGCCTGGCACCAGCTCAGGAACTAGGGGAAAGATGAGAGAGCAAGTCAGTCTGGAGAATCACAGAGGTGCCCATCCCAAACCCATTCACACTCCCCAAGCCCATGGTGAGTGGGGCACTGTGCCCAAGGCTGTTCAGACCCTATTATGCGACTGTAACAGGTTTGAAAGACCACAGGAGGGAAGGGAAGACACCCTGGGAACTCACTGCCAGGACCATAGGACTCCTTCCTGGAGCAGGTGGCTTATGGCTGGGCAGAGACCTCTGGTATGTGTGACTCTCAGAATTGGCTGGCTGCACTACGGACTCGCTGCCCAGAGATACGGATGCCTGCGTACCACCCAAAACATGGTTTCAGAGAGCCTCGAACCCGCGGCCCACTCTGTATTCCGTGAACTCCTGGTCCAGGAAAACGATAGCATTCGGATAAGGCAGGGCACAGATCATACAGCCACAAGGAAGCTGGAATACAGCCGCGGAGCTATTATGTGTATAACACCCGTCGGGCAGAAGAGCGAGAACGTCAGGACTTTGTCTCGAGCACACTCTCCCAAGCTTGGTGGAGGCCCCACCGGGACAAAGGGGCGGCGGACCTCCCTCGGCGGCGCCGGCGGACCGGCCCTTTCCTTCGCAGCCACCCCGGGAATGCGCCCCCCGCCGCCAGACGGGTCCCGGGAGGAGCTCACTCCTTCTGGCCTTTGTGCGGGACCCCGCCCCCGCCCCACACGTGGGGCCACTGCCCCGCCGGGTGGGGGTTGGGTCCCTGGGCCGCCCCGCCGGGTGCATCCCTCGGAGTTCCTAACCTAACCTGCAGGGAGAAAGCCGCTAGGCTTGCACTGCCCGCCCTCACCTCGCGCGGGGCGCTGCCGGGACCCACGCCATGGCCACTGCCATCCCCGGCCCAGCCCTGCCCAGCCCGGCCCGCTCCGGCCGCTTGCCCAGGCGCAGCCCCGGTTCCGCGCCTCTACTGCTCCGCCCCCCCACCCCGGCCTGCGGGCCCTTTAAGAATCCAGCGCGGAGGTGGGCCTGGGGCAGGACTTGTGGCCGGGGAGGGAAGGTGTTCCCGACTTTCGAGCAGCCAGTGCCACGTTTCGGGTTCCAAGGCCCGATTCTCCGTCGAGGAACGTGGCCACCCATCTGGGGCCATGAGGCCCCTCCGAACAGGGCTTTCCTCTGGAATCTTAGGCGCGAGTGCCAGTCAGCCCAAGGTTTCCTCCCCCACCATCTCGCTGTCAGTGGTACAGTCCACCCGCCTGCCGCGCGACCAGCCACTTAAAGGGACAGCCTAAGAGTCGAGAGTCGCGCAGGGAATAAAGAAGAAGGTGTTCCTCCGCCTGTCCATAAGGTGGTGCTGCGGTACCCGGGGCCTTGGCTGGGGGCAGCAGAGGATCTGGCTCTGCACCCGCGAATATAGTTCCCAGCAGTGGGTCGTTAGTTTGGAAAGAGAGACGGGGGCCAGAGCCGATCTCGGGTCTTCAGGACAGTAACGCCCAGTCCTCTTTGGATCAGGGGGCTTCCCGACCCCCGTGCCAGGTCTGAAGGGAAGCCCCAACCCCTACCAGACTGAGGGAGGGGGCCAAGCACCCTCCCGTTGGCCCATACTAGGCAGGGTCGAGGCAGTGGTTGTCTTGGCAACTCGAGCTGTGGGTCGCAGCGTGGCCGGCCCCACTAGGGGCCGGTAAGCCCAGCGGGCCGTGGGGGTTGGGCCCCCTGCCCCCAATTTGCATTAGGGACAGGCCAAGGCCTCCGGTTCTCTCCTGCCCAGTCTCCGTAGAGGCTTTTAGGACCCCCCCCCCCCCCCCCCCCGCTTTATTTAAACTTCTAGGAGTCTACTACCCTTGCAGAAGTACCCGGCCCGCTTGGCTAAGGTGCTCCCCCGGGCCTCCACCGGGATCCTGAGCCCTTTTGTCCCGCAAGCCCCTCACTCGGGAGTAGGCTTGGAGCTGGACCAGGGCGAGACCTCTCTGCCTCTTCCTAGATCCTCTCTTCCGTGCAGGGCTCAGCTCCCCAAAGGGCCCGGGTCTGCACGCCAGCCTTTCTGAGCGCTGGGAAGGAGAGGGAGGGAGAGCTCCTGTGAGCTGATCTATGAGGGTGCAGACCAGTAGCCTGCACTGGGCTCACCTGTGTGGGAGCCCGTGGGCTCAGTAGGTCGGCGGCCTCCCTCCTTCCCGGGGTGAGCCTCTCCGGCCAAGCTACTCGCACCAGCTGCTGCCCGCCGGGCAACCCGCCGGCGACTTGATAAACTCCATCCCCTCCCACCCACTCCCGCCTCCCACCCCAGCCCGTTTTCCTCACTTCCTGCTGCCCCTCTGAGGAAAGGGCCAGGAACAGGCGGGTGGGGGGGAGGCGGGGCGGGGGAGGGGACCGCTTGATCCTGTTTCCCTCCAACAAGCCCCGCTGGTTGGCTGCCTTCCCCC
>CM053574.1:17742587-18092043 GCA_028646485.1 Cryptoprocta ferox
TGGTGTTTTGGGGAGTCAAACTATTTGGTGGATGCTTGGCTGATGGTCTCCCAAAGCAGGTGGTGAAGAAGGCAACCAGCCCTAAGGGGGTTTGGGGGAACTTCCAAGAGCTGAGTCAATTTTTTTCCGCTGAGAGCGGAAGCATCCCAAGTGTGACAGAATGGACAATGTGTTGATGTGTGTGACTGTACAGGGTGGGGGAAGGGACAGGGACTGGAAAGGGTCTACAGAGTGCTCTCCTGCTGGAGGACATTCCTAGGTGGACTTCACTGAGACACTGCAGAGTAGGGAGCTCTTATAAATGGGGTGAGAAAAGAGCTGTGTTTCCATGGGAAGGAGGTGCCCATTACAGGGCTGTAGCCCCAGGGAGGGCTGGAGCTGTCCCAGCAGACCTGTTTCAGAGGGGTGGACAAGTCTGCATACCCTCAAATCATCCTGAGCCTACCACCACTCACCCTACTAGCCCACCTCCCTGATGCGTGGGCCTCTCTCCTAACAGAAGGCTGTGTAAGCCTGGACAACTGGGGGAATTGGGTACACACCCTGGAGTCTGCCGGAGGACCAAGGAGTCCATGACAGGGCAGGGGAGGGTGTGTCCCTGTACCATTGTGCTGGCTCCACAAGGGACACAAGCCTTCGAAGCTGCAACTGTGGAGGCCCCTAGGGAAACAAAGGCCAACCAGAATGTCCCAGGGCAGGGACACTTCCTCAGGCAGCCAGCAGGAAGGAAGTGAGCACAGCCCAGTGGAAGGGAGTGGGGAAGCACTGCCCTGACCCCCATTGTTTCTAGCTTTGGGGTCAGCTGGGGCAGGCCCAACACAGGGAGTTCCCCCACACTGGGACAGTGGTGATGGGTGTTGGGATGCCATCTGGCATGGCAGAACCCTGGCCCTGGGGCAGTAAGGGGGACAATGGAGGATGATAGGGCCTTATGTCTGGCATCTTATCAGGAAAGTGGGAAGGTGCCCAAAGAACTACACAGGCCATGCTGCACAGGATGATCCTCTCCAGACTTGACAAGTTTAAGCCTCCAAAAGACTGGCAGGCCAACCCCCCAGACCCAGAAGCCCATGTCCCTGATCTCCCTTCTCCCTAGCTGGAAGTTGGGCTGACAGCCAAGGGTTAAACCTAGCCGAGAACCAGCCTTATAGCAGGGCCTGACAAGTGTAGGCTGAATGTCCACAGGGGGGCAGCTGCAGATGAGAACACAAGGTCAGCAGGGAACAGAGACAGTACTAGGTGGCATAGTTCTGCCTGTGGCAACAGAAGCCCCAAGCCCACTCTCTAGGTGGTATCCACAGGCAGTCCTGGGAGGAAGCAGGTAGGTTTGGGCTACAGAGCCTGGCAGTAGGCCAAGGGGATGGTGGCACCCATCTGACTGTTGTCCACCTAAGATGGGTGGACCTAAGATAGCTCATACTATGACCTCATATGGGGTCAGCTCGCATTGCTGGGGGCCGGACAGCTATTCCAGAACTATCTGGGGTCACACTCTCACCTCAGGTCAAGCAGGTAGGACCAATCCCTAGTGAAGCACCCCAAAGCTTTACAATTCCAGGGGTCTCTACCTATTAAACACAATAGATGAGTGTTCCTCCATTCCTGAGGGGCCTGCAGTGAGGTCTGTGTGAATACACTGCCACCTGCTGGTCACAGCTGGGATGGTCACAGGCTGGGCTCAGGCTTACCTTGAGCCTTAATGATAAAGATGGGGGCCACCAAAGTGGCCCAGGACTACCCACAAAGCCCAGGTGGTGGTCTAGGCACTGGATGTCACAGTGGATACCACTCTTGTATGCAGGGTCTACAAATAATTTTATTGAAACTAAACAAATAACACAACAGTCTTCTTCTTAGATTAGGGGCCACCCTTCCCAAGCCATTTCTCACACTCTTAAAAGCACAGAGCTTGCACAGTAAGGAATTAAAAAAAAAAAATAATTTCAATGTAGAAATCAGACTCTGCCCCAACATCATGGACTAGACTATTTACAAACTTTCACATTTTAAGTATTCCTTTATGGTTGATCTCTCCTTTCTGTCCCTACAGGGGCTCCAGTACCTTCCCTTGACTGATCCTGAGGGATAGGTATATTTAGGGAAAGGGGTGGTGGGTTCCTTATAGCTACTGGCACCAGCCCTAGGGTGCTGTCCCTCACCAATGGGTGACGGATGGTCTCCCAATGGGAGGGGTGTGTGTGGGGCTGGTACAAAGGCAAGGAGGATTAGACAAAGTAGGTGGGTTGGTACAACTCCCCATAGGCACAGGCATCCATAGCCCTTCCTGATCCCATCTTAGGCTCTCTCAATTGGGGATGGGGTGGGGTGGGGGCAATAAGTAGTTGCAGTGGGGAGGGATCAGCCCAGCCCTGGGTGGAGGGAGAATCCTCCTACACCAGTCCCATCTCCTATTAACAGCTGGCAAACTTTCCATCCATCTGGGAGTGGGAACAGATGAGCAGGTAGACAGGAAGAATCAGGCTTGCACTGCCCCCAGCCTCTGTCCGACACAGGAGGAATCGAGGTAGCAAACGGCTGAAATGCTCCAACAAGGGGGTAAGGGAAATGAGGGAAAGGAAGTTCCCGCTTGCGTATAGCTCCTGCAGCCCAGGGGCTGGAAGAAGGCAGACCTTGCTTGTAAAGTGCTGTAGCCCCTAGCAGGGCTGGGCCCTAGGCAAGCTTGGAAGAACGCAGGCCAGGCAAGGGTGCAGGAACCAGGCATTCCTGACCAGCATATGCCCTGCCATGCTCCTTGTAGGGACTGCTGGGAAGGTGGGCTGGTAACTCTGCCATTAGCCCTCGCCAGCCGCCAGCCACCTCTTGTCCACATACAAACCAATACCCGACCGATACTGCAGGACTGCCCCGCTCACAGCTGAAGGTTCCGGGCCAATGCAGTTTATTCAGGGTTGTGGCCCCAGCTTAGGTTCCTTAATGGAAGCCACACCTTGAACCTGGGGGTTTCTTGCTGGGGTAGGGAGTGCTTATGACTGCCACTCCCTAGGCTCACACCTCATAGAGGATCACAGGAAAATCCACGTGGATGCGGGGAGGATCCAGCTTCACGATGCCCTGCCATGAAAACAGAGGCTAGTGAGGGCCAGCTCCTCCCTCAAGAGCTCCCACCATGACAGCAGACCCTATCTGGGTCTACCTCAACACACTCAACATAGGCTCAAGGACCACTGCCCTACCCTCTCACCTGAGGAATCAGGTTCTTATGTACCCGCCTCAGCTTGGCCCGCTTCTGCCCATTCTTGGTGACGATTGTCTCCTCGTAGAACTCATGAGCCAGATCCCCATCCTCATCATAGAACATGGAGCTGTGTAGAGAGAGAGGGAACAGGCTGCGCTGGAGCCCCACACACACTCATGGCAAGTGACCAGACTACCAAGAAGTGTGTCTGCCTCCAAATGGGGAGGAACAACCTCGATGGAACAGAGGATAATATGCCCAAAAAATCCCTTGTTTAGGGTATGGGGTCTACTAGAAGCAAGTGGGGAGTGGGGTGCTGGCCAGTGTTACTCTGTCAGGCCTCAGGAAGAGAAATCCTAACAGCACATTGTCAAGGCAGCCAAGGCCAGTTCTCATGACTGGTTTGTTCAGCAAAAATAGCCATTCCAACATCAGGCCCTTGCCTTCACCCAGGGTGGGTGAAGCATGACGGCCTGGGCATGTGTCTCACTCCAGAAGATAATACTGGCCCTGGGCCAACATGAGATGGCAGATACCTGAGCTAGGTGGGAACCTAAAGGGAAAAAGTTTGAATCCTCCCCACCCACCCCCAGGTGGCTGGTCTAGCCAAACTACCACTGTTGGGTCTCCCTAGTATCTACAGCCAAATCTCCAGCATCACCTGAGTACCATTTTCCCAGACCCACCAGGGCCAGGCCAATCTAGAGCTCCTGTCTGGACCCATGAAAAAGAAAGGGAAGGTCAGTGCTCTAGATCTGAAGAACATACCTGGGTGAGGGTCTTTTTTCCCAGGCTCCATTCTCAACACTAGGACCCAGTCCTACTTTCCTGGCTACTACCCTCAGAGGTCCAATGTCACCACGGTAGGTAACGGAAACAGCCAAATCAGAGGGTTAGTCTTCCTTCAGAACTAGGGAAGAGGGGGCCTAGGAGCCTTCAACTTGCAGGCTGGGCTGGAAGGGATGAGAAGAAAGCTTCCAGTCTCAGGGAGGCCCTATCTCAGCTTAACAGCACAGAGGGCCTACCCACCGACAAGCCTCAGGCCCTCTTTCCCTAGGGAGACCTTCAGAGCAGCCAGGTCGCCAGAAGTCGATCGCCCTGCTTTCCCCACCCATTGCTCCCACAGGGGCCCGAAACATGGGACTCCTCCTGGCTCTGGACGGAGCTCCCTGCGACGCGGGGCGTCCCGCCGCCCTCCTGTCCTCCCCGGGGCGGAACCCGCGCCCTTACCCGCGGCGCGTGAATACGAAGGGGGGCACGACTCGGCCTCGCGGCCGCACCAAAGCTTGCTCAGCGGCTGCTGACTCCGGGCCGCCGCCCCCCGCCGCCGAGGCGAAGGGCCACAGGCCCCGAGCTTTGGAGCCACTGGCGCCCATGTCAGGGCCGCCGGCGCATGGCGAGCCCCGCGGCCGCTTCGCTCTCACAGGGCCGTCGGCGCCACCATACCCTGCCTCGGCTTCTACTCGCAGGTGCTTCCGCCGCCGTCTTCCGCAGGCTCCGCTGTCTCCACGGAAACCTCACTTCCGCTTCCGCACGCCGCCTCCTCTGATTGGCTGCTTGTCTCGTCGGTCCGCGGGGCGGGACCAATAGCCGCTCTCAGAAGCTAGGCATCCCAGGAGGCACCGCGAGACGTCAGGTCCCAGAAGGCTACGGCCGCTCCAGCAGGGACAGCTCCCACCCAGTGATGTGGAGGCTGGGCCCTCCTGCTTTTTGCTTGTATGGTGGCTCCGATGTTCCCGACCCCCAGAGGTCAGGTCCAGTGGGCCTGCCCAACCACCAGCTTCCCCGCAACCAGCGATTTAGAACTGTCCCAGGCCAGGCCGCGCATTGCCCATCTGGCCTCATTTTATTCCCACACCGTTTCTGTGATCACTGCCGCATTTGGAGAAGAAACCAAACCTAAAGAAAATTAAGTAGTTGGCCAAATGTATGGCTATGTCTAGGTCTGAAGAACTTCTAATTCAATGTTCTTTCCAAACCCACTAGAAGGCATGCTCCACGAAGGCAAGAATTAACAGCTGGACCTTCGGGACAGTGAGCAGTGTTTGGTCCACAGCAGTAGCTCAGTAAATGCTTGGTGAAAACACTCCCAGCAGCTGTGTGTGTGTGTGTGTGTGTGTGTGTGTGTTGGGAGGCGTGTGGGTTCCTTAAATTCTAGCTTGTGTGTGTGTGTGTGTGTTGGGAGGTGTGTGGGTTCCTTAAATTCTAGCTTGTATTGAGCAGTGTTTGGTCCACAGCAGTAGCTCAGTAAATGCTTGGTGAAAACACTCCCAGCAGCTCTGTGTGTGTGTGTGTGTGTGTTGAGAGGCGTGTGGGTTCCTTAAATTCTAGTTTGTATTGTCGTCTTTACCACAACCTGAGCCCCAGGGTGGTGAGTGATAGTAAATATTTGTACCCCACACCCTTCACAAATTGGTCACATGGTGACTTTGAAAAGGTGCTTTGTGAGACTGTCCATCACCCTTGGCAGCCACTGGCGGGAGGGGCAACTGCAGTTGAGGGCCCATAATAAAGAGTTCAAAAGCAGAATTCTTAAATCTTTATTCAGCCACTTCTCTCAGGCCCCAGGCCCTGATGATGACTGTCACCCCCACCCCCTTCCCCACAGGAGGCATGCAGCTGAGGCCACAAAGTATTACATACATTCGCACACATCATCAAAAATAACTGAGGGCAAGACCCTCGCTCTGACTGGCAAACAAGGCACGAACCTGGACCAGTGCCCACACTCACACAGACCCTGGCCTAGGGACATCCTCCTTGGAGGAGGCACTGAGGCACTGTTGCTGCACCATGAGCCAGCATTTCCTGACCCCAGTGTGTGTGAGGAGACAGAGGCCACTGTAGAGGGAAACCTAGGCTCTTTCCCAATGTCTGCCTTACCTCGAACACCTGCCCTTGGCTCCACTAGGGCTATCCTGACACCCCATCCAAGACCCAAAACATACTTTTCCCCATAGATGAAGGCCCTCATCCCTGAAAACATGACCCTATTCTGTTTGTAGGGTCTCCAAGATTCCAGTATCTGAGACACGAAGTAAGGAGACTTCTGTCTGCTCTATCCCTGCTGCAAGCCCGGAGCAGCGTCCCAGGGCAACCCTGGCCCACCATGGCCCACTGCACAAAGGGCAGAAGAATGCAGAGCCATGCTCTGCTACACCTGTGGGTGGACACAGGGGGCCAGCTCCTTTGCTGTTCTCTGGGCTCATTCCCCCAGTAAGAGAAGGCCTCCATGCACACTCATTCTTCAGGCCACACGGGCCCTGCCACACTCACACGGCACGCCCTCGGCGCTGCCTACTCTCCTCCTTTCACCCAGGGGTACAAGAGGTCACCCCAGGGGACAGGCGTGCAGGGCCTCCTGGATCTTCTGACGGCAATAGGAGTACTTTTGCAGGATTTGGCGGAGGTGTTCCTCTTCCTCCCGCTGCAGGATGCGCAGGAAGTTGTGTAGCTCAGGCATGCTAAAGGCATCCCACTGCAGGTGGAGAGGGGGGGACACAGGATGCAGCAGGCATGGCCACATCAGCAGGCCCTCCCCAGGAGAAGAGTAGCAATCACATCACACAGCTAGGATGGGGCTTTCTAATGTTAGGTTCTTGCCTGAATGGTCTGTTCTACGATTCTTGCCAATAATCTGTATAGAAGATGGGCCCCACAAAGTAGGGCTGTTGAAGACACCTCGAAGACAGGCAACCAAATTAGATGTTCCCCAGGAACCTGTGGACAGGTCACACCCACACTCTGACTCTAACACTACTCCCCAGACCCAATACTTTGCAGCCAGAAAGCTTCCAGGTAAAAAGTCCTAATGCCTGAACAGGGAGCCTCCATGACATCCTGGGCCCAGCTGTGTGGCTGTGATCTCACTTGGGATCACCATACTATTCATGGATTCCTGCCTCTCCTGAGGACTTTCCACAGCAGAGAAGAGCAGACCTCCAAGACAATCCTTTCTGGCCTCTAGGGACAGGCCCGTGACCTTGGCTTGAGTGGCCTGGAAGGCTTCAGTTTAGCTACAAGGCTCACATACTCCTGGAGAGGCTTTGTAGGGCTTTCTCTCCAGCTCTATTCCTCCTTCCAACCTTACTGCTGCTGCAACCCACTAGCCCTACCCATTGACAACCAAGAAACTAAAGAGGGCTGTGTACTCACATTTACCTCCCCAGAGTCATTCTCCTTGAGGACAAAGCTTAGGGCCTTCTCACTGGGCCCTGCAAGGAGTCGCAGCCGCAGGGGTTGCTCATCATCTGACAGCTTCCGGAGGTACACTGAGGGCCAGGCAGGGAGAAAAGAGTATTTGACTAGAGTCAGGCCCAGCCTACTCACCCCCTCACGCATGATACATGAATGTATACCCTCATACAGTGGTGTGGGGTGGGAAGCCCACCTTGGCCATGGCGCTCAGCCCGCTCAAAGAGTGCAAACTTGCGGGGGTCATCCACCACTAAGAACTTGCGTAGTAGAGCCTCAATGACCTCGCGTGCCCGTGTGCGTGACAACACATGCAGGTGCTTGACAGCATCCTTGGGCAGGTAGAAGGAGGTGCGGCGCCTCACAGATGTGCCCCGTCCTGGGCCCCGCTGGGCATCCTGCAAGGAGGGTGGCTTCTTGCTGGAGGGCACTGAGACAGGGCGCACCAGCTTCAGTTGAACCTTGATGAAGCCTGTGTAGGAGCCATCCTTGTTCTGAAGAGGAGAAACCAAACATGGCTAGGTTTCAGGTGAGATGGAACAGACACGGACACCGCCAGTCCACTTGCGGCTAGGCTGGGTGCGAATAAATCACTGCTTAGGCCCACCCAAGAATATCTTAGCTGTGACCTTTTGGGAATCAGGCACATAGCTGGGTTCTTGGCCCTCCCCGCATCCCCTTCCCCTGGCTGTCAACTCACCAGGCTCATGAAGAGGTTGCTGTTGATCTGGCTATTGTACTCCTTTATCTTCTGCTCAGTCTCAGCCTGAGAAAGGTCAGGTGTCTCCCACTCCACAGGCTCATCCTGAAAGATGGGCCAGGGTGGACATAGGGCCCTAAAAGAACCCATCCCACTGCAATGCATGTCACAGACATTCACAGGGAGGTGAATCCAGGTTGGCTGCTTTGAAAAACAGCCTCTGGGGCAGCCTTAGAAAACTGACTACAAAGCTTGAGTCCTGATGAGAAGAACCCATCACTGCTCCTGGTTTTGCATGCTATGGATGGACATACCAAGGCGGAGTCATGTGGCTTCTTTATGCCGCCTACATGGGGCCTCTTCAGCACTGAGTGAGGCCCTGAGAATACCTTAAAACCAAAGCTAATAGGCCAGGGGCCAGGAAAAGATGTGGGATTCTTGTTGCCAGTAAAATCACCTTTCAACTGCACAGCTTGATTCCAGCACCCTAGTTAGATGGGGTCAAGGGTGTCCTGGAGAAAGGAGACCACTTTGCCCTGGCAAAGGGCCATGACCACAGGGCGAGCAGTATGGGGACTGGTGCATACCAGGAGCCCAGCCAGCTGTGGGTATGAGGGTAAGGGCAACTTCTACAATGTTAACACCCCCTGGTGGGGGACTTGGGGCCAGCCCTGCATGTCTCACACATAGTGAGGAAACCACTGTGATTTGATCTTGACCCAAGCTGCACAAAAGGCAGCTTCAGACCAGGCTCCAATCTGCCTCTTGGTAAAGCCTGTCCCACAAGTGCCAAGCAGGTAGGCTTTTGTACCTCCTCCCTCCTATCTGGAGGTTTAGCCCAAAGATTTTTAGCTCTACCATTCAGCCCTTCCCCTACTCCTCCAGGGCTGGATTCTTGTCAGAAGGGTGGAGTACAGACCTGGGCAGCCAGAACTCTGAATTAACTTTTTTCTACCAAACTCCCTGGTTCCATTGCATCAGCCTTACTTCCTGTTGACGTCAGGTCCTGGTTGGAATGGAAGTCTCACAGACACAGCTGAGATCACTGCTGACCAATGCTTTGTCCCAGGGGAGTTCTTACAGCTAGTCTCCTGCAGAATAACCTTGTACCCAGCTCTGAGCCCAGGAGAGACAGGCTTCTCCCTAACTGCTGCCTTGGAGCCCCTACACTTAAACCAACTGATGGGGACAAATAGTGTGGACAGATGAGAGGGTGCTCTTCATCTAGAACAGCTTTTTAGCAGTATGCTCTTTACCTAGAACCTACCAGTAAGTACGTGGCACTGAGGATTGAGGCTGGGACCTCATAGGAAAAAGGTATTGGTGGAGGGGTGGGAACTGAAGCTAAGTTTCAAAAAATCTCCTGGATGGAGGAAAGCACTAAGAAGGGGAAACTCTAACAGAAATCTTACAGGAGGCAAGGAGAAACCCTCTAAGAATGGTAAAGAACAAATGGTGTGGGCCCTGGGAAAAGGGAGATCTGGGGGGCAAAATGAAGGCTAGAGCCTGGGAATAAAGGGTGGATGTGTTTGTTCAGGCCCCAAGGAGAGGGCTTGGGACAGGAAGGAGTATCTGGATGGGAGGGTGCTAAGGGCAGGGGGAAAGCTGAGCAAACTCCAATACCAGGGCAAGAAGGAAGAGAATTCTGTTTACAGAACAGTGGGCAGAGACGGCACCAACTTATTTCCCTTGCTTGTGATGGCTCTGAGCTCCAGCCTGAGGATAAGAACACTTGCTCCTTCCTCTTCCCTTCCCTGGTTATCCAGGAGCCCTGGACGGGGGTGCAGTGACCTATGTTCTAGCCCCTTCCCCTCTCCAAGTGAACGTCCCTTAGTATTTTTTTTTTCCAGCCTCCCTTAGTATCTTTACTCATAAAACAAGGGAGTTGGATTGGAGGCACTGCACTGTCCTACCAGGATTCTAGAGGAAGAAAAGTTTCTTTTTCCACTTCCAAAGCTTCCTACGGGAGGATTCTTTTTTTTTTTTTTTTTTTTTTTTTTTTTTGAGAGAGAGAGAGAGAATGCACGCGTGTGAGTAGCGGAGAAGGGAAGAGGGAGAGAAGAGAGAGAATTTGAAGCAGGCTTCATGCTCAACGTGAAGCCCCACGTGGGGCTTGATCCCACAACCCTGGGATCATGATCACAACCTGAGCCGAAATCAAGAGTCCTATGCTCAACCAACTGAGCCACCCAGGGGCTGGAGGATTCTAACAGCCATCCCAGAAGTGTGCACAGCAGGACCATGGAATTTCCCTTCTCCTGCACTACAGTGGCCCATCTTCCACTCTGCCACTGTCCATAGTGATGGTTTTTATTTTACATATAATTTGGGACTCCCCAGCCTCCTTTTCAATTGGTGTCTTGTGGTTTTCTCACTATTCCACAATGGAAAATGCGTCAAGCCTGAGTGACAGACAGGATCCACACGCAAACCTTGCACCCAAATCTGGGCTGAACTTTTGAGTAAAATTTAATCTAAAGAGTATATAATTTTCATCTAAAGAATCACCCACAGGTCTCTTTTTGTGACTCAAGTAAGGAATTCCGCCACATTGCTGCTAGGCATTCTGGGCTTTACCGTCCCCATCTCGCCTTCTGATGCTCTGTCCAGGGTGCTTCCCTGAGGTGTACTTGCTCCAGAACAGTCACCTGAGTTTGGCAGTTACACTCATGGCACACAGCACAGAGGTTTCTGATAATGAGAATGCCTAGGCGGCTTGGAGAGGAACAGCTGCTCCAGCACATTTTACAGTCCTGGATTAGTAACCCCTCTCTCTCTTAACCCCTCCTCTGGGCCTTTTTCAATCTAGCCTGCCCCACCTCCTGTGGATAAAATGCTCCTGTTTGCTTTCAGTCCAGTCCAGAACTAGGCTTCTTTCCCATCCATTCCCAAATGCCCTTCCTCCAGATCCACACCAATTTTAGTTTATGTGCTGCCGAAATAAGCACTCCAGCCAGGTCCACTCCAGAATTCTCCGCGTTCCAGCAGCTGGTGACAGGCCAGACTGGTAAGAGAGGTGGGGACTCAGCTGGCTCCGTCGAGTATTGCAAATGGAGAAGCCCGGAACTTCCTTTGCCTTTCTCTCCTAAACACACTTCCCAGTTCCAGGCGAGGACACCTCCCCTTCCACTTCCTCCCACCCCGCCCCCATCTCCCAGAGAGGAGGTGGGGGCGTCCCAACGCGGAAATCGAGGTGCTCGTCCGGACTGCGCAGTCGGCTTTAGTCATAGTTGAATAATGCCCGTCCCGGCTCTACCCCAAACCGTGTAGCTGCTTCCCCTGGTTCAACCGGTCTGTGTCAGAGACAACAAGGCCTCAGCACCCGGCACCAAGGCGCTGAGAGCCCCACACAGGGCTCCGAGGGCTGGCCCGGGGCGGTCTGGAGTCCCCGCCCAATAAACTCAAGCCGGCAATTTAGCTGGGAGGGGCAGGGTCCCAGGGATCTTCACCAGCCCGCCGCCCGCAACCCTGGCCCCAACCTGGTCCCGACGCGGCCTGCGTGCCAACGAGGTACGCGCCGTGAAGTACTGCTCGAGCTCCGAGTCTGAGTCCTCCTGGCTGCAGTAGCCACTGCTTGTCGTGCTGCTCCAGGTCATCTCGAAAGAAGGCGTCCCCGCATCCGCCTCGCCCATCGCCGCGCCCGCCAGCCTGCTCCCTGAACCCTGCGCGCCCGTAGCCTCCAACCACCGCCCCAGGCGCGGGTGCGCGTGCGCCGGGATCTGGATTCGCGCCGCAACCGTTAACACTGAAACGTAGACAGCCCGGATCTGGCTCTCATCTCATTGGGGGAGGAACATCGAAGGGCGGGGTCATACACGCCACGCCTCCAGGAATGACCTCATAGCCCAGGCAGCTCAGCTCAGCTCCGCCTCGCAGACCCCACCTCTCTTGGGGAACAAGTCGGCGCGTGTGCGCATGTGCATCAGCGTGGCCTCAAGACCGGATGTGGATGTGGGAAGGTGCGGAAATTGAGTGGGCGCCGAAGCTGAGCGATTCCGGGCAGTTCGCGCGGAGTCAGGTTCCCCGGAACCCTTTCGAGCCCGCGCGCAATTAGCCACTCTCTGTCGCGAGAAAACCCAATGTTAGACCACTCATTGAATGTAACGCCGGGCAGTCCTAGGCATCTCGTGCAATGCGGCCCGCTGGTCTTCGCGCCTTTCCCGTACACCCCCCTGCCCCGCGCTCACCACGTTGGTGTCCCGCTCCAGCGCAGGTTCCCAGCCCAGGTCCCGGGGCCCGTAGCAGTCCAGGCAGATGAGCGCGCGGCAACGGTAGTGGCAGGTGAACTTGCAATCTGCAGAGAGGCCTGGCTGTGAGGCGGCGGAGCCCCAGCTCCAGTTCAGAGAAACTTTCCGGGGGACGGAAGAGAAACCCCTGGGATGAAGGCCGTTGCTCGCCAAGCTCTACATGACCGGCCTTATCTTAGGTCCCTTTACCCCCCGCTGCTATACAGATTCCGGTGCTGGTCCCCGGGTGTCTGGAAACTGGTGGGAAGGCCTCAGGCAGTTACGGATCCAGGTCTGTTAAACAGTTGTATCTCTAGCACCTAGGGCAGAACTTCCCCCTTCCGCATTGTCAATCACCCTACCTCTGCCCATTTACTTGAAGGGAAAAAAACCAAATCTTTTAACTCTTGTTCCCCTCTGCCACCTGTCTCTACACCCTTCATACCAAAGCTTACTAACATTAGTCTGCACACACTCTAATTCCTCACCTTCACTCTCTCCTGTATCCATTCCAGTGAGGCTTGCCCCTCCCTCCAGGAAACTGCCCTGGTTAGGGTCCTTAGCAACCTGTGCACAGTCGAATGCCAGGTCCCTTCTCCATCCTCATCTCCTCAGCATCATTTGATGCTTGCTCCCCTTGGGCTTCCCACTACTCAAGTTTTCCTCCCATTTTTCCTGCAGCTCCTGCTCAGCTCCTTTGGTTCTGTCTCAACTCCCACATCTGGCAGTGTGTCTGAGGTTCAGTTCAATCCTGATCACTGTCCTGCTGTGTACACTCACCTACCCCAGATCCAAGGCTCCCACTGCTGACCTCCCTCCTCAGATCAAACTCTGTGTCAACCCACCATGGCCAAAACAACTCTTCTTCCACTCTCCCCCCCCCCCCCAGCTCCTCATCTCAGCAAAAATGGCTACTCTCCCAGGTTGAGGTAAAAAAATCACGGGATGCTTGGGTGGCTCAGTTGGTTAAGCGTCTGACTTCGGCTCAGGTCATGATCTCACAGTTCGTGGGTTCGAACCCCGTGTCGGGCTCTGTGCTGACAGCTCAGAGCCTGGAGCCTGCTTCGGAGTCTGTGTCTTCCTCTCTCTCTGACCCTCCCCTGCTCACACTCTGTCTCACTCGGTCTCTCAAAAATAAATAAATGTAAAATAACAAAAAAAAAAAAATCCCAACCTACCCTCGATTCCTCTCTTGTCTTTGCTTCTGATGCACACCCAAATTGTCCTGGATTTTATCTCTATGACCATTTCATTTCTCCTTGGGAATACTGCAGTATTTCAGCCCTTGCTCATGCTTGGCATTCTGTCACAACTCTGGTGTTCAGGACAGACTCTTGTACTGGATGAGAGGATCTCTGTGCCTGCACAGGCCTGGGACACCTTTTCTAAGTCCCTAAATAGGCCAGAGCAGTGATTCTCAACCCAGGCTGCCTATTGGAATGATCTGTTTTGTTTTGTTTTTTTAACTCGCTGATACACTCCCAGTGATTGATTCAACATGTCTCAGGTCCAGGCATAGGGGTTTGGAGGGCTGTAAAACAACAGATTCTAGCTGGTGTAGAGCCAGTGGGGCAGCAACTTCTGCTTGCTGGTGATTCCTGGGAGGGCAGAAGGACCGCTGGTGTGTGGTGTTTCATGTTTTAGCACCAGGTTGACTGGGCCTGCAATAGGTATTGCTCAACAAAATTCCTGCTTGCAGAGGGCCCACCCAAGGTACTTTCTCCCTGTCCCCATCCCATATGTGGGTAAATTCTCCTCATCCCAGAGATTTTGGAGAGGGACGTGGTGAGTGAATCTTTGAGAAAGGGCAGGACTAGGAACATGGATTTAGAGATTGGTCAGCACAAAGCCTTTCACAAGAAGAACCAAGACATTTTAAAGAAAAAGAGTTCGAGGGTGTCTGGGTGGCTTAGTCAGTTGAGCTTCCGACTTCGGTTCTGGTCATGATCTCACAGGTTTGTGAGCTCCAGCCTGGTGACCCGCTCTCTGCTGTCAGCCCAGAGCCTGCTTTCTGTCCCTGCCCCCCTCTGCACCTCCCCCGCTCGCGCTCTCTCTCAAAAATAAATGAAAACATTAAAAAATAAGATAAAAAGCTTGAAATCAGCACAGTTATTCATAGGCAGCCGCCTTTGCCCAACTGTGCCCCTGATGCAGGTGGAATAAGACAAAGATATAAACCATCTATCTGCCTGCACTCTTACACGACGGGGCAAAGGTAGCGGACCTGGCCCGCCGGAACCAACCCTTCCGACCCCCTCCTTTGCGACTTGACACGCAGCGACAGCGCTGCCCTTTGGCCGCCCTTTTCGCTCTTGCCAGCGCGCGGGGCTGCTACTCACGCGCGCACTGCAGGCCCTTGCGCACGACGCCCAAGATGAAGTCGCCGCAGAGGTCGCACCACGTGTGCGTGGCAGGCCCCGCGGGCTGGAAATGGTGGCCGCGGCCCGCGACCAGCTGCCCTGCCGGATTACGCGCGGTGCCCGGCGCGATGCGCAGCGCGTTGGCGCGCTCCAGCCGGGTGCGGCCCGGGCCCGCGCGCCGCGCGGGTTCCAGTTCCCTCAGTTCAATGAGCTCAGGTTTCGTGGACATGGCCGGGTCGCGCCCGGACTCGCGCCGGCTGTCGGCGCGAGCGAGCGCGGGACGGGCGGGGCCGCGGGGCGGACCCCGATGCGGCGCCGCCCCCGGGATCGGGGCAGGGCGGCGGGAGAGAACTGGGGCGAGCGGCGCAATGGTAACCCGGGCCCGAGGCGGAGTGGGGCTCGAGGGCGCGGAGTTGGACGCGCTCTCGCAGAGTCTCCGCCCTCCGTTTCCTTTTCTCCTCGCATCCTGCGAGCAACACCCATCCTGCTGACGACGACGACGACGACCACCGCAGAAGGCCACTCGGAGGCAGACTGTTTCTAGAGGCCAGCTTTACTGTGCTAGACCAGTAGAGTCCCCACATCCGGCCCTTGCCTTTGCCCCCGCCCAGGCCTCCTGCTTGCTGAGGCAGCGCCCTCAGCCTACCCGTTGGGTAGGGCAGGAAGTGGGGAGCGCTTTGCCGGGGAAGATGGGTTGACAGCTCTACCCTTCCCCGCTGTGCTCACCACTTGGGAAGCTGGGGCTCTGGCAGAGGCTAGGCTGAGATCCTGAGGTTCAGGGCACATTCTGAGTAGGTTGTACCGCATGGGTGGTTGGCCCTCAGCAGCTGTAGCCTTCACTTGGCTCTGTCACCTTGGGTTTCCAAGACGCAAGCTTTTCCATGCTTCTCCCAGTGCTTGACTTGGCACTCCCTGCAGGCAGGTGGACCGCTGGGCATGCAGCCCTTGTGGGGGGTATGGAAGTGGGGCTTAGGTGTCCAAGGCCCTAGGATACCCTTACCTGCAGCAATACCATTCATTCTGGCATCGTGAGCAGCGTTTGGAGGCCTCTGCACTGCAGTAGGCACAGCGGGGCCGCTCTGGAGCTACTGCCTCTAGCACGTCCAGCCTGTAGGTCTCAGCCCATCTAGGAAAGTGGTCAGGAAAGCCTGGCTGGGCCTGGCCGGTGGGGGCACAAGAGCACCGCTGCCTGTGTCCATGCCTTTCTCATGCCTCCCACCCCTTCTGCCCACTGAGCAGGCCCCACCTTCGTGCCTGCAGCCGCAGGTCTTGCTCTGAGGGGCTGAATACATGCTGCAGCTGGTGTTTGGCAATAGCCTGCCACTTGCCTCTGTTCTCTCTTTCTAGCCGCTCCCAGATTTCTGGGATCTGAGGGAGAGAAGTGGAAAGTGTCAGGGAGGAGCTGGCAAAGTGGACAGTGGTCCTGAGCAACTAATTTCCTAGTCTCTACCTGTTCCAACACCAGGTCCTTCTTAGGGGGCTGGGTTTCGGTCAGGGCCAGGTGGGCCAGGAAGCCCTGCAGATCTGCCAGGTTGGGCAGCTGGTCGAGCAGTGTGTCTGTGAGGAATGCCCGAAGCTGCAAGGGAATCCAGGGGGAGGCCAATGTGAAGTGGTGCTAACCAGAGAGGGCCTGGGCTGGGCTGGGTTGAGGTGTGTGTGGGGACCTTGTGCCACTAGCTGCTTCATCACCAGAGGTCCAAGTTCTGGAAAGAGGACTGGGGCTGATGTAGGTGGGCAGTGATAAACAGCAGGTGTGGGATGGGGTGGGATGGGGTGGTACCAATGCAGGAGGAGTTCCCCACCTTGAGTAGCTGTCCCTTGGCAAAGCTGGTGAGGCAGTAGCGGGCCCGGGCTTCGTGGCTTAGTAGCAGGTTGTACAGGGCAATCCACACCTGCCCATCCAACTTGCTCAGCTTTTGCTGCTCTGAGGGGCCCACTGTCTGCCAACAGCCACCCTCAAATCGCTGCAGCTTGCCTGGGGAGAAGAACCAGCACACTGGGAGCAGGTGTTGCACACTCTCAGTCAGACAGCTGCATGGGCTGGGGTGCTGTCCAAGTGCATGACTTGCCCAGGCGGGGGTGCTGCTTGCTCCAGAGCAGGGGAGTCCTTGGTAGTGGACACACTCTGCCTGCTGCAGAGCCCAGGTCTAAGCCCATCTTGGGTGAGGCATCCTGGCATCCTCTATGGACTAATGGGCATAGTTTGTCTGCCTGTGTGTGCAAGCTGCCCATCCCCACAAATCCTGGAAGATGTTCTGGAAGCAGTGAGCTGGGGCTTAGGCAGGTCAGGGAGGATTTACCTCCTTTCCACCGGCTCCAGGGACTGTGCTCCAGCAGTTCAACCAGGAGGCAGGGCAAGTTGTGGGTACTGAGCATGCGGTTCAAGGTGCTCAAGGAAAGGCTACGGGTGGTGGTAGAGAGAAGTGAGCAGAAGCTATAGGCCCAGGCTCCCAGCCTTCCACTGAAGATCCCAGCCCTGGCAGGGATGCCCACCTGTCCACACAGTCTGTAATGTAGCGCAGCACCGAGAGGGCCTTCAATGCTATCTCAAACTCCATCAGCTCTGCCTGCTTCTGCAGCTCCTGGGGGGCGACATACATGGTGCTCAAGCTGGGCCACCCCCTGCCTGCTCAGGCTTCAAAAGAGCCTGGTCTAGCCATTGGCACCCCCAGGGAATCTCAGCCTACCTGCATGGGGGTGCTGTGCTGGGACTCCTCCTCCTCAGGAGGGCCACCATGGCTACTCCGGGCCACCAACAGAGTCAGTTTTCGGTGGCAGTAGTCTATCAAGTCCAAGACAGTGTCCTCTGCTGACTCACACACCTCCTGAGAGGCAGGCAGAGGGGAAACATTCTGTCTCTGATGCTCTTCCCATAGAGACACAACCTCCCTCTCTTCAGGCCCTTGTTGGGAGCAGTAGCCGGTGGGCAGGGCTGATGCCTCACCTTGTGGAAGAATACTGTCTCCAGAAGATTGATGATGGAGGCCTCGTGGTGTACCTGTCAGATAAAGAGGACAGAGGCTGGGGCTACTGAAAGAAGGATGCTATTACCAGCTCTCTTCTCTAGTCCAGGGCCCTCTAGAGGCGTGGGCAGGATATGACCCAGGAGCCCAGCTCACCACCATGTATATGGGAAAAGTGTTCTGGGGCTTGAAGTCCTCCAGCCTGCACAGCACAGGGAACACCTTCTGCTTCCACATCTCCACTGCAATCAGCTCCATCACAAGTGTTGGGATCTTTAAGGGGGAGGGGAAAGGATGGATGAAGTAGGCATACCTTGGCCTGTCAACTGTCCCATCTCTGGCTCAGCCCAGCCCAACTCTCCTCAAACTCTCCTGGGCTCTTAGATTCCCCCATCGGCACCTTCCCAGCCTCTCTCCAGCACCTTAGACCTTCATTTCTAGCTGCCCTCAACATCTCTGTGGGGACATCCTCCATGCTTCCTGTAATTGGCTCTTGCCTTGTCCCTAGGCTGCCTTGCTCCCCCCTGCACCTACACCCTCATCCCCTCTGCCCCTATCCAGGCGTTCCCTCAGGCTGGCTCTCCGGCTCATGCCCTCTCTCTTGTCTCTGTCCTCTGTCCTTCCAAAGTTCTGGTGTGTCTTGACCTCACCCTTACTCAGGGCCCTGCACAGTTTCCTAGTCTTTTCCCCTCACCCCCATTAGGGGGCCCCACCTTTTCTTTGCAAAGGAACCCATTGTCAAGTGATATCTCAAGTCACTCATTCCAGTCACCTCCTGGCCCCCTGGCTCACGTTCCAGCCAGGTTGATCCCTGATTACCAACTCCTCTCTCAAGTTAAGAAGGTGCTTCCATGCCAAAGTCCCACCCCATTTCAGTACGGGCCCTCTCTGGCCTGACAGTCTATTCAAGGATGTCTTTAGAACTTAGGCCCTCCCCCCACAGCCTAGGCTGTTGTATGATCCATGACTATCTTCCAAATCAACCCACGCCTCACACTTGGCCTGGTGTGCCAGGGTCTTGTCCAAAAGGGGTGCAAAATCAAACGTGCAACACACTCCTCTCTTTTCCCTTGGGGAAGACAAGTGTAGCAGCCAGAGGGAAGTGTAGGTACCAAGAGTGCTCCTGAGCAGTAGAGTGGTGGTGTAGGAGGTGGTGGGAAGGCAGGAACCCTGCCTGTGGCCCCAGCATACCTTCCCATGGGTGACCAGCAGCTCCTGGATGGGCTCACCCTGGCTGGCTGTAGCATCAAGGATGGCCTGCATGTTCAGCTTCTCCAAGTTCTCATGCTGCTGGTTCCACCTGCCCCAGAAAGCAGAGATGTATGTGCATTTGAGTGCACATATGTGCAGTAGGAGTGGGGTGAGGGCCGGTCCTATTGAAGCCTAACCTGATCCCCAGGGGCCAGAGGGGGCTCAGGACCATACATCCCCTAACTTGAGCTTTGTCTTCTCACCTGGAGGCTCCTCCACACTGTGTACCCTTTCCCCAGTGTCAGGCCCGTACTCCCCCATTCAAGGATTCTGACCCCTCGACTCCGTCTGACTCCGATCCAGCTGCCTCCTCACCCTCCAGAGCCCATCTCGAGCAGCGGGAAGGTACGCAACCCCCGCACCAGCACGTCAGCCTCCCCAGGCAGTAGCAGCTCCAGGTCGCCCATGTTGTGGCCGGGGACAGAGAGTGGGAAGGCAGGGTTCAGCTGACCCCGGGCAGCAGCCGACTCTGAAGTGATGGTGCTGAAACTCTCGAGAACGACCGTGTCCCGCTGGGTCGAGGTCTTGGACACAGCCGTTGCCGAGCGGTTGAGGCGCGTGGGTCCTCGCCGCCATGGAAACGGTTAGTCCAGCGCCTGCGCACACTGCGCAGGCACCGGCCCCGCCCCCGTCCGCCTCCCTTTCCTGGCTGCAGTTAGCAGCCGTCTTTGGACTCCCAGAGCTTTCTCCTTTCACCTCCGCCTCCGGCTCATGGGTCTGCCTTGAGTGGCCAGACTTGGGTGGCCTAGGTTCCCTTCTCGGACGTCAAGTCGGCCCGCACAGGGATGGGGTCACCTCGCCCCCACCCGCTCTTCCTGAAGCGGCTGCATCTCAGCCGCACCTCCTCTCCGTGGCTTCCTGGCTCTAGTATGTCTTGTGTCCGGCTCCACCTGTTGGCTCTACCCCCTAAAGTACTGCGCAGTGCCCACGTCTCTCATTCCTAGCCTAGCAGGCCACCATCACGTGTCATGAAATAACTGCTGTAGTCTTTTCTGGGTGACTCTGGTCACCTCTAGTCCTCGAAATAATATGTCCAAAGCAGCTTACCAGCAGTTCTGCAGTATTATGGTCTCGCCCCCTCCTTACCTCGGTACTTCATTCGTTGTCCCTCTCCCCATTGTCTCCCGTGTTCCAACCCCGTGGGCCTCTCTTGGGGTTCCTTACACATCCCTTTTTTTTTAATGTTTATTTTTGAGGGAGGAGGGGCAAAGAGCAAGACAGAGGATCTGAGGCAGGCTCCAGCTGACAGCAGAAAGTGTGATGCAGGGGCTCCAACCCACCAATCATGAGATCATGACCTGAGTCAGAAGCTTAACCGACTGAGCCGCCACCAACTGTGCCACCCAGGTGCCCCAGGTTCCTCATACATCCTAAAGTTGCTATTACTTCAGGGTTTTGCACCTGTTCCCTCTGCCTGGAATACTCTTACTTCTCCAGGCCTCAGTTCAAGTCCCTCAGTGAGGCCTTCCTTGCCCATTTAATCCAGAACAGCCCCAGCTCCTACCCAAGTCTTTCTTCATCACAGCTTCATGATTGTTTCTTTCTGGCTGTTTATTTCAGTTTATAATTACCGGGCACATTTACTTGTCCATAGTCAGTCCTGCCCACCAGATGGCGCACAGGGTGCCAGGACCCCGGCTATTTCACTGCCAGTTCTCCGATGGTTGGTTCAGAGGCGGTACTCAATAAAGGTAGGTTGAAATGGATGATTTTATTCACAGAAGTGAGGGTCAACCTTGAGACAATATGGACTAGTCTACCAGTCTAGCCCTCAGGCACCAGGCAAGGCTTAGCAGGAGTGAGTAGCCACAGCCATGTGCCTAGACCAGCCTACCCCAGTCTCACTTCCAGCAGATGATGATATTGGGGTCATTTTCCAGCCGTTCATCAAGCTCATGGTAGCTCATGCCTGTTTGGGACAGTGCAGGTGAGGTGAGTAACCTTGGTTTGACCACCCTGCCCTGCCCCCACCTCAGCTGCGCTGCCTGCCCCCACCTGTCTTGCAACAGATTTCATCGTAGCTATGGCAGCCTGTGTAAAGCCGGGCAGGGTGGCTCCGCTCCTCCCGAGACACCCGCACGGGATACTTCTGTAGTCGCCGGATGAGGTTCTTCATGAGCCCGAACTGGATAAGCTTCCTGGGGTGGGGTTGAGGGAGAGAGGGGTGATGCCCTGGCCGGGGCTTCCTCCAGCCAGGCCAACTCTTTCATGCATCTCCCTTCTGATTTTGTCTCAGTGACCAGACTGGCCTCCAAACGCCTCATCTCCAGAAAGCCTGACTGGACTAGCAGTGCGACATGATTCTGCTCACTGGGAATCTCCTGATTCCTCTTTTACCCAAGGCTCCAGAGAGATATAGAGTATCTGGCTTCAGGCAAACCCCTCATGCCCCTGGGAATCCCCTTCTGACCGTTCATCAACGCGTTGCAGCTGCTGGGGGTGGCGGCCAATGAGGTCTCTCACAGTAGTGCCAGGGCTCAGGCTGCAGTACAGCTGGAACACATCCCGGAGACTGGCCCTCTTGTGCCCTGTGGGCACCAGGGGTCAGATCTGCTTGTAGCTCTGCCCTCCCCAGGATGGCCTCCCCCAGAGCCCGCTACTACCTTGCTTGGTCACATAGGATAAACACGCCTCCTGCAGGGACTTGTCATCTACCAGGTCCTGGACCTTGGGTGTCGGGCAGTACACATTGGAATACTGGAGGGTAGCAGGAAGCACAGGGGGCTGAGTGAAGGGCTTGGAAGTCTGACACAGCCCCAGTCTGGCCAAGCCACACGATCCACTCTCTGCTTAACCAGACCCTAGACTCACCTACCTGGAGGATGGACACCAGTGTCACAACGCCATAATACCTGGGGGAAGATAGTTGTGCTCAGTTTCTGAGGACCATGCCTTCCCAGCCCCCACACTCAGGGTCCCAGGGCTCTTCCCTAGCTAGCAATCCTGTCCTGAGTGTAACTGTTGTCTCACTTACAGCAAGTTCTGGATGGCGATGCGCACCAGGTTTAACTCCACATCTGCCTCTGCTGAGATCTTCTGGACATGGCGGAAGCCATCAATGTAGGGCAGGATCTGGGCAGGGCAGGGCAGGGTCAGTAGGGGTGGGATGAGGCCAGGGCTGTGGCCAGCCCTATGTGATGATACCCAGGGAGGGCTAGCACACCTGTTGTGTGGTAAGATCCCACTGTGAGTTGAAGAAATCCTCCTTATCTTTGGTAAAGACAGGTACATCATACTCCTGGGCCACAGGAGGGTCAGGCCGCTGCTCAATCACCTTCAAGTGGATGGTGTTGGACTCATCTGCAGGGGACCCACCCATATCTTCAGTGTCATCTCCTTTAAGAGGCCCTCTTACCCTTCAGTCCTCCCAGAAGCCCTTGATGCAGATGGGTGGCTCTGGATAGGGCCAATCTCCCCACTCCCCCCATTTTAAAGTAAACTCTACACCCATCGTGGGGCTTGAACTCACAACCCTCAGATCAAGACTCACATGCTCTACTGACCGAGTCAGTCAGGTACCCCCAATCTTCCCCTTTCATGGAAGAAGAGATAGGTCCAGAGAGGGAAGGGAACATGCCCAAGGAGCATGGAGCATGGTCTTCACATCCCAAATCCCAACGTGCACTGGACCTTGGACATCAACCCAGCTAATGGCTAGGTCCAGAGAGGGAAGGGAACATGCCCAAGGAGCATGGAGCATGGTCTTCACATCCCAAATCCCAACGTGCACTGGACCTTGGACATCAACCCAGCTAATGGCTATTTATTGGCCACCAATTTGTTCATGAGTCTTGTCCATGGCTGGGCTGGCCTTCCCCTGCCATGTTCCTGTTCCTCCTCCACCCTTCTGCTGTCCTTGCAAAGGCTGGGCCATACCAATGGGCAGAGTGCACCGGCCTGAGGCATTTAGCTCCTCCAGCAAGATGGTCATGATGGGCACCAACTTCTGCTTGCTCTCCTCTGTTGACACGAAGCTGCTCTCTAGCTGGATGGAGCATGGACAACATGGTGGGCACACCCTGGGACCCCTGGCCAGCATCCTGCCCTGGCAGATTCCCAGGTCTGGAGGGCTTTGGAAACATTTGTCTGCCTGCCCATCCACAAGCCCATTGTGTTGCAGACCTCCAGTGTGGTCAGGTAGCCAGCCAGCTTTTTGACGATGGGCTCAAGGGCACAGGTCTTGGCCTGGGCGTCACACACGAAGCCTAGGTTGAAGAGCAGGGCATTGCGGCTGTACTTCTTGTGCTCGATGCATACAGGGCAGCCGATCAGTTTCTTCTCCATGGCTGTGCTGAATCGGGGGAACAGGTGGGAACAGAGTCAGGCTCTTCCTGCCCCCAAACTTGTCCACTACTCCTGGGACATCCCCCTCTTTCCCCACTAGGGCCTCACACAGTGATAAGCTTGTTCTGCAGCTCTGGCTTGGTGATGATGTACACTTGGACTGTATCGAATAGCTCCCGGGAGATGAAGTCTTCAGGGACCTGGGGAGCGGAGTGGCAAGAGGCCCCTTAGTGGACCTTGGGACTAGGCAGAATACCTTGGGGGACCCCCAAGGCCCAAGCCCTCTTGTCCAGCATTTCACCTCTCTCCCATGCATCCAGGACTACGACTCCTTTGTGTTTCCAAACACATGCCAGGTTCTCACCTGCCTCCTGGATTTTGCATATGCTGTTTCCCCTACCTGGGACACTCTCTTCTCCATCTAAATTCCTAAGCATCCAGGGATACTATTGGACCAAGCACCCCTGCCTCTATTGGGAACTGGCACCTCCTCCGGGTCCCCACAGCTCGATTTCCCACAATCACTGTCTATGGGATGTTTGCTCCGTCACACTGGGAGCCTGGGACCTGGGTCTGAGTATTCTTTCGGTTCAGATTCTCCACAAATGAAGGAGTGGTGTGCCTGCGGGCAGCACGGGGCACCGGAATCCACCGCTTCCACGCTGCCTGCTTGAGCTCCCGAGAGCGTCCCTCTCCCCGTCCCCCTCTGTCCCCGGCCCCGCGAGTCCGGATGGCACCTGATAGGTGATCTTGGGTCCCAGCGTGGGGTGGAACTCGCTGAAGAATATGCATTCTATACGGCAGCCGCTGCCCATGGCGCCAGCAGAGCCCAGGTCTGTAGTCTCTGGCGCGGGGACCCCCTGCGAATACCCGTTGGAAAGAGCCCGAAGGCCTAGATGGTAGGATCAGGAACGCCTGCGCACTCACACACCCATCAAGCTGTCTGCTCAACGGCGCCTGCGCAGCACGACGGGGCGGTGTGGCTGGGGGACCGGGGGTGGCGGGCGGGGGGGGGGAGGCTGTCCCAGGAAGTCCCGGATAGGTAGACGTCGCACCCGGAAGTGAAGCGGCTCCGCGACGGAGCGGCAGTGCGCGCGGCAGGGGCCTGAGTATCCCGCTTTCTCGGGAAGAAACCACTGCGTCGGGTCAGCGCTGCGGGTGAGGCAGGCGAGTCCCTAGCGTGTAGGGGCAGCATGCCAGCGGCACGTGGGGAGACCGCGCGCGAAGGGATTCAGGCTGTAAGTTGGTGCGCAGATGGGAACTACAATATCCGTTGTGCTTCACGCGCTTCCTGCTGGCGCTCCCGGCCGGCGACGGCGTGATGCACGCTGGGATTTGTAGTCTATTACACGGCCTTGCGCATCCTACCTGGAAGGTGGGCCAGTGATCAGTGCCAGTTCAGATGCCGGGTACACGCTGACAGGCCGCCAGCCCTCCACTGTTACTGGTGCCTGTCTTGGTACTGCCCCTTACTACCTTAACTTCTTGGAAGAGAGTGGCACTCCTGTCCTTCAACCCTTGCTCCAGTGTGAGGAGTGGACAGCAGGCACCTGAGACCCTTGCTCATTCTACTATGCTTTCAGGCTCCAGCCACTGGCCTGGTTGACCATGGCCCTTTCTGTGGAGACCGAGTCGCACATCTACCGAGCTCTGCGCACTGCCTCTGGGGCTGCTGCCCACCTTGTGGCCCTGGGCTTTACCATCTTTGTGGCTGTGCTTGCCAGGCCTGGCTCCAGTAAGTAGAATTCATAGTTGACTTCTGGGAAGGAAAGTGCCCCTTCTCCTCGGGAGCAGGAGCAATAGGAAGCCTTGGGCCTGACTCCTGGGAAAGGCTTGGTTGGCTGGGGGACATCCTATGCTGGAGGAATAAATGGGGAGGAGGTGAGTGTGGGGGCTCTGTTAGTTTTGCCAGAGTACCTGACTTTTCTTTCCTTGTCTTGGTGCTCCACTTGGCTGCCTTGTGTGAAGTGCTAGAAGAAGGAGGGAGGCCTGGCAGAGGAGTGGCCAAGCATGGCCTCTGCTCCAGGGAGGGACCAGGAAGCAAGGATAGGTATGGGGTGAGCTTGTTGCAGTAGGAGGGGTCTTAGTATTTTGGCAGCACTTCCTTGGGTGATGTGCTGCCCATTTCCCTCAGACTGTAGGAATCAGTGTGGCTGGGTTCCTCTTGCCTCAGCCTCACAAAGCATCCTCTTCATTCCAGGTCTGTTCTCCTGGCATCCCACGCTTATGTCTCTGGCTGTAAGTAGTGGGCCTGGCCAGCTCTTAGGGGTGGGAGGGAGCATAGGTACCGGTGGTAGCCCTGGCAGCCTCTGAATCCTTATGAACACTTAATATCTCTTTGGAGGGATGGAACGTGGGATTGGAGGAGTTGCATGCTCCAACACCTGCCTGTAGTGTATATACCAGACTTGAACCATAGTGTTCAAAACCCAGGGCAAATTTGTCTAAATACAAAATGAAGCTTCATCTACCGCCAGGCAGCTTGGAAAATGAGTTTTGGGTGTACCTGTGTCTCCTTTTACCTTAGTTTATTGTGATGCATCTAATTTTCCCTGAAATAGTGCACCCATGTGGCCAGCTCTTGCCAAGAAATTGTATCCAGCCCTGTCAGGGAAACAAAGCTTGTGAATCATTTATAACTGCCACATCTCAAACCTCGTTTTGCTGGGTAATATAGCAGACATGACATTTCAAAATAGCACCTAGGAAGAAATGTGGAGAGGTACATACCTCTTGCCAGTTACTCGGGGCAGATGTTCTGTCCCTGATAGAGCTCCCCACTCTTGCCCCCGCAAATGGATACTCTTGTCATTGGGTAGAGAATGGAGAGGGGGAATCTGCCCACAGTGACTGACAACTTAGAAAGTTATCTAAAGCTCTTTTTCCTTTCACTGGGCAGCACCCTGACTTAGTTTCCCATCCCTGTTTCCCCAGTTCTCTTTCCTGATGACCGAGGCACTGCTGGTGTTCTCTCCTGAGAGTTCGCTGCTGCGCTCCCTCTCACGGAAGGGCCGAGCACGCTGCCACTGGGTACTGCAGCTGCTGGCCCTGCTGTGTGCACTGCTGGGCCTCGGTCTTGTCATCCTCCACAAGGAACAGCTTGGCAAGGCCCACCTGGCCACGTGGCATGGGCGGGCGGGGCTGATAGCTGTGCTGTGGGCGGGGTTGCAGTGCTCAGGTGGGGTGGCACTGCTCTACCCTAAACTGCTGCCCCGCTGGCCCCTGGCTAAGCTCAAGCTATACCATGCCACTTCTGGGCTAGTGGGCTACCTTCTGGGTAGTGCCAGCCTCTTGCTGGGCATGTGCTCGCTCTGGTTCACCGCCACAGTCACTGGTGGGGTCTGGTACCTCGCTGTGCTATGCCCTGTCATTACCAGTCTGGTCATCATGAGTCAGGTGAGCAACGCCTACCTGTACCGCAAAAGGATTCAGCCGTGAGCTCTTCCCAGCCTAGAAGCCTGGATTTGCCCCTCAGTGTAGTAGCAGGGGCTGGGGCCTCCTGGACTCTCTCAGCTGACTAAGTCATGAGGACACCTCAGGCACTGGGGCAGTCTAGAGTAGGAGTCTTGTGTGTGACATTTTTGCTTGCTCCTCATGGTGGAGTGCTTCCCCTTTTCTTCTGCCCTGTTCCAGAGGAGCTTATGGATGATGTCTGGATGAAGCTGGGGTTGCAAACCTACTTCCCCAGCAACTCAACTCATACTTGTACTGGTATGTCCAGAAATTACAGGAGAGAAAAAAGCAAAATAAAAAAGAATGACTGAAAAGACCGGATGGCAGGAATAGCTTAGAGTTGGGGATAGTTCTCGCTAATGCTGTCAGCATGAAGAAACAGGCAGCTGGGCAAGATGGGGACCCCTGTCTCTGGCTGCTCACTGAGGGCTGAAGCTCTCCCAGCACATGAGCTCTGAGGGTCTGGCTGCTGAGCCTTCTGTGCCACCCAGGGCCCTAGAGCTGTAGCTGTGAGTGGCACAGCTGTGTGTCCTTTCACTCCCCTGGCTGCATACTGTGTTGGCGTCGCCAAACTGGTGGTTAGATGTGGACAGTGACAAACGGTGGGAGCTGGGATGGGCTGTTTCCATAGGTATCAAGCACTGATCACGGTCTTGGGGGTGAGCCATCGATAAGAACGCGCTTTATGATAGAGAGGCCCTCAACCATCAGATCCTCTGGACAGGGTGTCCATCACTGGGAATCAGAGGGGGAGAAAATGAGTAACAGTGGTGGTAGGGGGAGTGGGAGCAATAAGCTTCCTATTCAGCTAGAGTTGCCAAGGAGACCAAGCCCTTGAATCTAGAGTAAAGTTACTAACTTGAAGTTGAACTTGATGAGGGGGCTGCACAAGGTGGTCTGATAGAGCCCAGGAGCCATACCTCAAAGAACTGCTTTATTGATACTGCGAGGCTGGGCTTCTCTGCCCACTCAAGTGGTCCTGTAGAAAATACTTGGGAGCTGTGGCTCTTCTGGCCAAGAAGCGGCCATAGCCACAGCAGAGGGAATCAGAATTTTCACATGAACAGAAGTCTTTCTGAGGGTGGGCAGGAATGTGCAGCCCTGCACTGGCCGGACCCCCAGAACGGTTTTGGCAAATCCTTGCCTTGGCTCAGGGCTCTTGGCAACCAGTATCAGGCATGAGGATTGGCCCAGGAGTTGTGGCACCATTGTCCCTGCAGCCACTTGCTTGGGGCTGTCTGCTGAGGTACAGTCTTACCTCAGATGGCCCGGGCTGGCTGACGCTTTAGAGGCCCCATGCCTGGCATAGTGGTTGTCTGGAGTTGGAACCAGGTAGCAAGAGTCCTGGGTAGTGTTGGCGAGAAATAGCAGAAGGCTGTGGAAACCCCCAGCAGGCCTTCTTCCTTCTCAGAGCAGTCAGTGCCCTAGAGTAGCTGAGAGGTGTCAAGGGGAGAGGAGTAGGAGAGGAGGTGCCTACACTCAAGGTGGTCTGGAGTTACAGCTTCGGGGGAGGTGCCTCGAAGGTGATCAGGCTGGATTCTGGGGCAGCCCCCTTCCCTGGGAGCATGGGGGCCTTGTCTGAGGGTAGGGGGCTATCCACCTTGGCCCCTGCCTCCTCTTCATCGTCGTCCATGCTTGGCCAGACGGACTGGTCCTCCACTCTCTTCAGCCGCTCATTGAGGGCCTTCAGGGCCAGTTGCCTGGAGCCAGAGGAAAGATGACAAGTCACTTGGCTCATGTCCTGTACTCTTCCCCCATGAAGCTGACTCCCCCTACCACCCAGACTTCTCTCAGAATTCTGTGTATTCCCCTTCACCATGCAGGGCCCAGGGCTCCCTAGGGACTAGACGGGGTCCCTTCTGCCATCAAGAGAAGTTCCCAAAGACTGCAGCGCTTTCCCTTCATAGCCAGGGCACCTTCAGGCTGAGAAGGCCAGCAGGGTGTCTGCCAGACTGCCCACGAGGCCAGTCCCATGAATGATTTTGAGGGTGGTGCCTAAGCATGGGCAGAGCTGGTACCCCAAAAAAGATGGGTGCAAGGAGTCTCTGAACATGGGAGTTTCTGCCTGGGCACTGGTATCACATCCAAGGAGAGGGTTATTACTTCTTCCTCTCTCCTCAGGGGTGTTTTGAGTCTCCTGGCAAGGGTCTGTGGGGAATGCTGGAATGCAAGCACCTACCCTGGATCTCAACCTGGGAAGCAGAGCCAACTTGGGCCAGCCCATCCCTCCTGACTCTAATGTTCTCATTCCCAGAAGAATCCCCAAAGCCATCAGTACCTGTGTTAGAGCAGGGACACACCAAGTCATTGCAGAAAGAGGAGGAGGAACAGCCCATTTGGAGGGACACAGGCCAAACCTACTGGTTCCACTGGACAAACCCTTTTGGACCTCACTTGGGGGGAGGTGGGAGAGTTGACTAGAAGGTATACACGTGCACTTGGGACCCTGGTCTACCAGGAGGTGGAATGGCCATGCTGCCAGGTGAAACTTCGCCTAGTGGTCACTATGAAACCCTGATGGCTCAACCTGTCTGTGCTACAAGCATGAGGGACCGCCTCTTACAGCCTTCCAAGTTCCAGCAGAGAACCAAAATCTCCACCACGCCAGGGAACATGACAGGACAGGCGACAACACGGGCACAGAAAACCCTAGCACAATTCCACACTGTCCTCCAGCCTGACACATGCAAACTGGCATAGACAGGACAGTCCTTCGCTGTGCTACCTAGGCTTCCATCCTGGAGACTACCTGGTCAGTTCTGTCTAAAGCCTGCCAACGTAGAGAGGTAGTGGCATGCTAGGCACTTTCGCACGAGGGTCAAAGATAGGAAACCCTGTCTCCCCACTACTAGTAGCCATTTGGGTTTGGGAATGGCATGCTGCCAGATGTCCAGCTGGCTGGAGTAGTAACAACCATAAGGCAAGGCCAAGAACCCACATCCTGACAACCTTCCCTATCCCAATCTGCCATTTTCTTGGGCCTGAGCAGAGGTGTTTTGAAACACCAGCCAACCTTAACAATCCAAGATTTCTCACTAAAGGGGTCACCACCGTGTCTTGGCCCCACCTGCAGAGCTGAGGATAACTCAGTTTCTACCAGGCCCAGCCCTCTTGGTCCCATTTCCTCCACTGGGTAAAGTGAAGGCAGACCTCAGTCTTTAGAATTCATCAGCCATAGGAGACAAAACTAGGGCCCACAGGCCCAGCAGGCCTTGTGTACTTTTCAACATCCACCACCGTAGGCCTTAATAATCTGTGGCCCTTCCCCAGCTGGAAACCCCTTCAAGAAAGGGGTGTGTCCCACGGTCAAATCCACAGCCCCAGTGGAGAGTAAGCACAGGGATAACTTTTCAGCTGAATTCACAAAACTGCCTGCCAAGAATCCATTTCACAGGTGAGCAAAAGCAGAAGCCAAGAGGAGGTACAGAGCCTGCTAAGTTTCACTACTAAAGTAACTGCCACAAAAACAAAACAAAAGCCAAAAACCAAAACAAAAAAAACCCCTCAACAATGTTGGAAATGGAGCTGTTGCCACTCTGGTGAGTCTACAGACCTGGGAGAGAGAGCGCCAGAGAGTTGGATTAAAAAAAGATCTGCCCTGCCCTAGGTGCATTCAGTGAATAATTCATCTGGGACTCCAGATGGTGTAGAGGGCTTGGTTTACAGATAATGAAAAAGGTTGTCTCCACTCCCTGTGTGGTCAGCAGGCTCCACAGTGGGTCACATGGTCTGTCCCCTGGGGTTGGTGACATATACGTGCTAGAGGGACTAGCACGGGGTGTAGTACCCCAAACTTCCCTCTCAATAAATAAGTGGCAGAGAAGCACAGCATATGAATTTTTAAGATCCAGGAAGAGGACATGGTTCAGCATTTTGAAATTGGAGTGGCCCAGGCTGCCTCTTAAGAATCTCAGGTCTCTTTCTGTTCCTCCCTCACAGGGGAAAAAGGACCTGCAGGTTGTTTCTGGCTCTCATAGGACCAGTGTCTAGGTTTTTCTGAGATGAGTTTCTGAGAGGATCAGGATTATCTGTATATGGCCTTCTGTTAACCCCTCACACGGTATCAGAGGACACGGGGCATTTCTTGAGACTTGTTAAGTGGTCTGAGTGATGAGAAAGGCAACTTTCACTCCTTAATGTTGGAAAGCACCTACTGGAGCCCAGACTCCTATCTGCTGAGTTTCTCAAGGCCACAAACTGGGTTTTATCTCTTTCTGAGTCTGCCCAAACACCTGACCCTTGGCTGCCAGCCAACATACAGCAAGTGTAACAGACGATATGGGACTTGATCAATAAATACTCTCCTAGTTCAACAAAGTTTTGGAATACTCCACAGTACCTTCTCCGTTCTGCGTCTTGAGGGTCTGTGCCTGGGAGGCTGATGGTGATGGAAGATGGGGCACCTACATCATAGCGCTTCACTGTCTTCTGGCATATCTTTACCTTCACCAGGAGGCCGTGTACCAAGTTCGCCAACAGCCCCACCACAGGCTGCAGGATCTCAGGGAAGAAGGTGGCAAAAGCAAAGTGGTCAGCCATGTCCCCTCGGCCTCGGCTATGGCGCTGGTAGAAGCGAAGATACACCCAACTGGAGAGCAGGCCGAAGCCATAGGAGGCCAGTGCTGGGCTCTGGAGCAGCGTGGCCAGCCGCAACAGCAGCAGCAGGCCCAACAGCAGCATAGGCACCACGCTGACACGCACCTGGGGCACACGCAGGACCACACAGTCTCCCATGGTTTGCTTGAGTGCCACCAGGACACCACCTAGGAAGCCCAGGGCTCCGTGGATGCGGATAGTGAAAAGGTAGACCAAGTTGAAGGAAGCCATGTAGGTGAGGAGGTAGGCAAAGGCCCCCAACAGCCCCACTGACACGTTCACCACTGAGAAGAAGATGAGTAGCTCCAAGGCCCCCCAGAGAGGCTCCAGCAAACGTCCGGCCACCACCACCGTGGCAAGGCTGATGGCCACATCCCACACGTGCTGTTCCATCAGCCCATGGGTGGCCAGGGTCCAGATCCAGAAGTTGGGCGGAAAGAGGTAGCCTGGGGTAACCGCCAGGCAGCCCGTGTCCACGGCGAAGGACAGCAGGTAGAGGAAGAGTACTGCCGCGCACAGGGCCTTCACCACCACGCTGGCGCTGGCCAGGATGGCCCCCAAGTGCTGGCGGGCGCCCGGTAGGGCGCGCTGCATCTTCCCGAAGGGCGTCGGCCTGAGGGAAGGGTCTAGTGTGTTAGGGGCCTCCCCGGGGCCTCGCCCCAGTCCGGCCCCGACGGGAGGCCCGGGCCCGGCCTAGTCACTGGCCTATGGCTCCGGGGAAGACTCCACCTCTGGTTGGGTCGGCTCCGGTGCCAGAAGGCCAAGCTGCGCCTGGTCGCGGGGCCGGGGCCTAGGCCCCTCGCCGGGGACCTGAGGGAAGGCCCTGGGAGGCTTCGGCACGCCTGCTTGCCTCCCTGCCCTGAGGGCCCCGCGCCGAGCTGACCGGGCTGGCGTTGATCTCAGGGCTCGGCCTATTCCATCCACTCGGAGACCCTACGATCTGCGTGGGAATGGAGCCTAGTTCTGGGCCCCAGTCAAGTCTCGTCAGCTCCGGCTCGACCTCGGTCTTGGCTACGACCGTACCTCCTCCCTTCCCAGGCACCGACAAACAGGGGTGCTGCGCTTGCGCGCTCCCGGCCGCGGTGGATGCCCTTCCGGCTCCGCGGCATGCTGGGACATGGAGTCCTCGGCCGAAACCGGGGACGAGCGGAAATCATCTTTCGGGGTAAAACTACAAGTTCCAGGAAGCTGTGCTCCCGGGCCATTCCGGTTGGTAAGGGGAGGGTTTGCTTGGGAGTTGTAGTTCTTCCTCTGGTTGTCGGGAAGTGGGGAAGAGTCAATAGCTTCAGTAACCTGGGGAAAGCTGCGGGTACCTGCGCGGCAGCAAAACTGCAGACACGCGCTTGCTGAATTTCCTGGTTAGCCCCGTGTATGTACAGCTGAGTACATCTGAGTGTGTCTTTGTGGACAGGTGTGTGGGTAAGAATGTTGATGGTCTTGGTGTGCTTACCAGTGTGCGGAAACTCCCGACACTTCCCGCAGTCTTGTGCGTGTCTGACCGAGGTGTATGGGTGTATGGGACCTGACCCAGATTGGAATTCTTGCTCCACATTTGGCGGCTGTGGGACACTGGCTAAGTTTCCTCAATTTCATGGACCGTAAAATGGAGATAATTTTACGGTGAGGGTTCAAGGGGACTGTGGTGTATGATGCCAGTTCACTCTGGGGGCTCAGTGTGTTGCCCAGGCTGCCCTTGTTACAAGTGTGGCGGAGCTGCGACTTGAACTCAGCTCTCCTGCCCCCAAAAGGGCAAGGCTGGGCTGCTTTTAGTGACTCTCTTCCCCATCACAGATTTCTTATTTCTGGCCCTGAGGAGGAGAGGGTCTCCCCCATAGACTTGGGCCAGGGTGGCCCAGGGCCCCCACCTTACTACAATGGTAGCTTCTGGCAGTTTGTGTCCTGTGCAAACTGATTTTTTGGCGTATTAAGTTACTTTTTAAAAATGTGCATATAGTTAAAATAATATATGACAGAACACATGTATAAAGTGCAGAATCCCTTCCTTTCAGCCACTGATCTCAGTACAACTTCTGACGTGCTCATAGCCTTCCAGGTTACAAAGGGTGTTGACTCTCTTTTCTTTGTCTAGGGTTTGGGTTTTCATTGGATGCCAGGGTAGGGTTGCCAGCTTTAGCAAATCAAAATACAGCAAATTTGTTCAAATTTGAATGTCAGATAAATGAATAATTTTTAGTGTAAGCACTAGTCCCCAGTTTGTTTTTTTTTAGTATTGTTATGTATCATACAATATTGGAAACATACTAAAAAACATTCATCTTATATCTGAAGCCAAATTTGACTGGCTGTTCTACATTTTATCTAGCAGCCTCTACCCTGGGACCGAGGGGGTCTTGCAGGGCATGGGAGCTCTCTCAGGGGTTACTAGTTAGGCATTGGTCTGTGGCCAGCCACTGCAGGAGTGAGGAAAAGTGTCTTTGCTAAGGCTCAGAATGGGCTCCTGCATTTATTTAGTATCCGATGCCCCCCGCAGCCAGGTCACCTCAGGTTTCTAGCTGAAACCTTTGCTGATTTCTTGCCTTTCTCACCAAGCGAGAGAGACTTAGTCTCTGTTTGTTTATCTGTGCTATGGGGATAAATTAGTACCCAAGTCTAAGGTGTAAGCTGGCTGCCCATCAGGTGAGTGCAAAGTGTGTGTCATAAGAGAGTGAGCATCAACAGTATTAGGAAACCTCTATGGGGGAAAAAAAAGGAAACCTCTGTGCTGGTGGTTACTAGTTTCTCTCCTTGAAAACAGTGTGAAGGGTCACATGGAGTAGGGTTGATTATTAAAGAGAGTTGGGATTAAAATGAACAAGGGCGTAGGGCAGGCCAGAGGGAGGTCCCAGAGGATTCACAGAAATGGACTCAGTTTTGGGTTCCAGCATGAGCAGTGGCAGTCAGGGAGAGCGCTGGGCCTTGGGCCTCCCCTCTGCTGAAAAGGAGCCGTGGTCATGCTTATGGGTGGGCCAGGTACTAACTCATCGCTCCAAGTGGATGACCTGCCCACTAGGCCCTGGGGGTCTGACCTGATGGCTAGATGCCTGCCTGAACTCAAATTTCATCTGTCTTCTTTCTTCCCTTGTCCCAGCCTTTAAGGACAGCTCTTCTCAGAGGCTTTTGGGATTATATGAGATGAAGAATGTCAAGGATCTGGTGCTTAGGAAGCCCGGGAAGCGTCATGCACCCTACACCCAGGGTACCTGGGTTGCAATGGCCTTCATTCCCAGTTGTGTTAGGTGGGACTTTGAGGTCATGGCCACCTGTCTTCAAGCTACCCAACCCCACCCTGAGGCAGACACAGTGGATGGAAAACCTTTGAAGTGAAAATATGAACATTATTTAATAACTGATCTTTTGTAATAAACCATTTGAAAATATTTTACAAGGAATCACACACACGATATTTTACAAAGTTTCTTGACTTTTTTGTCACTGTTGTTTTTCTGACTTGTCTGTACAAAATAGAACAACAACCAAAAAAAAAAGGGCAGAGAAAAAGAAATGGCCCCCCAGTCCCCCACAGATCCCCCGAGCCCGAGGTGAGGGGGCAGCCAGGTCGGGTGGGTGATGAGAAGGGTTAGACCCAGCCGGGGGTTGGACAACTACCTGATGGGGATTGTTTGTCTGTTTTCCTGTTTTTTAAACTTAAAATATATATTTATTTTTCTGTATAGGTTTGATTCTTTTTTATTTTTATATTCTCCATTGAGCACCTGACTACACTACAGTTACACACACGCCCCCGCAAGACATGGCTGGCATCTAGGCTGGGTGTACAGCATGGGTGCCCACCCTGGCACCAGCAGCGGGCATGGACCATACACACACACTGAGAAAGCAACAAGCAACATGACATTAATTAACGGAGCCATTAATTAATGCATCACCCTCCCCCCTCCTCCCAGTCCATCTGAGCCTCTTGGCCACATCCCCCTGCTCTCCGTCCCCCACTTGCCCCCAGGCTGGGATGCCTATGGGGGAAATGATCAGAATGAATGGTGTGAGGACATGTACCTGGGCCCCAGCCTCTGTGTGTGCACAGAGCATGTGCATGTGTGTATGCGTTCACGTGTGTGTTCAGCAGGGGAGAGCAGTTTGCCCCCCCCCCCAATTGTGTGAGTGTGAAGAAACAGGGAGTGGGGCACAGGCCTGAGTGTGTGAGGGCCAGATTGGGGGTGGGATAGCCCAGCCAGGAGCGATCAGGTCACTCTGGCTAACGCGAAGGGCAATGTCTGGTGAAGATTCCTCTGCCAAGGGGTGCAGGCAGTGGCATGTGGTCCCACTGGGGGCCTGACACTAGTGCGAAATGGTTACAATGAGCACCTGGTGGGGTGAGGGACATTTCCAGGACACTGGCGGCTAGGGTGGGACAGAGGTGAACCCCCTGCCCCAGCATTTGGCACTGTTTGACATTCAGCTTTAGAGACAGAGGACCAGCTGGGGCTGCAGGTCAGATTAGAGGTGGGCGGTGAGCAGATGAAGTGTGCGTGTGCCAACCCTCCCACAAACCCCCTGCCTTTGTAAGGCTTTGTGATCCCCCACCCCCACCCCACCCCACCCCATGGTGTGAGTGTGTGTGTGTGTGTGTGTGTTTCTGTGTTCGTCCTCCTAGATAAGTCTAATGTGAGTCCAGTTTCTGCCCTCAGGGCTCCAGGTGTGTATGGGGTTGTGTCTGAGTCAGTGTCACTGTCACTGGCCTGTCACCTGCAGGGCTGGAAGAAGGTGGGAGGTGGCTGTAGGCCTGAAAGGGACAGGAGCCCATTGAGGGGCTGCCTCAGGACCTCTTTCTTGCCAGGACCTAAGCTGGGATGCACAAGCCTCAAACTGCCCATCTCAACTTCATTATTCCCAGGGAATCCAGATTTGGTCCTGGGTGGGACATAAGGACCAGGTTAGAGGTTAGAGAAGTCCAGCTGGGGCAGGGCCTAGGTCTCCCGCACAAAGGGAGCCTTGGGGCAGGGTGGGCAGTGGAGGCCTGGTTTGGCACCAGTACTGTGGCTTCCCTGTCCCAGCCCTCAGGGGTGGGTGAGGCCGGTGGGAATTAGGGGTCTGCGGTCACTTTGACGGTTCAGCGGGGAGATGTGGCTTGGGGGCCAAAGACCTGCGGCACCCTCCTTTGGGACCCCCCCACTCCAAGGCTCAGACTTTTGGGCCTGGCTGCTCAGGTCCTTCGGTGAGGGAGGAAGATGCGAGGCTCTAAGGTGGGGTGTGTGGGGCAGGGGAGGGGCGGGGAGGCCTAGAGAGGGGCAGGAGGGGCGCTCAGACGCGGCGCGAGGCGTGGGCGTGGACTTGGGGCTGCGGCCGGGGTGGCAAGCCCAGGAGGAGCAGCAGCTGCAGGGAGACCAGGACACCCAGCGACGGCGGGAAGGAAGCTCCGCGGCCACAGTCTGAGGTATCCTCCTGCGGGAAGAGGCAAGGTGCAGGTTGGCCGGGCGGCCCAGGGAGGGGAGGGGAGTGGGATGCCAAGTGCGCTGCCCCCTCCTCACCGTCGCGTTGTAGTCAAAGCAGATGTGCGGGCCTCTCCGGTATCGAGGTCTCTGCACCAGTTCACACTGCTCCGGGCCGTCCGCTGGGCATGGGTGGGGAGTCAAGGAGGCGGCAGGGCACGGAGGGGGCACGCGGGGCAGGAGGGGGCGCGGGCGGCGGGGAGCGGCGGGGGCAGGATACAGTGTGTCTCCTTCTGCAGCAGCCGGCCAGCCTCACACTGGCTGCACAGCGGCTTCTCGGCCACCACGAAGAGAAGGTTGGTATTGGTCAGTCTTTGCGCGTGGAACAGCCTGGAGGCAGTACGGAAAGGCGGGGCGTTGAGACTCGCCTCGCCCCTCCCCGCTGCAGCCCCGGCCCCGCCCCGGGCCTCGCCCACCCGGCAGGCCCCGCCCACGGGCCTACCCGGGCCCCAGCCACCCTCCGGTCCCCCTCCCCGAGGGCACCTGGAGCAGTTTCCGCAGTCGATGATGGCGTTGTAGGAGGCGTTCACCGACCCGAAGTAGTACTGGGTCTGCTTCATGACGCAGCTGCTCTCGCGCGCCTCGGGGTTCCCCTCAGCCTCCGCGGGGTCTGCGAGGGCCCATAGCGCCTCAGCCCCACCCATTCACCCTGGCAAGGTCTCAGGTCTCAACCTCAATCAGCCTTAAGCCCCGACCTCCCTTTGGGATGGGTTTGGGCTTAGACTGGGGAGGGGGTTTCGAGGAGGGGCCTCTGAAGCCCCACCTACCTGCCTGGAACCAGCTGTGGTAGATGAGGCCGTAGAGAAGCTGCTGGAACAAGGACCTGCAGGGCAGGGGTCACTGAGTGGGAGTGGTCAGCAGAGGCCAGTGCCGAGCCCCACCACTTCTCTTGAGCCCTTCTGGGCAGGGAGCACCCTTGCTCAGCCTCAGCTCCTTTCCCCCTCGGACTCACCAGGCTGCAGCGGAGGTCCACCAGGCCAGGTTAAGGAAGTCTGCGATGGTGGGCTGCAGTGGAGAGAGGGGCATGGGCTGATACTGCTGTCCCTGAACCCGGGTCACCCCCAGCTCTCTCATCAGAGGTGGAGGGTCATATATGGGCAGGTCTCCCAGCGCCCCCTCCTCCATCTCCAGGCCAGGCATCACTGGGGCTCACCACAAAGACCCCCCGGGGTGCAGCACCCAGGTTGCCTGGGGGTTGGGGGGCGCAGGCTGCCTGATAGTCGTAGGATTCTTTGCGGGTGTAGAAGGAGTTATTGTAGAGTGCCAGCATCAGGTTGGCATCCACCTCACTGAAGAACCTGCCCACCTGGGAATGCCAGGAGGGAGTGGTTGTCACAGGGGTGGCAGTGCCACGCCCCCAGAAAGCTCAAACCCCAGCCCCTTCCTTCTACCTCTTCCTGACCCTCACCTGGTCCCACTGATGATTCTGGTTTGACAGTACCAGGAATCCTCCATCATCAATGAGGACACAGAGCAGGTCCTGAGAGGTGAGGAAGGGGGAGGAAGATGGAGAGGGGGCTCAGGCCCAGACCTTCTTCCCCAGACCCTGGCAGTCGGGTGGTTGGGTAGAAGGGGCACCACTCCCCCAGTTCTGGTAAAGCTGTAAAGTCAGGGTGGGATGTTGAGATACCCAGGCCAAACGATGTCAGTTGGGATTAAGATATCTGGGATCAGGGTAAGCTAGGGTTTGGGCCACACGCACCTCATTGTTAACCTCGCAGTCCATCTCACAGTGGCTGCTGGGACCACACTGCTGGGCAGAGAGCAAGGACCGTAAGGTGCCTGCCAATCTTCCCCCTCCCATCACCCTTCGTACATCTGGATCCCCAGGCCACCTGCAACAACCACTGCTCCCCCATAGGCACAGGAACCACTCTGAGTGAGTGGTAAGGGTTCCTGGGAGACTCCAGAATGGGTTCTGCTGGGCTTACTGCCCCCACACCTGCCCAAGTACCTTCTGAGGCTGGTCCTGGTGGGTACGGTTGCTGGCTAGCACCTTGAACTTCTCAGCCCAGGCCTCTAGGTCCAGCTTAACACCTACCACTATAGGGGAGAGCAAGGGGCCATCAATGCCTGACTTCCTGGGCAGCACCCTGCCCATCGTCCCTTTCTCCACCTCCCCCCCAGGCATTTACCTGCTGGCCTCAGTGTGCGTCCACCCAGGCTGAGCTCCACAGCTGTGCTGACGAGGATGCCCACTGTGTCATTCTCCAGCTCCAGTGGCCTTAACAGGGCTGGAGGTGGGGTGGGGTGGTCAGGAGTAGGGGCTGGTGGTCACACTGACCACTCTGTGCTGGGCCTGTGGACCCAGGGGCCCAAGCCAAGTACCCAGTACTCAATGTAGTGTTTGGCACAGCCTAGCTCTCTCTCCTCATCTGCCCCAGTCTCAGCCAGCCTCCTGTTTGAGAGGGGCCTCAGAGAGCAGAGCCTAGCCCTGGGTGAGCAGACAGGGAAGCCTCAACTTCCCACCTGCTGCTGGGCACCTTGGAGGACACTCACCATCCTGGTGTGGGGGCTTGAAGACATAGCCATGGTTGTCCAGGCTACGGCGGTAGAAGCTGGCATTGAAGGGCTCCGGATTCTCCGTCCAGTCCTCTGCCGCTCTGGTTATCCGAGAAAGACAGAGATGGGTAGGGGTGGTGGTGTATGGGGGACAGTGTCTCAGCCAGGTGCAAGGAGGCCTATGGGCAGCAGGACAGAGGCAGGGTCCCAGGCAGGGGCAAGGTGTTGGGTGGCAGGGTAGGTCACTTACTTGTTGGGAAATACACGAGTGATGCCGCCATCGGTGGCAGCAAAAACGGCCAGAAGGCTGTACCTGGGGGGCAGCAGAGAGGTGAGTCACAGGCCTGCCTTCTACAGGGCAAGGCCAGGGCCTCTGGGCCCATCCCAACCTCCTGCCCCCACAGGCGGGATGGTGCCTACGTGTTGAGATCCTGGTCCCGCCACACACGCTCCACCAGCTGCTGTGTGATGCCTGTGTCCAAGATCAGGTTGTGCAGAAGGAAGTTGTTGCCTAGAATGGGAGGTTAGGGGTGGAGAGGATGTCTTCTTGTGGCTCCCTGCCCACTCTCCCCCATACACCCAAGGCTCCAATAGGGGCTTTCCCCACTACCTGGCCCAGGCCCTGCCCTGGGCTTGGGTCTGCATCACATCTGCCCGGTCTCTGGGTTCTTTTGGGCTGCCCCCTTGTGGCCTGGGCACTGCCCAGATCCGGCTGCCCCACCAGGCACTCACACTGCTTGGAGTCTGGAGTCACTTTCTCCATGAGCTCAATGAAGTTTTTCAGGAACTCGGTGTTGTTGTCTGAGGCATTCAGGTCCTTGCAATACTCTCTGGGGGTGGGGAGGGGCAAGAAGAGTGGGCTTGTGGGGCTGGACAGAGTAGTAGGGTTGAGGTTTCCCAACAGGCCTGCCTGGCCATTGACTGAGAAGCCTGGGCCTTTGGCAGGGGGTGTGTATTCTTACAGGCTGCAGCCACTACGTGACCGACCGTGACTGTGACCGCAGGCTGCCACCTCTGAATAGGGGCGGAGCTGACACAAGAGTGATGGTCCGCTTCCTCCAATCTGGCAGGTTCTCCCTCCAGGGCATAGCCCTGCAGAGCCTTCCACATCTCTTGTGTAGCTGGACCCTGACTGCACACCTGGGAGGCCCCAGGAGATGCCTCGTGGCTGGCCCGTCCACCTGTATGCTGTGGCGTTCCCGTGGGAACAAGGTGGGCGAAGTCCTGCACTGGCTTAGCCTGAATGTAAGACCTCAACCTGCCGCTTCCTAGCTTTGCCCCTTTGGACGACTCACTGAAGCTCCCCAAGCCTCAGTTTTTTCCATCATGCCACAGAGGGTGCCAGGAAGTCAGTGGGAACACGTGGATCCTCAGACTGGCTGCTCTTTCTGCCTGGAATGCTCTTCCCCAGATTTGGACAGTCCAAATCCCTCGCCTCCTCAAGGCCCTCACTGGGCTCAGGCTCTGGGTCCAGAGAACATAACACAGGAGTTTTGGGGTGTGGGAGGCCTACCTGGGGCTCTGCTCCCCAGGAAGTCGCGGTGAACAGTCCCTCCACCCTGGTAGATGGAGCTATCTCTCCTGCCCAATCTCATTCATATGGTTGCCACTAGAGGCCTCCCCGCTGGGCAGAATACAGCAACTTTGTGGGAATTTTTAAAACGCACTGCTTCCCTAGGCTGTGCTAGGGCGCACAGTTTGGTAAGGGCACCTGGGACTGGGTTTCAACCCCCACTTGCTCTCTGGCCCCTATGGCCTTTGTACAGTGCACAACCTGTACTTCTGTGGTGGGGGGCACACCTGACACATCCAGAGTGATGCCCACACAGTTGTGCTTCAGATACAACCCCCCCCCGCAGTGCCCCCCAACAGTATGTACATTTATATTTGTGGGTTACTTCATTCACTCACCCAACACGTATTTATTGAGCTCTCCCAAGCCAAAGATACAGAAGTGATAAAAACAAACACAGTCCCCTCTCTCGGGGTCATGTGTGCCACACAGGCCTTGTCACTCATTCCCACAGTCACTAGTGCACACAGCCCGCTCCATATTTACACTCAGACTCTTAAAAACATACACAATTACTCACAAATACAAACACACGTCTACAGAGAGTCAGAAATTTGTGGGTGCATGCACACACGTGCACACACATGGAGGTCAGGAATGTCCAGAGCCCCCGTGTGGTGCCTGAGAGTGCCCATGGGTCTCTGTCAGCTGCACCCACCTGCCCTCATCCAAAGCCAGGCCACAGGGGAGGGCTTCACCATGGCGGGGGAAGGGGGAGGCACTGCTGGCCTCCTCATTTTGGGCCAACAGGCAGAATGTGTGTACCCAAGGATGTGTGTGTGCATGCTGAGTGTGCTCTTCAGGGATGGTCCAGGCCCGGGCCTGCACTGGGCCCTGACCCATCATTTGCCAGAGAACCACTTCAAAGCCCTTGTACCCTCCACCTCCCCCAGTCCTCTGTGAGCCATCACGCCCAAACTCAGCACTGCCGACAGGGGCTCTGGCTGGCTCATCCCCAGACCCACACAAACACTGACTGACACAGGACAAGGATGGGGTGCAGGGTGGGGGTTGGGGACGGTACCACAAACCAGAGCAGCAGCTGCCCAGTGAGGAGTGTGCTGTGGACAGCCCGCCCAGGGCAGAAAGGGCTCCCTCCTGGTGGCCCAGGAGGGCAGGGAATATCAGCAGAGTCCAGAACCTTCCTGCCCCAGGCCTGGTGGGGGCTGGAGCTGTGGGCGGCTGGCCACTGCTGCCTGGTGCGGCTGCATGGCCCAGGTATGCACATGGCCGCACATACGGGGCTATGCATGGGGTGGGGTGGGGCGACACTGCACAGGACACACACACACAGAGCTCCAGGCAGCAGTGCAGGAGGTGGGGCCAGGGCAGTTGGGGTTGGGGAGGACACCTCAGCAAGGCCACACGCAAGCTACCTGGGAGCAATGAAAACATGTCCTTCAGACTCAAAGCTGCTGGGGAGCAGGAACTCAAAATCTGCAACAGAAACGGGGGGTTATCCGGCGGGGGCTGGGGAGGCAGGAGGCCAGGGGGCTCAGAGCTGACGGGGCTGTAGGGACAGGGCAGAGGGTGGCTTGAGGGAGGGGGAGACACCAGCAAAGAGGGAACCCGCCACTTCCACTTTCAAGTTCGAGCCAGAGAGAAGGGGCGGGCAGAGAAAAGGGGCGGGCGGGGAGGGGTGGAGGGCCTGTGGAGACTACAGCATCGCAGGAGGAGGGCAGTTATAGCCAATATGTTGCCCAGGCCTGGTCCTCTGTCGGCAGTGAGTCCCGTGGCGTGGCTGTATATGCTTCCATACGGCTGTATAGCACATATACACGGACACACACACACACATATATATACACACACTGCTATATATATGCATGGTCTGGGGGAGGCGCCGGTCTCGCTCTTATCACATCCATAATGGAAAAAACCGCATGCTGAGCTTCCTTTGCCTCCAAAGAGACTTTGAGGAAGGGAATTGGCTTTTGGCTGCGGATTTTTATCTCTCTTTGCTGCAGCTGTTTGCATTTTGGTAGGTCTTGCTTTTGTTCTGTGTCAGGCATCAACATGGCCAAACCGAGGGAGTTTCTCACGGGCACAGACAGTCCAACCAGAGACGGTGTGGGCAGCTGGGGCTGGGCTGCAGTGCATTGTGGGGGTCCAGCGGTCTTTCCTGGGCCTAGGGGGCTTGGTGAAGGAGACTCGTGCCTGGGGATGTTGCCACGCTGTGGGAGGAAGGTGTGGGAGCCAGGACACAGGAATGCTGCATGAACCTGTATACCTGCACTCTTGGGCTGGGAGCATGAGGCCATGTGGGGAAGAAGGGCGGGTCTTGACCCTTCCTAGGACCTGTCTGGGTTCATAGCAGCCAAAGAGGAATGCCAGGGCTCCAGAGAAGGTGTGGGGTGCTCTTAGGGACCTATCAATTGGGCCTGTGCACGTGTGTGAGAGTGAGCACATATGTACATGGGAGAGCATGTGGGTTTGCATGTGTGTGCATGTGTACAGGGGTCTTGGTGTGGGTCTGTGAGTGAATCTGGGCTTCTCTGAGGCCTCTCCCTGCCCAGCTGGATCAGCCACCTGGCTGGTCTGCATCTTGGAGGCATGCCACTGCCCCTTGGCCTGTTGCACCCTGGGCAACCCACCTTCCAATCCTGCCTTCACCAAGGTTCTGACCTCTCTGTCACCCCAAGGCTTATTTTTGCAGAAGAGGGGTCTTCTCTGTTCCCAGATACTCCCACAATGCACTGCAAGATTCAGGGAAGTGGGGTTGGGGTGCCTGCAGGGACTGGGCAGTCACTGGTTGGACTGTTGCTTTCTGATGGGACTGTGAGGCAGGGTTTGGACACAAGCCGACAGGGAACGGGTGCGGGGGAGGGGAAGGAGGAGAAAGAAAAAGGAGGTAGGGGAGCAGGAAGGGAGACTAGGCTATAATTGTCATTGTTACCAGGGCCCTGCATTTCTGGGGTCACTGGGAGGGATATGGAAGGGGGAGAAAAGACAACTCAAGCCAGTGGGAGTAGGGCCTGTCCCCCACCCCCACCCTGGCCAGTGGGGCCAGCTGTATCCCCTTTGATGGACTAGGTGGGCCAGGGTCCTTAGGGCTTCTTGGGGAGCCCTGGCTTCTAGGCCATGGGGACTGGGGACAGGACCTCCCCTTATGGCTCTCCATGCCTATCTGTCCAGGCAGGGGTGTCTGTGCACCAGTGGCAGAGACCCTCACGTGCTGCCCTCTCTTACCCTCCTTGTTCTTCATCAGAGTCTGTGAGTTCACTGCCTACCTTTTTCGGGAATGTCTGGCTTGGGTACCCCTAAATGCCAGAACTGATTTCCTCCAAGCTCTTTTGCTGGCCCTTGGGGTCCAGACATTTTCCTTCCATTCCTGGCTAGGCTCACTGTCCCTGAGTCTGCTTTTATTTCCCAGGGGAACACCTTCTCCATACCTGACCCTCTGCCCCAGGGGCAGCAAGTACCAGGGTTGGGCTGGGCCAGTGGGCCTTAGCAAAGTCTCCAGGGGCAGTGGCGGCAGCAGGAGACAGGGGCTGCAGCATCTAGGCCAGTGCCCAGGATGGCTGGGTCTGCCTGGCTCTCCCAGTAGCATGGCTGCTGCCCTATCCTGCCCATCCCAGAATCAGGGTGTAGGGCTTCCAAAGCCTTCTGTCACCCCTTGGAGGGCTGCCAGCTTCTGGACCAACTGCCGGAGATCACAGGAGGGAGAACTATCCCAGAGAAAGCTTCCTGTGGCTGGCACTTTCCTTTCCCATAAGCCTCCCATAAGCCCCACTGAAGACTGGTCTAGCGCTGCCTATCAGGCCCCCTGGCCTGCTGGGTGGGAGGTGGTGGAGAGGCATCCAGCCCTGTCCCCACTGTTGAGTTGTCTTGGAGGGACAGAGAAGGTAGGGGCGGGCAGGTGCCTGCCCAGAGGGAGAGAGGAGGATGAGGAGGGGGCCTGAGCTCTCAGAACACGCTGGACACCACCCTGCAGGCAGGGCCAGGAGAAGGGCCCCTGGCTGTAATAGGGGTTTAGGGATGAGGGAAAAGGCAAGAACTAGAGGAGCCAAGGGGATGCTGGGAGGGAGCCCTGGAGAGCAGGGGTTTGGCTGGTCCTGGGCAGGGAGGGGGGCAAGCAGGGGTGTGAGGGTGGGTGGGGTGGGGAGAGGAGGGTGCACTGGTTCTGAATATACTTGCCCTTCAGTTTGCTGATTGGCACTGGGACAGTCCACCAAGAGAGAAAGCGAGGAAAACAAAAACAACACAAACACAAAAACAAACGAAAAGGGGGAGGGGAAGGGGAGGGGCACAAACAATATTTTATTCAATGGCTGTTTGAATGAAAATATTGTGTCTCATCATCATACCGAAAGGAAACTTCTTGCAAAAAAACGACATGAGAGAGAAAGAGAGAGCGAGAAAACTCAAAGGAGATGAGCCCCAGTCGGCCAGGCAGGTGGGGGGCGCCCGGTGGGGCCGGAGCCCCAGCCTCCCTCCCAGTGACCTCTGGCGGTGGGCAGGCGGGGCCACAGGCTCCGGAGGCCTCTTGGGGGAGGCCCAGGGTGAGCAGGACATGCAGGAATGAGCCACAGGCAGAGGAGTGGGCCAGGGAGGGAAGGAAGGAAGGAGAGAGGTCCAGAGAGGAAGAGAGGGGGAGAGTGAGGGAGAGGAAGAGGCAGGGAGGGTAGGAGATGTAGGGATGAAGTGGGGGGGAACAGAGGGAGGGAAGGAGGGAGGAAGAGAGAGAAAGTAAAGGTGCTGGGGCAGGAGAGAGAGGGAAGGAGCAGAGGGGAGAGGGAAGTGGGGAAACAGAGAAGGTGGGGGTGAGGGAAGGCAAAGAGAAGGAGGGAGGGAGAGGGAAAAGAGAGGGGGAGAGGAGGAGGAGGGAGAGAAGGCGGCAAGAGAGAAGGAAGGGCAGAGAGAGTAAGACAGTGGGGTTGGAGGAAGGTGAGAGGGGCGGATGAGGGGGGAGGAAAATGGGGGAGGATGAATAAGGGGGTCAGAGGAGGGGGAGAGAGAGACCCTGGGGGGTGGCACCACAGGGGGAGAGAGCTGCAGGGCGCAGGGGGGAGGAGAGATGAGAGGAGGGGGTGTCTTCCAAGAATGCAGCCCCCAGAGGTGTGCGGGGGAGGCAAGCTAAGGAGAGAAGACACGCAGTAGGAGAAACTAAAACCAAAAACCTCAACGGAAATCATGAGAGAATGGTCTGGAACCAAATCTGAGAAAAGGCAGGCATGCAGATTTCCACAGACTTTCCGATGGCTGGTGCCCCAGCCTGCGGGCGCCTGGGGGTGGGCAGACTGGGCAGGAGGGGCTGCCTTGCTGCCAGTGGCTGGCTATGCTGCCTGGGGCCGGCGGCCAGGGTGCGGGGCAGAGGCAGGGGTGCAGGGCACAGGCAGGGGCCGGGCCACTTACACTTGACCTGCAGGATCTGGTCGCTGAGGTTGGCTTGGAGGTAGAAGGTGCTGTAGGGCGGGAGCACAAGCCCTAGGCTGGGGAGGAGGGGAGGGAGGAGCATATGTCACTGCTGGGGAGAGGTGGGCCACACTGGCATTCAGCCCCCGCCTTGGAGCTGGGCAGAGTGGCCCAGACTGTGAAGTCCCCTCTCCTGACCACCAGGGCCACCCTTCCCTGTTAGCTGTGGGAGATTCACTCCCCAAACTCTTCCGGACGCCTCAGAACTCCCAACCCCAAAGCAACTCCACCGCCCCCCCGCCCAGCAGCCTCCCCCAACACACCATGTATCCAGCCAGCTTCCTCTATCTGGCCAGTGGCAAACTCAAAAGGGACAGAACACTGTCAGTGAGCTAGGCTGTTGGGTGCACTGCCATGGGAGTGGGGTCCCTCAGTCCCCAGAGACTTAGGCCATGTGAAAGCCATTGAAAAGCGGGGCTGGTGCTAACACCAAGAGGAGCAGTCATGAGCTGGGATTGGGGTGTGAATGAGACCAGCTCTGGGGGGCACAAGAAGACAGCCTGCACTGCCTGGGCCTGACCCGCAAGTGTACCTGCTCTGAGGCTGTGGTGCCTGCTGAGAGCAGGCCTGGGGATACACTGAGGGTGACATCCTGGGTGCAGATATCCAGGGATACAATCCAGGCAGGGGTGACATGAGAGGGTGGTGTGGCATGGGGAGACATCAAATGCACTGTCTTGTCTCTGTTCAGTATTCCTAAAGGGCCAGCAAAAGGCCCTTAGGGCACCGAGAGTCCTGGGGTGAGTAGTGAGCAGCCCCGGCTGCTGGTGCCCCACTGGGATCAGGGCTGCAGTTGTTGAGAACCCGCAGACTGGGCAAGGAGAGGGCACAGACTCTGGGCTCTGGGGCTGCCCCCATCCCTCCCTCTCTACCCAGTCCTGCCCCACTCACCTGTAGTTGGTGCTCCTTATAGGCACCCAGGTGTAGTTCCGCATCACCTCGTCTACGTACCTCTGGGAGAAGAGGCTGCGTCAAGTACTTGGGCCAGTAGGCAGGGGTGCGGTAGAGAACTGGAGGATGCACACCCTGACTCTGTCCCCCTATACCATCTTCTCACCTCGTCCAGGGACTTGACCAGCGTTCTGATCTGCTTGTGGCCCTTGTTGCCATCAATCATGCTCCGACGGATCTGGAAGGGCCAGAGATGTGAGGGGTGGGGTCCCTTACTCTCTGCTGCTCTGGGTGCCCCCATCCCTACTCCTCTCCTTTTCCTTACCTCCTCCTTGTTCTCATCCTCCAGCTCAGCATCCAGGAAGTCCAGAGTCACAGGCTCGCGGAAGTTGGTGGTCTGTGGGAGGCAGGGCAGGAAGTCAGGGGTCCCCATCCTGTAGAGTTTGCCCTCCTCCTGGCCACCCCCCTGGCTCACCTGGGGCTTGAGGTTGGGGTGCAGCAACACGTAGCCGTTCAGGTCAATGGCAAACACATAGCCGTTAGCTCCAAGCTGGGGGTATAGATTGGGGGCTCAGGGCCTGGAAGGCTGGGCAGGGATTCCCCAGACTCTGAAGCTCTTCCTTAGCCTGCTTTCCATACCACTGAGGGGTTTGCCTGCTGGGCCAGGGGCTCGCCACATGCCATGTGACCTCGATCCTGTTTCTTGAGCTGTTTCTCAAGCTCAAGTCTAGCAGGATGGTATCCCACGTGCACGAGCCCTTGCTGAGGCTGACTGGCAACATGGGACCACAATGTGATTTGGCCTTCTGCCCCAACTACCCCTAATTGTCATGGAGCTGTCAGTCAACTGGACTGCTCTGCCTTCACTGGCCCCTCAAGGCTGCTGTCACCCTCCCCTCCCCACTCTGCCTCCTTCTGTTCCCCATCTCAGTAGAGTGCATAGGAAAGAGGGTGCCCTTGAAATTTCTGGGTACCCCTTCCAGGTGGAAGTGAAGGAGGAGTGAATGGGACCCTGGACTCACCCTTAGCTCTCTAGACCATTTCCTCACTGCACATGGAGGCCAATGACATGAGGCTCAGGGGTGGATATGCTGTCACACACATCTCACCCCTACCCCCTTCACAACCAAGACTGAAACTGCCTTCACTGCAGGTGCTGGGCCAGCCTCACTGACCTTGCTCCTCCCTGCTTTAGATTTTGTTTTTCACCTTTAGTCCTTTGCCCAGAGAGTTTCCTGCAACTCCAAGGTATGCCTCCTGTCTATTTGACAGTCCAGTGGTCAGCAAAGTATGGCCCATGGGCTATACCTGGCCTGCCACCTGTTACCGTATGGCTAAGGATGTTTTTTTTTTACATTTTTAAGTGGTTGAAAAAGACCGTAAAGAGAATTTTATTTCACGACATGTGAAAATTATGTGAAATTTAAGTTTCAGGATCTGCAAACAAAATTGTATTCAAACACAGCCATGCCTATTTATTTATTTTGTCTGTGGCCATTTTCACAGTACAACAGCAGAACTGAGGATGAGTATTTATGCTGGCAGAGCCTATAATATTCAAAGTCTGGCCCTTCACAGAAAGTTTGCCGACTGCAGCTCTAGGCCCAAGGTCACCTCCTCTGGAAGCGTCTCCTGACTGCCTGAATTTAGAGGTGTCCCTGGAGGTGCTGTAATCCCCATTAGACTCCTCTGCTGAGCCTGGCTTGTGTCCCTGTGGGAGGCAGAGCAGAGTGGATGGGCAGATGGATACTTACCGTGTAGTTTGGAGTCAGCCTCTTGATGTCATTCAGAGCCACGTCGATGCCCATCACACCCAGGATCAGCTGGTTCTGGGAGCAGAGGCATGGGGTCTGAAATGGGTTCAAGTCCACGGGGAAGCCCCACTGTCCAAACCTCACGCCCAAGGCCTCAAGCTGTTCACAAATAGTTGCCCCTGTCCAGTATGAAGGCCTGTCTGTCCCTCCTCCATCCCAGACCTGCTAGGGTATGCCTAGCTGTTCCTTAGTGGGGAATCGTACCTTCTTTTCCCCAGGGCCATCTTGTGTCAGGTTGAAAACAGGAAGGGTCCCTGTCACCACCAACCCCAGCCCCTGAAGGAAGAGGAAGAGAGGATGAGTTAGTCTTCTGTGGCCAGCCATGCCCTACCCTGAGTGTTCAGAGGATGGGCTCAGGCACAGGCCCCTTTTTTCCTTCTGTTTGGTTTACTCCCATATGGGGGCCCTTAAGGAACTTGACCTTGTGGACACAACTGTGGGGGCCCAGAGGCCTTACCAGTGCATCCTCATACACGTTGGTCCACTGCACCTGCTTGGCCTCCTTGCCAGCCAGTACCATGGGCCTGCCCAATACATCCAGATATTCCTGGGGAGAAGGCGGCAGGGGTCACAAGTTCACACACCCACTGCACCTTCTCTGTTCAGCCTCTCGGCATATCAGCATGTCACCAGGGGGCGCTCTCACACCACAGGAGCCCACTGTTCACTCAGTGCCCAGGAGGCAAGGCACTGGGAGGAGGAGGGGAGGTGCCCTATGGTCTTACCTGCGTGTTAATGCGGATGGCTCCAATGGAAGGGATCTCAAAATAGTAACCTGTGAGGGAAGGGGACACAGAGGTGGGTCTGGGAGGTATGCAGGACCCATGGCACGGGGGCTTCTGTACCCTGCGGTGTGTCAGCAGCCCTGGACTTGTCCCTCAGGCCTCCTCTCTTTCTGGTGTCACTCCCCCCCTCCCCCCCCAACTCCTATTCCTTTAGAGCTCCCTTCCACTGCCCTGTCAATGGGACCGATGCTAGGGAAAGGGCCGTGAGTGTAGGGGTGTAAGGAAGCAGAGGCAGGGTGAGGTCCCTCTTGCTAGGATGGTAGTGACATTCAGAGTCCACCCAGAGGCCAGGCCCAAATGCATGGAGAGGTAGACTGACCAGCAAACAGACACAGGAGCAGATAAGACAGGAGATGGATGGACAATGGACAGATGGGCAGAAAGATGCTCAGTCATAAGGACAAGTTACACAGCCAGACAGAGAGATGGACAGTCACATGCACAGGAAGATGGATAGTGGGTAAAGAGGCAGCTGGAAAGCTGGAGGTATGGATGGACAGGTGGACAACCAACCCGATGGACAGCAGGGCATGGCAGGCAGGCCCCGAGGCAGTGATGCTGGACGCTGTACCTTTGTTGGCGCAGGCCATCCACTGCAGGGGTGTGACGTCGTAGTTGTGTTGCCCCACGGAGAAAGTGAACACACGCACCTGTTTGGGGCTTGGGGTTACTGCTGTGGCCACCAGACAACAGCCCTTCCCTGAACTGGGCCCAGGTCAGGGCCCTGGGCTGAGCCTCACCGTCCGGTTGGGCCAATTGTACTTCTCAAAGACATCCTGCACGCGGTCCTCACCACCATCCGTGAACATCATGATCATCTTATTGCAGTTGGCACGAGTGATGTTGGACTGGTCAGGAGTAGGTTTGGGGTCAGGCAGCTCTCGGTCAGGCAGCTCTCGGCCCTTCCCCGGTCCAGGAGTGGGTCTCCCTCCCCCTGGAAGGCCTGGCCCCCAGGCCCTCCTCCCCACAGCAGATGGTGCTATCTGCCCGAGCTGCCTTTTGGGCGCTAACGAGGCCATCCGTCTTGATTTCCCCGGTGTCACCAAGCCCGGGCCTTTGCCTGTCCCCAGCCACCCGCTCACCCACCCACGGGGCTCACGTTCTGCAGCTGGTCGAAGGCATACTCAAAGCCGGCCTTGTAGCCTGTGGTGCCCTTGGCCACCATGCCCTGCACAGCTTCCTTGAACACCTTCTTGTTACGCACATTGGCCTGCACCAGGTGTGTGAAGCATGACACAGGCTGTGCCTTTTCATTGAACTGCAGGGACAGTGAGGGTGGTGAGTGGCCTCAAGCTGGCCAGGGCAGTCAGCTGTTGCACGGTGCGGGGGTGGTATGTATGACCCATTCCTCACCCGCCTACCACCTTGGCACTCACCGAGGCCACGTTCACGTAGTCATCATCAGAGAGCGTGTCCAGCATCTCACAGACAGATGTCTTCATCAACTTCAGGGTCAGGCCACTCACGCTGCCGCTCCTGGTAAGGTCATGGAGATGCCAGGTAGGCCTTAGGCATTTCCCTGCCGTTCCCTAATGGGTGTTCCCAGGCAGCAGATTCTCACCCCTTGCTCCCCCACACCCCTTCTGCCAGCATTGCTCACTCACACATCCACGATGATGACCATGTCCTTGGGCGACGAGGCCCCCTGGATATACCTGCCCAGGAGAAGCCTCAATTAGGGCCAGCCTCCCTGGGACTTTGTGGGTCCTTTCTTCCTTCCCCCACATATTGATTCAATATGTTTCTGCTGGGCATCCACTACATGGGCCAGACAGGGTTCTAGGCACTGAGGATATCACATAAAAAAAACAGTCCTTGCCCATGACATGAGTGATCCTGAGCCAAAGGAGGGGTGAGCAGGTGATCCAGAGAGGGGGTAGGAGGTATGTGCCCTGGCCCAGGATGAGGCCCCAAGGTCTGCATCCCAGCTGTGTGCAGGAATGAACAGGTGGCAGGGAAGGAGGGCATCATGGGGTACTGCGGGAGAGGCAGAGCAGAGGGTGAGGTGTCCAGGGCTCAGATGGGTGGTGCGGGGGCTGGCCAACCGACATCCACTCTTGGGAACCCCCACTGGCCCAGCCCCTCAGTCCCAAGGGGGTGGAGTGCCGGGCAGTGGACAGGGGGCAGAGGCAGCTGGGAGGCCTGCCTGGGTGATGGGATCCATTTTCCAGTGGCAACGATGTGTGAAATGAAAATTGGATAGAGCTGGCTGCGCCCTGCTCCGAGGCCTGGATATCTGGAGGGAGGGGAGCAGGCAGCAGAAGTGGGGGAACTGAGTGGGTGTCCCTGCCCAGCTCCTCCTTGCTCACTCACCAAGGTCTCCTTCGGACATCGTACAGGTCGATTTTCTTAGGGGCTCGCCATGGGGTGGCTGTGGGAGGAGAGGAGGTGAGGGGGTCTGGCAGGGAAGGGCCCGGCCAGGGTAGGCAGGCTTTGCAGGAGTGGCCGCTCCACAGCCCACAGGGTTGACTGCCCACCCCACACACCTCAGGATAAGTGGGCTGGGTGACGGAAGAGTGTGGGTGCTGAGGGGACAGGAGAGATGGGCTGACACTCACCTGGATAGTAGCGAGTGACTCCCGTGGCACTGCCGAAGACCTGCCACAGCAGTGTGGGGTCCTGCCTGCGGTTCTCCATAAACACGTTCTCCAGGGCCTCTGTCCAGTTGAGTTCATTAAGGATGACAGTGGCTGTGGGGGCAATGGGGGGCTGAGGTGAAAAGCGCCTGGGTGGTCCCCCTGTGGAACCTCACCACAACGACAAATGCCCCGCTTAGAAAGCCTCACCTGCTCTCTGCCTAGCCAGGCTCTCATTCCCCAGGGCTCAGCTGGGGCTGCACCATCTCCTCCAGGAAGACTTCCAGGTCCTCACCCCATCCCGAGTCAGCTTAGCCTACCCTTCAGCCAGGTCCCACATGATCAGGCAGGGCAGCTATGGCCTGTGGCCGCTGGAGAGGGGCTGCCCAGGTGGCAGTGAGTTGTGCGTTGGGATGCCCATCCAGCATGCTGCCTGAAGCCTGCAGCTGGTCCCTTGGGAGCTCACCCACTCAGCATGCACTCCGGGCTGCAGCCACAAGAAAGCAATTAAGGGCCCGATGATGGGGCTGGAATTATTCAGCTATTAAGGTACCTGATAAGCTGGAAGCCACTCGGCTCCATGATTAATCAACTGGGGCCAGGAGCAGACAGGGGCGGGGGTGCGGGCTCTTGGAGGGGCAGGGGCTATGCCACGATCTTGCTCCAACACTAGCACGCACGCTTGCACACACACACACACACACACACACACACACGCATACAGCCTGCACTCCCTAACAGGTATATCTGTGTTGAACCTCCGTGTTTCCAGCCAGGTGTGTGAGTCTCTCACCCTTCAATCTCCCTGCCCAGCAGCCTAGCTGCTGCCATGGGCACAAGGGCACAGCGCTCTGCACCCATAGGAGGACACCAATGGGTTTTGCTCTCACAACCACCCCCTCACCATGACCAATAACCCTCACCCTCCCTTTCCCCTGACCTCTGTGGCTGCACACATGTGATTCCTTGGCCAGACCCACCCTCTATGCACACTCATAGATCAAGGCTCCTCTCAGAGGAATGGGCTCAGTCCTATAGATCCCTCAGCCGGGGCAGGGACTCAGGATGGCTTGAGCAGCATCCCTGTCCCCAACTCAGGATGGCTCTAAATCTGGCTGATGTATGTGTGTGGCACATGTTCTCTTATGTGCAGTGTATCTGTCCCTGCATGTAGGACACTCAAAAAAACCCACCAGGAGCTGGACCCTGCTACTGCCAGGCCTCTGTATTTGACCCTCTCTCCTAGGGGCTGTTTTTTTTCCTCCAGTTTCTTCCACTTTCTTACACCATTATCCCACTTGTCCTGAGATCCTTATCAAAGATCCACCCCAAGTGAGAACTTGAGAATGCTTTCCAAAGGCTCTGCTCTTCTCTTCAGAGAAGATGCTCGGGCCGGGCTGCTTAGGTGGCTTAGTGGGTTAAACATCCAGGTCATGATCTCACAGTTCGTGGGTTTGAGCCCCATGTCAGGCTCTGCACTGACTGTGCAAAGCCTGCTTTCGATTCTCTCTCTGCCCCTCCCCGACTTGACTTGCATGTGCTCTCTCTCAAAATAAATACATAAACTTAAAAAAAAAAAAAAAAGATACAAATGCTTAAGGCTCTGCCCATAGCCTAGGGGGCGCTGACACATTCCAGGGCACGGTCCCTCTGTTCTCTCCCTCCAGTGTGTGGCCTCTGCTGCATCTCGTGTGCTGCCTAATCCCTTTCCCTCTGCTCCCCCTCACTTCTCTCTGTCCTTGTAGCTTCCCTTAACTGACCATAATGTGAAAACAAAACACATTTCTAGCATTGGCTGTGCCTATTGAACAGTATGTTATGGTCCTGTTCCTAATTTAGAAACTTAGTGAGTCGAACAATTTCTATTTTTCTCTTTAACAAAAACAAACAAAAAAAAAGCCAGGTTCTCAAATGTTTCATACGGTACTGCCTGTCCTGGGAGAGCCTGCCTGGAAAGTCCCAACCTTCATTGGGTCTCAGTTTCCCCATCTTCCCAATGAGAGGCTTAGAGCAGACTGTCCTGGAAGCCTGTCTAGCTGCTGCCAGAGGGGTGTTACTGACACAGGTCAAGAGCCAAGAGTAGACCCCTGCCTCAGCTGGGCTGTCCCTGCAGGTATCCATGATCACATGCACACACATGCATTCACTATAAGACACACTTGTGCAAGCACTCCAGCCTCCCTGCCTGGAAAGGGTCTGCTACTCAGCCCCACGTGCACACACCCGCACCCACGTGCACACATTCTCAGATCACGCTGAGTTGGGAAACGGGGACCATGCCCCCTCAGGCAGGCGATTACAGATTTAATTAAAAGTGACACAGTAAATAAAAAACATATAAAATGTAATTTGTGTGGGTAGCGAGGGGTGACTGGGGAGGGCGGTATGGCTCCTGTTTTAATTAGTGTGCCTGCCTGTGATAGTGCTCCTCGGCTGGCTCGGGCAGGTGGCCTGCGGGCGGCCTGTGGCAGGGACGGGACGGTGTGGGTGTGGGGGAGCAACTGTCCTCACCCCTGCCTGAGGCTGCCTAGAAGGGCTGGCTGACCCTAAGGGTGGAAGGGGGCCTCCCTGAGGACCCTGGAGGATTCCTTGCATCTGGAGACTATCCAGAAGCTCTGAGACCTGTGTGGACCCTTGGATTCTAAGGCTGCTTTGTAGGTGCTTACAGACCCCAGCACCTACATGGTCAACAGACCCCAGGGCCCTAAAGCCTGCTTTTAGAGCTCTTTCTCTCTAGTGCCTGACTCTTGGTCTCCTCCCCCGACACCTCTCAAGATCTTTAGAAAGTTCCTCCTCATGTCTGACTCAAATCCTTCCAGCTGTAGTGACTGGTTTCCCCATTGTGCAAAGCTGCCCTGTCCCTGGACAAGGAGGGAGATGTTCCACATTATTGTCTGTGAGTGAGGCGCTCCCTGTTCCCCCAGCCCTTGTGTCCATTTGATGTGGTAGCTCCTCAACCCATTCTTGCATGGGCCCAGGGAATGGGGGATGGTGGGAAGGAGCTGCTTTGGGGGCCTGTGGAGACTTGGTCCAGCATGTAGGGGAACAAGGTGTGTGCAAGCATTCATGTGGGCACATGCCTACTCATGGGGAGGAGACTGCACATGCATGGGGGGTAGGGGGGAAGTCTGAGTGCTTTGTAGTTTGCAGAGAGTTAGTGTGAGGCTGTGCCTGAGAATGATTTGACGCCTGTGTGTGGGCAAGCATGTGTGACCTTGGGTATAAGGGGCTGAAGGCAGATGGCACTGGTTGAGCACCTGGGACCTGGCAGTGCCCAGGCAGTGGGCCTTGCCCTCATGGTGGTGGGGGAGGGCTGTTTCTGATCACTCTGCACACTCACAGCCTTTGTAGATGTCCGTGGGGATCTGCACAGCCGTGTACGAGTAGTTGACCTTGTTCTTGAAGTTTGAGTCCTCAACGAAGTCCAGCCTTAGGGTGCTGGCTTTGGACCCCCTCTCCACATCCTCACTCTCAGGGTCATCCTGCAGAAAGGGATACCCCCCACCACAGTGGTGTCAGGGCTGGGAAATGAGGAATGCGATTGGACAGCTCTGCAGGCAGGAGAGGGCCAGAGCCTAGGTGATTAGGAGCATCTCAGAATCAGAGACTATTGCAGTCAGAAACGGAGAGACAGATGCCGAGACACAGGAACAGATGGATGGGGGTATGGACCCCTCACCCAGGACACCTGTGACTCCCACCTGCCCCTGCCCACCCTACCCACCATCTCTACATTTGCTAAACCTAAATTCCAAATGCCAAACTGACCCTTCCCCACATTCTTGAAAACCAATTATCAATTATCAGTGAAGGAGAGCCACTAAGAAAGAGCGGGTTGCAGCCCTATGCTTATAAGGACAGGCTTGTGCCATCACAGGGAGGCCTAGGCAGCCCATCCGAGGAGGCTTGGAACCTATACCCCCGACTGGGCCCCACCCATCCCCTGCATGGAGTTCCTTTGGCACCAGGGAGAGGGCCTTTGTCCCATCTAGGGGAGGGGCACCATCAGCTGTAGGGGCTGAGTTTGAGGGGAGAGCTGGGCTGGGGTAGAGGCTAGCATTGAGACCCGGTAACTTCTGGAGGGAGGGTCCTCAGCACCCGCTAGCAGCAGGACTGCAAAGGCCCCCGTTGACTTTCTAAAATGAGCTGCAGCCGCCTGACAGGTGCCAATTACGGCATCTCTCGGCCGAGCAGGCTGGGCATGCGCCGTGCACCCCCGCCCACCACCACAGGCTGGCAGGAATGGGTCTCCGGCTACAGTGTTGATGCTGCGGCCGAGTGGGGGGGGGGGCAGGCACGGGTGCAGGTGTGCAAGGGGGAAGGGAAGATGGTGGCAGAGAGTGAAGGGGAAGACAGGAAAGAGCCAGACGGGGAGGCAAGGAGGAACAGAAATCAAGGCAGGGCAGGGGCAGAGCTGGGGGCGCCTTATACCCTGGGAAGAAGGGGTGTAAGTAGCTGGACCATCCACATGACCCCTCAGTGCCCCTCAACCCCTGTGACCACCCTCAATGCCAGGCTCAGGTCACTTCCACCCCCTTGTGGCTCTGCCGACCGCTCACTGGATCCTAGGCATACACGCAGTGTTCCTGCCTCCCGCTGTATCTTGTCTGGGGAAAGGGTGATCGTGCCTCCCTACCCACCCATATGTGTTCTCCCCAGCCCAGGAGGGCTCTGGGTCCATCCTTCAGCCTGGGGAATGAATTACTGCCTAGACGGGGGGGTGCAGCAGGCTGGCCTGTGTGGGGGTTGGCATGGCTTGGAAGGGTCTGCAGCATCTCTTCAAGGGTGGATTTTGTCTGGCAAAATCCAAGCCATCTGCTGCCCTCCCCTTGCCCCTCACCACGTGTGCCACCCTCTGCCCACCTCGGCACACCCTTGGAGGACCCTCAGAAGCTCCTGGATGCTGGGTAAAGCCAGGGCAGGCAGCTGCCGAGCCTGCCGCCTCTGAGGCGTGAGCCACTCACGTTCTGCTTGGAGGAGGGGGGAGGTGCGGGAGAAGAAAGCCCCCGAAATGTCAGCGGCAGATGAAGGGCGCTGGAAAATTTAATCTCCCAACTTTCCCAACTAATGTGACATTTGGATTCCGTTCTGATAAGCTATCAGCTGGCGAACTTTTTCCTTCCTTCTCTTTCCCCCACCCCCACCTTCTGGTTGGTAATTTAAAAGTAAATGGTCTAGAAAGATCTCTAACTGTACCTCTGGCAAAGATTAAAAAAACAAAACAACACAACAAGCAGGGGACTCGGCAAATATGTGCATGTTGATATTTATACGAGGGCCAGACCAGCCCCAGCTTTTAGCCCAGCCCCAGCCAGGATGACTCTCCCTCCCTCGAGGGGCCAAGGGTTGGGAGTCCTGGACACAAGGAGTTCAGGGGATCCTGGTAGGGGCCTGGGTACCAGAAAGGCTAAGAAGCCCCCTCAGTACTACCCCATGCCAGGGGTTTTGTATGGTGGGCAACTGCAGTCTCCTGGTTTATATTTAATGCACTGATTGCTAAAATTACAGCCCGCTGCTGAGGGGGGTAAGGAATTAGATTCAGGGTCTAATTAAAGGTTCGCTCTTCATTTGAATTTCAGATTCCAGCTTTAATTTTAGCAACTTCTCTGGGAGCCACGGAGGCTCAGCCAAGGGGGAAGCACACCTGCTTTAGCCCACCCACCCCTCCTTCTCGGGCCCCCTGCCCGCCTGCCCTCCTGAAGGCTCACCCAGGCCAGCCTGGCACCACGGACCCTCTGCAGGGATCCCTGCCTGCCTGCCCACCTCCTGGTGTCATTGTATCCCTCCTGCTCGCCCCAGGAAATGCCCCTGGCCAATAAGTCTGGCAGAGGAATATTGGATCTGGGGGCTCCTGCCCCAGCCAGTGCAGGTGGGACCCCAGGGAGTGAGCTGTTATGACAGCTCTGTTTACAGAGGAGATAGGTTCAACTGCTTTTGCCTCAAAAGCAGGCAGATGGACTTGGGCCTTGACAGGTTCACCAAACACTGTCTACTCAGTGCCCTGCACCCTCAGACACTCTTGCCTCCTCAGTAGGTCCCCTGCTACCAAAATGGTCCTATGTCTTTCATGTGAGGCCTCTGGTGATGGGGCCACCCAGGCAGGCATGAGCTAGTCAGTGACACAGAGGCAGAAGAGCAGTGTAGGTCTGAGTCCTCTGGTCACCCCTAGTGCCACCACTTCCAAAGCAGTGACCCCAGCAGAGCCAGAGTCCTGTCCTTCGTCTGGAGAACAGGGACAGGGCTGGGCTGCCTCTGCAGCTGGGGCATGACTGACTGAGCTCTGGGTGAGCACAGTGGGGACCGCCATGGGGTGCTCAGCACACTGAAGCTGCTGCTCCTGTCACCACAGGGGTGGTACCTGCACCAACCGAAACACACCTGATGGCCCAGAGCCACAGCCACAGCCCGGCCCTGCCTGCACACCTCCAGGAAGCCCTCCCAACTGCTCCCTCTTCCTGGCTCCCATAGCACTCAGTCCCCTCCATGCTGGCACCTGGACTGACCCACCGTATGAGGTCCAAGTGCCTCACTACCTGTCGGGGGCTGGGCACGGGGCCTGTGCCACTGTACTTCACAGGGTGACCTAAGAATGTGGAAGAGGCTGAGACCTAACATTTTACGGCTGAGGCCATGAGCCCAGAGAGGGTGTGGGGCTCTGGCAGCTCTCCCTCCCCCAGTGTAGGTGGGGCACTCACCAGCTCAGCATCGGCCTTGGCGTCATAGTACAGGATGTCTTCCTCCTGGTGGGAGAGAGACACCTTGACCCCTGCAGCTTCTCACAAAGTCACCTGAGGTGCAGCCAGGATGCCTGCCCTGAGACCAGCAATGGTGCCCTCGCTCATCCCTCATCCAGCGCAGCCAGGGGAAGGGCTGTTGGAGTCAGGCAGGGCATGCCCACCCCCACCCCAGACAGACCCCCTCAGGGGTCCTCACAGGCTCCAGGGGGATGTGGTGCTCCAGGTTGGGTGGGGATTCTCCGGGGCTCCCAGACTCCAGGACCAGGGTCTTAGCACTTCAGCCGGGCTGAGAGGTGGGGTCAGAGCCAGCCTGTCTGCAGACTCTGAGTGAGGCAGTACAGGGGGGAGGGGGGAGTGAGGAAGATGGGAAAATAGAGCCGAGTCTGGGCCAGAGTGAAATAATGACTCGACACCGCATCTTCCAATTTCTTCTATTAAAAAGCCTGCTCATTACGGGCATGTACTTATTAATTATCTGTGATTTGTTGTGAAATGCAAGGGGGTTTACACAACAGGAGCGGAGAAAACAAAGCCCAGCCCCCGCGCCTGCCTCCCGGCCGCCTGCGCCTGCGGTGCTAGCCCCACGCATCCCGGCCTCACCCGCCTGCCCGACGCCTGGGTTCTTGGCCATCTGTGCGTCATAATCACCGGCCACCCCGGGGACCCGTAACACAAACGGGCTAATTTCATGTTTAATGATCTTTAATCAGAACTGAGCATGGCTGACAGAGGCCGCCAGAAGGTGAATCTGGTGCCATCGAGTGCCACTGGCTTAGGAGGGGCCATTCCACTCCTGCCCCCGTGGGCTCTAGGGGTCAGAATACAGGATAAGGCCACTGTCCTAGTCACCCTCTTGGAGTGCTCCTCAGTGCTGTTTTGTACAGCAAAAACCTGGTGCATGGCTCTGGCAGCCTGCTTCTTTGTGGTCTGCAAATGGGGGTGTTGACCAAGAAGTTTGGTCCCAATGGTCTGGCTGTAATAGTGAGCACAGAGGCAGCGGTTACTCTTTGGGGGGCAGAAGTCACCTTGGCCACTTCCTTGCTGTGTGACCTCAGGGCTGCAACGTTCCCTCCCAGGTCAGGCTCCACATGCTTCAGGGTGGGGCTTGGCCTCAGTGACTGCCCAGGTGCAGGGTCTGAGGCCATGGTTCCAGGTGGTCAGTATGGGGGCCTGTTGTGTGGACAGTGGTGAGTTGTCTCCCACCAGAGGTCTGGGGGGTACAGGCCACTGGCTATACCTGTAAGCATAGCCCAAACATTCTGCAACACTGACTACATGCTGGGCACCATGCTTGGGCAAGACCACAACAGCTTGATGAACGTAAGACCGGAGGCCACTTGATTGCTTCCGTCACCAGAGGCATCTGCTGCGTCCAGCACTTTGCACATACAGTGATACAGGGCTTGTGACCCCCTCAACATACAGATGAGGACACGGCAGGGGTAAGAAAGGCTTCGCACCCAGGCTCCAGCCCGCCTTCCCATTGCATCTCCAACCCTTCCCACATCCACCCACCCACCAGTCCAGGAAGACTGGAGCCCAGGTGGGCCCAGGGTGGGGGTGAGGGCCAGGGCCCAGGCTCCAGGGTGCTCGGCCATTCCTTGCGCCCAGCTCCAACCGAAGCACATAATGAAAGCTGACATTACATCAAACACAATAAGGAGTTTCGGTTGATGAAGATCATTCCTGAACACACAAACCCATTAAACCGAGGGGAAAAAATATCAATTCAACACACTCGCTGGCAAAAAGAAAATGTGATTTGTTATCTAAAAGGGGGTTATAAACACGGCTCTGATGCTCTTTCCCTCCGTAATGAAAACAGGCGGGCGCGGTGGGAGGACTGCAGATTAGAACATGGGGCTTCACTCACCAACTTTTTAAGCAAACCTCCAGCAAGGACGGGAGAGGGCATGGGCCCTCTGGCAACTCTGGGGCCCCCAGGAGACCTGGTGCTCCTCTCACAGGCCGGGCTGGATCCTGCCTGCACTCGGGCCACCCCTGGGCCACCCATCCAGCTACTCCAATGGCTCCTTTTGTCTTTCTGTCCTGCTGTTTTATGGTCTCAGCAGAGAATCAGATGTTGGTGGCATCAGTGACACAGGGGGAGCATATCATACTGGGGGGTTCTGGTCCCCTGCAGACCATGCACAAGGCTCAGGAATCTGTATGTGGCCCTTGTTCCCCAGGAGGCAGGACCCCTCCCTACGTCTCCCACCTTGAGAGGCCAGGCCATGCCCCTTCCTAGGGAGAGAGTAGCATTAGCATGGGGTGGTGGTGGGCAAGGTCATATGTGTGAAAATACACTGTGGACACAGCTGTGGTCTCTATGCTTGATGTGATGTGGAGCTGGGGGTGTGGCCATCAGGGTTGGGGTGGGAGGGTCCCTGGAACGGCCTCTGTGTCTGCTTTGGCCTGCGCAGTGCCCTGGTATCCACCATTACTGCCCTGCTTTGGTTAGACCATGAGGAGGTGGTACCTAGCGATTATATGCAGGGGCCTTGGTTCAGGGTCCTGGCCTCAAATCTTGACCTGAACGCCTGAGCTCTGGGATCCGGAACAGTGAGCAAAGACTGAGCTTGGAGCCTCAAAATCCCCAGCAGTACCATGACTACCCCCGGGGGTCACTGCCATCTCATCAACGAGGCATGGGGGCCTGTTAAATCCAGCAGCCTCAGTGAGGCTTTCCTTCAGGGTCTTGATTTCCCACTTATAAAACTGGGGTGATGATGCCCCCTCTGAGGGCACTAGGAGGACAGGGAGCAGGGCCTCCCCAGGCATTAGGGCCAACCCTGCACATGGGCAGTCCTTATGTTTGCAACTCCACAGCCCTGGGAGGGGCCTGAATGTGGAAGAAACCCTCTGCTTGGGGAGAAATGGCCACCCTTAATGTCCGGGGTCTACATCTAACACCCCTTTCTATTACTTGGTATTTTAGGGGCCATTTTGCTCAAGTTGAGCAGGGGGTGGAGGGAATCACCCCTTCTGAATTCACATTTCTCTCCCGTGTGGATTTCTGTACACGGATGAGACATGAAGTTTAGGGCTAGGGACCCCCGTGGCCCTTGTATAGATGACACATACACTTTCCTTAGCTGGAGCTGAGCCCAAGAGAGAACACGAGGGGTGCTGGCAGGTGGGAAACAGGGTGAGGAAGTGAGTATGGGGAATAGCAGTTGGCATCTATGTTTGGTACCATGGGATACAGTGAGGATGCTTGGCCTTCCTTCCCTGGCTCATTGCCAGCTCGGCTCAGCCAAAAGGACTGTTTTCTGAGAGAGCCGTCTGTCGCCGGCTTGGCAGAGAGGCAGGCAGCAGGCCTGATGGCTGGGGCAGACCTCAGGCCGGGGAGGCCACCTGTCCTGTCCAGCCTGCTCCTCTGGCCTGGCCCAGCCTTCACAGTCTTCCTTTTTAGTTTCCCAGACACAGCTACATCTCCCATCAGACCCCCCAGGGTAGGGCTGTGTCCTCCCCTCCCAGACTCCCCAGGGTAGGACTGCTTCCTCCATTAGACTCCCAGGGCAGGACTTTGTCCCCCTGCAGGCCCTGACGTTGGCCTTGGGACCAATAGCCTCTCCTGCCTTCTCCACCCATGCCCTGGCCCAGCTCCTCCATGGTGGTGGTTTAGATGGTAGATTATGCTGGCACAGTGCGGTGCTGGTGCCAGGCACAGTGTCCAGCAGCCAAGCCATCTTCATCGACCCTAAGTATTATAGGCACCAGAGCACCTGCTGCCTGTCTGCAGGGTCATGGGAGGTGCTGCTTGCTAACAAGGACCATGGTTTTCCTGGTGTCCAAGGGCTGTGGCCAGGGTTGTGGCTACAGGTTCCCTGCCTCTGTCACAGCCACTGTGTGGGGTTGTGGCCTGAGACTAAGAGGGGAGCTGGGGGCCTTCACATCCAGACATGTCTCCCTCACTCTCTTGTCCCAGCTCTGACCCTGCAGACCCTAGGATCCCCCAAGTCCCTGGGCTGGTGTCGATGGTGTGTGTACACAGATGTGGCTATACCACTGTCCATTTCTCAGAGGTCTGCACATAGACCTACCGTGTGCTGTTGACACAGGAAGGGCCACATCCTATAGATCATGAAGTGGATTCCATGTGCCAAGCATCTCCTCTGTGCCCAGAACTGCCGGGTGCCATTTTCCCTATCTCAAGAGGTAAGAAGACTGAGGCCCAGCTGTTATTGGCTAACCTGTCCACAGGGCACTCGGCTGGGCACATAGACAGCTGGTGGGCAACACTGAATCAGGTCCAACTGCTTCCGGCCTAGAGGAGCCTAGAGTGGGGCAGATAGATGAGCCCACTGGGATACTGGCCTGGGGCAGCGGGTGCCAATCCTAGGCTCAGGGACCAGAAAGAGGAGCCCTAGGGAGTTAATTGGAGAGGAAGAGGCATTGCTCTTTTGAAGGAGGAGGGGAGGGTATTCTGGGGAGATGGCCTGGCTTATGTAAAGGGCCTGAGTTTGACACTGGGGTTGTGGTTCTCCTAGAGTGCTGGGAGGAACACGGCTCCTTGTCTGTACCTCCTGAAGATCACTGGGAAGGACATGGTTTCAAGGATGGGTGGTGTGCCTGCAGCGACAAAAACACCATCCCTTTCCCAGCCTCAAGTCCCCGTGTCCCCCTGGCCTGGACAGTCCCCACCTGCAGCTGCAGCCAGCTCTCCCTGGCCAGTGTCAGCTAATAGGCTCGCCACTAGCACTTATGCCTTTCGTCCTGGCAGCTGGGGCAAGTGCAATGCTTCTGGTGAAGAGCAGGGCCCTGACTCAGCAGCTGGAAAGCAGGGGCTGATTACAGCTCCCCCTTGCTCAAGATATAGACAGACAGACAGACAGACTGATGGACTGAGGGGGAGGTGGTAAACACCAGCTGGCCCTGGGGTCATTTCCACAGCTGGGGGCATTCCAGGTCAAGCTGAGGGGAGGGGGCTGGCCAGAGCTCACTCCTGCCTCATCCTAGGACAAGAGCACCCAGGGCCAGAGATGCACCCACCCTGTCACCAACTTGGCATCTCTATGGCCTGACGTGTGGACCTACTCTTTCACACACCATGCCTGGGCCAGCAGGTAGCACCAAAAACCAGCCAGTCCTTTGCCAGATGGGGAAATGAGCCCAGAGACGGGAAAACCCTTGCTGGCCCCCACGGGCACTCAGTATCTTAAGCAGCACTGGTCTCAGCACCCTCTGGATGCCCCTGAGACCTTGGCCCTCCTTCCTGACAGGCCTCTGTGGTGTCCACTCTGGCTTGGGGTAAGCTGTTCTGCTTCTGGGAGTAGCTGAAAATCAGGGGTCAGGAGTCTGGCAGGATGATCCTTGGAAATTTGGGGTCTTCTGCAGAGTCAGGAAAAGAAATAGGTTTGGGCCTGAGGCAGCCTCTTTGTCTTCTTGTTTGGGGCCTGGACTGGGAGGGAGAGAAAACCAGGCCGAGGGTGGGTCTTTTCATTCCTTCATTCCCTAGTCCTTCACTCCCAGTCCTGTCTGCTCTGCATACAGTCCTGGGCAGGGAGGGAGGACGCAGATATGTCAGGAACAAAGGAAGAGCCAGAGCAAGAGCTGAGGGTCTCGGATGCCCAGAAAGTGGAGGAGCTGATGGACTGGGGCATGGGAGAGGCCTTACTAGGAAGGGACAGACAAGTCAGGCCTCTAGGAGGAACAGAAGGCATTGGGGTGGAGATCGGGAATGGGCCTGGAGTGAGGTGTTCAGTGTGGCTGGGGCACAGGACAAGCTGGGCGACAAATGAGGTTGACAAGGGGGCAGGAACAGCTGGATCCTGAGGCCCTGAGTACGTCTTAGTGCTGGGTCCTGCAGAGGAGTTACTGGGGGAGGGGGGGCTGTTTGCAGGCAGAGACATGGTCTGAGTGGTAGGTGCCACAGCTGCCACCATGCATATTTCTGATCAAGGGGCTGAGGAGGCATGGGGACCCAGTGATGGGTGGTGGTGTTGGAAAGGGAGGGAGAGAGGGCCAGTCCTGAGCTCCTGGGGAGGTGGGATCAGTCCAAGGAGTCATCAGCTCATTTATGTGTTCATTATAAAAAATCATCTGTTACCTCCAACCCCACCTGAGCTCCCTAAGGGTAGCAGCCAGAACCCACCAGGCAGCAAAGGAAGAATACCATGGTGTGGGCAAGGCAGGGCAGGGCTCAGGGTGACCTAGAGGGATGGGGGACCAGGGAGGAGGATGGACAGCTTCAGGGGACCTGGATCATAGACATGAACCCCCTGGTACCTGGCAGCCCGGCTGTGAGTCTCTGCCATCAACAGGCATGTCCGGTCGGTCTAACCCCCCTCTGCCTCAGTGTTCTCATCAGTTTAAGTAGGGATAATAATCCACCTGTCCCCGAGATGTGCCAGGTCCAGAGCAAGGGCAACATCCTACCTGCCCCTTATTGGTCCCCGGGTCCCAGTAGGTAGCACCAGGAGGCATGGCTCAGGTGCCTGAGCAGCTGTGGAGGACACCTGAGCACTACCAACTGGTTTGGTCCCTGAGTGTTCCATCATCCCTGGCATTGGAGGATACCTGAGTTTGGGAGGAACCCTGCTTCAGTCTACTTTCTGGCTTACTGTGACCCTTTGAGATGCTGGCCTGACAGTAATGGTGCAGGTATAGCCAGCCTCAGTCCAAATCAAACACAGCTGCTTGAATTGGTGAGGGTTCCCTGGGCTTGAAACTGGGGGACAGTGAGGCTTCCTTCCCCTCCCCCATATTCTGGGACCTTCCACCCTCAAGAAGAGACCCACTACCAGCTTCTCACCCTTCCACTCCCTCAGTACCTAGGCTCCTTCTGAGCTCTCCTGGTGGAAGAAGGTGCTTTTGTGGCTGTGACAGCCTAGTCCCCTATCCTAGGCTGATGGCCTCCTGGAAGACAGGGAACTCCCAGGAAGGGGACAGAGTCCCCTTCTTGCAGTGATTCTTCTAGGTCAGTGTATTAAAGTCTAAAAAGTCCTGGAGTCAAGGGACTTCTTTGCCCTAGGGTCTCTCCAGAGTCTGGGCACATCCTTAGCCACCAAGGCAACCCCAAGTTTGGGGGGTATCACTTTAGAGTAGCCTGTTTGCCTGTGGGGGACTCCACAGCTCCTCTGGGGTGGAGTGAGAGGTTCATATCTGCAGCCTCTGTCCCAGCCTCAAATGTTTGCTGAATGCTGGACAAAGGTTCCAGGCTCTTCTCCACAGAGCCCTTGGTGCCTCTCCAGTGTGTCTGAGCAGTGCCCCCTCCCCCAAATTCACATCTATCCTTGCTGGGGTGGGCAGGTCGTAGGGGCTGGGGAGGTACTGCAGTTCTTACCTTGATGTTGTCCTGCCAGCGGTGCGCTTTCTGGAAGTTCTCTGCAGCATCGGCCAGTCTCTGAGAACAGAGCACAGGGAGGTCAGAGGCTGAGGAAGACTCATGCCCAGCCCAAGACTTCTCTGTCCCTAGTACTCCCTGGGGCCAGGCTGGCTCAGGGACTCCCTTGTCCCATCCTGGCAGACCCTCAGAGATTCCTTGGCCACAGCTTCCTGTGTGGGCCCTTCTCCCACCCATCGCTCAGTTCACATAGGACAGGTGAAGCCTGTACAGTGACCTGAGTGGTATCTCCATGTGACGTCTCCATGGGACTCCCTGTACTTTAGCCCAGATACATCTCCTGCCCACACGATGGCAGGGGGACCCCCCGGACGTAGTAGGACCCAAGCTCTGGAGTCAAGCCCCATTGCCACTCTACCTCCAACAAACCAGTGTCCCTCCAGTGCCAAGAGGAGGTCCTCCCTAGTCAAGGGTGAAGTGCCACAAGTGACAGAGTGCCTTGCCGATGTGTCTTTGTCCCCAGCTTGCTCAGGGCCCAACAGGAGGTACCCCTAGCACACCTCTGCCCACTCAGGCCCCCTACCACTGTCCGTGTCCTGATTTCTTGAGCTCCTTCTCAGCACGGCTCTCCAAGCCTTCTGTCCACACAAGCCTGGCCCACCCTTTGGGGCTGGTTCCTATAATGTCCTCCATCATGGCCCCTGTGCCTGTGAGCACAGCTCTGTGTCCTTCCATCCCACACCCTGTTACCCACCACGCCTGGCACGAGACCATGCTGATGTGTGGAGATGTGGCAGGCCAGCCAGCCCTGTCCTCTCACAATCTAGAGGAGGACACAGGCACAAAACTGGGTAAGACAACCAGAGCAGGCATAGCTGATGTGCTTCTAGGAAGCTTAGCTGCTGTGGGAACTTGGGACGTTATGGAAGGCTTCCTGGAAGAGGCATTGGTACTCTGCCCCCCTCAGGGACTGAACCCCAGCGGCCCAGAGATTCTTGTTTTGCACCTCCATGGATCCTGTCCCTCCAGGAACTCTTGGAGCTCCTGAAGATGGCCCTCTGGGGCCTCCTGCAGAGCTGAGTGCAGGCAAGTCCTGTTAATCACACTGATGATTACTGTGAACTGGTCACTTACTGCATGCCAAGCCTGCCACCAGGCCGGTGACACATCATGTGTACGTGTCACCATTTATGTCTTCCTCAGATGAGGATACCTGGGCAGGGAGACACTGAGCAGCCTTCCCAAGGTCACATAGTCTGGGTCAGGCTGGGGCTCTGAGTCTGGCCTTCACAACCATGTTTGTCCTTTTTTTTTTTTAAATTAAAAAATGTTTATTATTTATTTATTAAATTTTTTAAAATGTTTATTTGAGAGAGACAGAGCATGAGGGGGGAGGGGCAGAGAGAGAGGGAGACACAGAATCCAAAGCAGGTTCCAGGCTCTGAGCTGTCAGCACAGAGCCCGATGAGGGGCTCGAACTCACAAACAGTGAGATCATGACCTGAGCCGAAGTCAGACACTTAACCCACTGAGCCACCCAGGTGCCCCTAAAAATGTTTATTTTTGAAAGAAAGACAGAGAATGTGAGCGAGGGAGGGGCAGAGAGAGAGGGAGACACAGAATCTGAAGCAGGCTCCAGGCTCTGAGTTGTCAGCACAGAGCCCAACTGGGGGCTCGAACTCACAAACTGTCAGATTGTGACCTGAGCCGAAGTCGGGCTCAACCAACTGAGCCACCCGGGCACCCCTCAACCTTGTTTGTCTTGCCCAGCCCATGACCAAGGTCTGAAGGTACATTCCACAGGCCCACCATGCCCAGTGAGGGACAGGGCAACTCTTGTCGGTTAGGAGTTGTGGGGTCCTGCCTCCTGGACTCCAGCCCTTACTCAGAAGGCCCTGGCCTCTTGGTATTTAGGACACATGCCCTGGTCCATTGGTGCAGGGCTGATGTGGCATGTGGGCCTCAGTGGGGAGATTCTAATAAAGCCTGCCAGCTGCCCATGAGGGGGAAATGGGGATCAGGACCTGGGAGACCAGTTTTCCTCCCTCCCAGCATGTAACAGTTGTGGTGGTGGAGTACGGCCTGCAGAGCTGTGGCCTCCGTTCTCTGGGGCAGGATACCACCTCTGGCACGTTGGGCTGACCAGGGCCATCCTCACTCCCACTGGGCCTAGCTCCCCCTCTTCCTCAGGCCAAGAGCACTGGATGCTGGGAAGACTATTAGGCTGGGGGTCTTGGGGACAGGGTAGGAAAGTCCCTCTTGAAGTCAAATCCCCTCACTTCACATTGCTGAGCCCCTCCTGGACTCTGATTCCCTCTCTTGCTACCCAGCCTGTCTTCTTTGTAGGCTCTATCCTCTGCCCACCTGCTCTGCGGTGCCTGCTTGGGGGTCCCCTTCCCCCCTTCCCCAGCTTCAGGGACCATAGGTCTCTCTACTCCTAGATACCTCCTATATCTTGCTTTCAATCCTGGCCCTCTCTGAGGTCCTGGATACCTTCCTAGGGTGGCCCCCAGGCCCACTAGAGCTCATATGTCTTGGAATCTCTGCCACCTATATCTCATCCGTGCTGTCACTCAAACCACCTACTGCTCGTCCTCAGCCCAGGCTCTGTCCTCCCTCGGGCTCCTGTGTCCTCTCACGCCCTTTGTCATCTATTCTCCAAATGTGGATCTGATCTTGTGGCTACCTCCTGCCCCTAAGCCTTCAGCAGCTTCCCATCGCTCTGCATATAAAAGGCAAGGCTTTCTTGTGGTCCACTTGCACTCACTTCCATCCTGGGGCCTCTTCTCAGCCTAAACAACAAATGCCTCTACCCTGACCCCAACTCCCAGGATGGGTGAGGCCCTGATTCACGAGTCTGCTGTGTTCTTTTGCAGAGGACATTACTATGTGACACACATGACACCACACTTGTTATTACTGTTAGCTGAGCATCTACTACAGTGCAAGCTTAGCACCTGGCCTGGATGAGAGGGTGTGAGGCCTAGGGATAGCCGCTGGGGCTGCACCTTGGGGGGTGAGCCTTGGGCATCACTTCATGGCCCTTTTCCTTACCCTGTGGCTTACGGCCTTCCGAGGGACCCCCAGACCTTTCTCAGAGTGGGCCTGAAGCCCATGGGGGGCTCCACTGAGGCCACTGCCCTTCAATGGGGGATGAGGTGAGGGCAGGGTATGGGAATAACCAGAATCAGGCCTCTTGCCTCAGAAAAGGCACAGGATTGATGGGGCTGCAAACACCAAACTGCACCAGTTGAAGTGTATGACTGGGCTGCAGCCTTGAGGAGCTGCCCTCTCCTGCACCCATCTTCCCTGCCAGCCAGGGGTGCCAGTTCCTTTACCCTCTCAGGGCTCAGCTCTGTCCCTGGGCTTCATGGGCCCAAGGAACATGGGGGCCTGCAGGCCCTCTGGCTCCCTGGCTGAGCAGCCAAGGTGAGGAAGACCTGGTGAAGGAGACCCAGGGTGTTGCCTAGCCCCTAGCCTCCTTGAATCCATGGAGTCCCATGGGCTTGAAGGCCCGGGTCAGCCCGCTGACTCGTGAATAACGGAGTTGCAATAGCCACGGCGAAAGGATTACTTTTAATCCTCAGTAACGATCAAGCCATTATTATTTTTTCGGTGTTACAGATCAATCAGTCCATCCCCGGGCGCTGGACGTGTGCAAACTGCTAAACACACAGGCCCGGTGGCTCAGGAGGAAGGGCTGAGGCAGCAGAACTGGGGGTGGAGTGGGTAAGCTCTGGCTGCTGGAGGTCCCATCAGGTCTGGGGGGAGAGGGGAGAGGGCTGGGTCCACCGACCGACATGCCTGTGGGGCTCCAAGCACATCAGAACCTGACTCCCAGAGCCTTAGAGCCCTGGCCTAGGTTCAAATCCTGGCTTCCTTGAGTAAGTGGCTTCCTTGGCTGGCCCTCAATTTCTCGTCTGTAAATTGGAGGTGGGAACTGTACCCACTCAGAGGGTGGGTAGGTTCTTGGCAGCCCCCTTGCTACAACCCCTAGAAGCTGCCCAGAGGGTCCAGTCCCCTGGGGGTTTCTCTTGCTGGCTCCAAGGACGCAAGGTTCTTGCCCACCTCTGGGTCTTCCTCTGTTATCCACTCTTATTGTATGAGACATGCTCTACATCATCTCCGTCAGCCCTATCAGACTGTGTCACCTCTCCTTTTGCCTTCGCCCAGTCCCTGGACTCCCCTCCCCTGTCAGGCACTCAGAGCCTCAGTCTCCCATTTCCACAGAGCCCACTGGAGTCAGCCCAGCCCAAGGCTGTCTGGGAGATACACCTGAAGCCCAGCCCCACCCTGTCCTAAGATTTGTTCTCCTAGCGGATCCTTCCCACCTCTCCTGAGTCCTTATGACAAAGACCTCTGAACAGGCAGGGTGGGGAAGGAAACTGAGGCCCAGAGGTGAAGACAGAACCTACCAAGACTCCCTGCAGGGCAGGGGCAGAGGTGGGCCCACAGCTTGGTCCCACATCCAGGCTACTGCCTGTCTAGGGTAGATACGCTCTGTTCTCATCCCTCAGCCACCCGCAGCTTCTGGCCTACTGCTACTCTTGCACATTCTACCTCCACCTTGTGCATCATCATGCAGACTTCCTAGGGAGTTCGTCCCTCACCCTTGAGGTGTTAGCTTAGACCTCATTCTCCTAACCACTCCCTGACCCTGTCAAGCCCCCATCTGTCCCCATCACATCTCATCTGCTTTCTTCCTTGAGCTCTGAGCTTGGTAAGGGCTGCATCTGACAGCTGTTAAGTTTACAATAACCTGTAAACTTGCACACAGTAGGTGCAAAATGAACATCTGCTAACTCAAGACCAGAGTATCTCTGAACCCAGCTAGCAACCTGGGCTTGATCCTGGCTCTGCCAGCCAGCTGTGTGACCCCGGGTGTGTGATTCAACCTCTCTGAGCCACTTTTCCTCACCACACTGTAGAGGGTTAGGGCTGCCTATGAGGGTAACACTGCTGCAAAGTTGCTGATGGTGCCTTGCCTGGTCTGAGATGTCCCCATTGTGGCCAAGGTGTTGGAAGAGCCATGGTGGGACTGCTGAGCAGGGCTGCTCAAGGCCAAGTCCATCACAATAACAGCAGGCATTTCAGAGGCAATTAGCAGAGAGTTTCACTTAACAATCAATTTCCCTCAGCTCCGGAAACTGTTCTTACAGGAAAAGGGAAGAAAGAGGAAGACTGGTGGTGTGCCAGGCTGGGGACGAAGCTCACCTGAGGAGACACCTTCAAATTTCACTAAGTTAAATGTCTTTCCGTTGCTACAGAGCCAATGGCCACAGTGGGAGCCATGGTGGGCACCCCTTGGAGGCCAAAAGGTGGAGGGTCCAGCCCCACTGCATGCTGGGAGGGGCGGAGCTTGGGCAAGACAGGGCTGGGGCTTCAGGCTTCTCCCTCCTCTTTGAGGGCCCACTCCTCCCCCAGTTTGGGTGCCCCCCGCCCCGACTCCTCCAGGGCTTTCCTCTCACCCCAGTGCTGGCCTAGCCTGAAAGGGTCTGGGGAGCCACTGCCTATCAAACAGGATTTGTTTCGTGCAGCCCAGAGGGAAAGATTGTATGAGGTGTTTGGTCTTAATTAGTTATAGCTACTCCCTCTTCCAGGAGGATATGAGAGGCTTAGGATAAAAGGCCCTGAACCCATGGGGAGCAGGATACTGAGATCTGGGCCACTGAGGTCTGAGCCCAGCAGAAGCTGTGATGGTGGGGTGGGGTGCTCTGAGAAGAGGCTGGGGGCAGCAAAGTCCTAGCACCAAGTAGATACCCTGGAAACAATGCTGGAGTGTTGCAAGGAAGGTAATGGTGATAGTTGACACCAGACATGACCCCTGGCACCTACCTTGGGCTGGGGCTTCACTGACTGGTGCAGTTAATCAAATGACAGGCAGAAGACTGGGCCTCTTCTTCACCCTCCCCATTCCATCCCTGGCAAGACACTGGAGAGGTGGATTCTTCTGTCCCCCTGCCTTGTACAGGTGAGGGCACTGAGGCTCAGAGCATTAGTGCCTCTACCCCAGACCCCTGGTGCGGGAGTGGTAGAGGGGGCGTCAACCCAGGTCTATCAGCAGCATTGGATGGTAAGCATCTCAGGGAAGGACCAGATCTGGCCACACGAAGACTGCCACTTGGGCTCGGATGCCCCCCACCCCAACCTGCCTCCAAGGGTGATTCCTTTGTCCTTTCCTCAGGAGAGTGGATCAGTAACTGGCCTCCCAGATCCTGCTCTGAGCCCACTCCCCGACCTTGGAGTCACTGGGCCCAGACCCTGGGAGAGGGTAAGGACCAGGGTGTCCAACAGCCCCTGCTCAGCTCAGCACTGCCACTGCTGCCACCCTGCTTCCCTCCCTGCCTGTGGGCCCTATATTCACTCTGTATTGTGCACTGATAGATACTAAATACAGATTTCCAATTTCCAGAGCTATTATGGTCTAATGAGTAAATAATATACATATTTAAAACTGTCTAAAAACATATCTGCATAATTAAAATATCTGCATAATAATGAAGCAAGATGCAGCCTAGCAAGGAGGCGCCTGAGCCCCAGGGCTGACAATAGGGGTAGATGTGCAGGTGGGGTTGGGGATCATGGCCCTGTGGGTCTCCTCCTTCCTGCTACCTTGGCCTGAGTGGGCATTTGTCTTTCTGTCTACCAAGTGGGCACATCCACAGCCAGGAACGAGACCCCAACTTGGCCGCATCCTTGCACAACTTGTGGCTTGGGGGAAGCGCACGTGTGGACAGACAGTGCCTGCTGCCTGAGTGACGGCTGCCTCAGCAACTCTTTCACTGCCACCATATGCAGCACATGATGTGCTCAGGGCTTTATAGGTACAGGCTTACCATGTGCTCACCATGACCTCACGAGGGCAGGCTCTGTTCTGATCCCCCATTTTTCTGGGTTCTGAGGGGTGGAGAGAAGCACACCAGCCTGGGCAGAGTGGGCTGCCCAGGACCCATGACTTAGCAGACAGCAGTCGATGGAGATGCCTGTGGCTTTGCCTTCCTGCCAAGTGTACCACTGACACCAGTGCTCCCTGGGCAGGACCACACTTGGCCTTGACTTCCCATCCTCTCTACCCCTTCCCTCCGAGTCCCTCCTTCTGCCCCTCCTGCATCTGTCCACAGTGGGCACACTTGGCTCCTCTCCCATGACACATCTGACCCACCCTTTCTGTATTAACCAGACTTCCAGCTGAGAGATAAAAACAACCACCAAAATAATGAAAAACAAACAAACACTCAAATCTCAGACCAAAACTCCAGCAACCAAAACTGCAGGGAAAATGACAAACACTCCTCGAAGCGCAGGGCGCCTCAGGGGAAAGCCATCATGTGAGGCCCGTGCTGTTGTTGGCAGCAACAGGCCCCCTGACCTTTTCCCTCACCAGCTGCATATGCCCTCCATGAGTTGATAAAAAAAAAATTAGTAAAATGGATTTTATTTCTTAAGAAAAAAAAGGTCAGAATATGTGTACCAGGAAAAAACTCATTCGAGTTGTATGCGGCTCCCCTGTGGAGGGACACCTGCCTCTCCATCCCCAGGCCTGGGCTTGCTTGCTCTCTGTGGGCATCTCGGGCTTGGTTATCGATTCCCGTGCCTCCTTGGTCCTGCCTGCAAGGGCAGCTTGTGTTTTAATTTCCCAGGAAAAACAGGAAGAAGTAAGGAGATGGGGTTGGAGAACCCGGTGTCCCAGAGGCCTGAATTTCAGACCAGACAAGATTTTCCAGGACATTCTGGGTACCCAGGGAAGGTTGCTGTGTTGTATTTTGCTGGGGAGGACCTTTAAAAACTGGACATTAAAAAAAATGCTTATTTATTTATTTTGAGGAGGGGTATGGGCAGAGAGAGAGGGAGGGAGAGAGAGAATCCCAAGCAGGCCCCATGCTCAGTGTGGAGCCTGACACAGGGCTCAATCTCCCGACCATGAGATCATGACCTGAGTTGAAATTAAGAGTTGGATGCTTAACTGACTGAGCCACCCAGGTGCCCCCTAAATTGGACATTTTAACATCGAGTAAGAGGCCATGTAGGAAGGGTAGGAAGGAAAGGCGGTGATGTGGCACGCTGGTGAGGACATCAATTTTGCTGGCTTCACTGCTTTAGCTTTCAAAGGGAACTAAATTCAGTATAGAAAGAGTTGGGTCCAGTGTATCACAGGGCAGGATCCAAATGTGTCTACTGTGAACAGAGAAAGGGGCCTCTGTGGCTGGACAAAACACTCACAGGGGCCAGCCTGAATTTACAGAGCAGCTGGCAGGAACTGTGGATGAAGCCCACCCTCAGGAAATTTCAGCTCTGATGGTGGGCTGCTTCAGGAGGGGATGAGTGTGGCCCCAGACAGCCTTGTGCTAAGGGCAACACAATGGGCCCGGCTCTTGGGGCCCTGCCCTGCCCAGTCACTGCTGCTGCTCTTGGGTCTCCTGACAGGCACCTGTGAGAGTTCCCCTGATGAGGAATAAGCCAATAGATCCAACATACAGGTCAGAATTTGGGCTGTGGCCCCAGAGCCTAGCCATCAGCAAGCACCTTGCCCCCGAGGAGTTCAAGCTGAGGGCTGGGCCATGTGGATTCCAAGGCTGAAGGGGCTCCTTCCAAGGTACTGCCCCACTCAGCACAATCCCTCATGGGGCGCACATGGGTGAGAACCTACCAACCTAGCTGGCACCACCTTAGCTTCCAGCATGAAACCTGCACATCTCCCCAGGTGAGTCAGTCCCTGGTGAGCCAGGTGGAATTTCTCATTAGTTTTCCGGTTTTGTCAGGTTTCCTCCCTCTGAATGATGGTCCAGTGCAATTCGCTTTTTTTTTTTTTTTTTTATGCCTTTAAAAACACATGCAGAGAGCACCAGGTGAAGATGTCAGGCCCAGTGCGGTTGGCTACTCTCTGTTAGAGGAGATGGGCGACATGCCATTTTTCAATGTGTACCACTGGATATGTCGGTGACTCCTTTCCCTCATCAGGCCATGTTCTGGAGACAAGCAGGTATGGGTGTGGGCATGTGTGCATGCCTGGGTGTAACAATGGCCCTATCACAGATGCTGGGAGGCCCGAGCTCCTAAGGCTTGGTGGCTGGCCCAGTGCGTTATTTGGGAAGCATAACCTTCATCTCTTAGGACCTGTTTCTCACCTGTATAATGGGGACCAGAATCTTGCCTGGACCCTCCCAGGGCCATGGGGATGGGGATGGAGAACAAGGTATGGACAGAGAGCAGGACTCTGAGCAGGATACAGACTCACTCTGGATATTGGAGATATAGCCTCAATTCCTAGATTGCCCCTTCCCTAAGCTCATCACAGGAACCTCCCAACTGCTCTGCCGCAACCTTGGATTCTCTCTTGGGCCTTATGACCTTGGCTTGACCTGGCTTCATTTGAAGCTCATGCCAATAGACTGTCCCTTTCCTCAGCACTGCCTTTTTCCACTGGCCCCCAGCACCCTGCCTGGCCTTCAGCGAGCGCAACTCTGTCTCAGGCAGGAGCCAAGGGCTCATCTGTATGTCCTCCTCAACCAACTCTACCAAACTGGGCCATCACTTCATCAAGGTCATCCCTTGGAGCTGCTCCTCTCCAAAGCCCCCTACTCCCATCATCTCCCTTTCCTTCTGACCAGACCTTTCCAGAACACCCCCAACCCAACTTCAGACTCCTACACAAGCTGCTTAGCATAAGCTCATCCTCTCCAGGCCCCCACATATCCAGGCCTCTCATTGCCCCCTGCCCTTCCTGTTGTCACCCTTTACAGGGACCTGTGTGGCCTGGCCTTGCCAACCTTGTCACTCTCCCACCACGAAGGCCTTGAGTTCTGCCCTCTTGCCATGCTTAGGTTCCCTACCCTTGTTTGTATTGTACCCTCGGCCTGTACTGCCCTTCTCTCCCTGTCTCTTTCACCTGCTGCTCATCCTTTAGGGGTCACTGCTCATTAACCTCCTCCAGGAAGCCTGGTGCTCCTGCCATGCTGGTTTCCAGAATTCCCTGTGGTACCTCCATCACTCTTTTGTCTGATGCCCCCCCCATCTCTCCCCCCACCCAATATGTGGTCTCTTAAGGGCAGGGACTTGATTCATGGATGTGTGTGGGCCCAGTGCTGGGGGAAGGCTTCCACCTTGGTCAGTGAGGTTAGGGGTAGATCAGGAGGTGCCCTTAGAGACCTGCTGTCTTAGAGGCCATGGGTTTCCCTGGGGATAGCAGAGACCAGGCCAGAAGCAGCACTTGATGACAGAGCATAGGGATTTCAGATGGGGCAAAGGTAAAGGCATGGGTAGAGTGAGGCTACGTACAGGCCCCACTGGGCACCCCATGCAGAGAGGTCAAGGGGTTGCCTCAGGGGTATGAAATGAAGATGTCTGCTTTCCAGGAGCCTGGCCTCACCCTGAAACTCGTGAAAATGTCATCCACCAGTCCCATCCAACTGCTACCAAGTCAGTGATGGAATGGTTTGGAAGCAAAAGCCACTGAGGCCTTGCCAGAGGGGGCCTGGTGGTGACAGGCCCCTCACCTGGCCAGGTCAGCCAGGAGTTTGGTCCCCCTGCTCTGCCCCAGAACAGTCCATTCTCCTGACATGCTCCAACACCTTCCTCCAAGAAGCCTTCTCAGATGACTTTATGTCCCACCCCGGCTCAGGGACAGGACATGGGAGGGCAGTGGTTCCAGTGGGAAGAGGTTGCTATGACTTTCCCTCTTTCATGTCAATAAATGTTTATGAAGCACCTACTGTGCGCCTGACCCATGCTAGGCTAGGTCAGTGGGCAGTACAGATGTGGTCCTGCTCTCATGCAGTGTGCTGTCCTCTTCTTTACATCCTACCTATCTTCCCACTGTAATTCAGTCCCACTGTCCTGAACACAGAACTTAGTAGAGGTCTCTGTGGTAGAGGTAGTTGCGTGGGCTAGCAACTTCATTGGCAGAATTCAGGGATGCGAGGACACCTCTCTGTTATGAAATGTATTTCTATGTAAAAGCTGAGCCTGAGCACCGCCTCCCCCGCCCCCGGCCCCCCAACAAGAACAGAGGAGCCTGAGCCCCTGCCTGTGAGGACAGCAGAGCCCAAGCCCCCACCCAGCCACCATACTCCCTTTCCATGATGTTATTTTTATACTTTTTCCTAAAACACAGCCTGAGCGGGCCCTTCTCGACTCTATTAACATTAGGAATCTAATCAGTAATCAGGCAGCTCATAATTTTCTGATTAGCTCTGATTAGGCCCAACCTCAGGGGGAGAGGGAGTGGGACAGTGAGAAGGGAGGTGGGGCCAGTGGGGCACCAGAATATGCCTGAGGGGGCACTGGCTGGGCTAGGGGTGGAGGGCAAAGGGAAAGAGCCTCTTGCCCTACTGTCCTTTGTTCTGGCAGAGGGTATATGGTGGAATCTTGGGTTGCACTGGGTCAGAAAGAGCAGGGCAGTAGGAAAGGGGCCCCAGGTGCACCCTGCAGCAGGGACCCCAGGTAAAGTTGGGCCTGGACTTTCAGAACCATGCAGGTGGGATTGGCAGGGTGGCCCAAAGGGCCAGGTTTGGGCATCTATATGGGTCCTACCCTGCCTAGGGTCCCCTGAAGTCACAACCCGGTAATGATCCCAGGAGTTGCCTTGAGTGACAGTGACAGTGACAGGATGGGCCTGCTCAGAGGGCTGCAATGTGTGACCTTCACATGGAGAACTGGGCCTTCCCACTGTTGCTGAGCACACCATAAGTAGAGCTTGATGATCATCATCTTCAATGTAAAGACAATGAGGCTGAGGGTCTCACTGTACAGTGGGGGAGCCAAGGCCTGAAGGGACCACCTAGGTGATAGTTCCAGTTAGGGGCCAAGCCTGGATGTGTACTGGGGCATCCCTAGTCAGCCAATCCTTTCTTCTGCCTGAGATCTGTTTGTCACCTTCACACCACATGCACTGGATGGAACCATGGTGCTGGCTAAACCAGACCTCCTAGACCTGAATGGAACCGGACCTCTAACCTGTCCCTGGTTTTGGCTGACCATGAAGACCCCCTCCCCTCCACTGCCACCATCCACTGGCCTTCCCCATAGGCCCAGACTCTTCTGAGCCACATCCTGGAGCCCTGGTTAGGTCACAGTCAGAGTGGCCCTACCCTTGCCCCTGGTCTGGATTACCTCTTGTTGGACACAACCATCCAGGTGACCTATGATGAAATGCATGAGCCCCATTGAAGGAGCTGTGCACAGCTAATGCCATGCAAATTGGCACGGAGGCAATCAGCCTGACTCTACAAGCTGCCCCACCGGCCGCAGGCTGGCTCATTGTCTTTTCTGTCAATTTGCATCTCATTACCCAGAAAGCTGTGCTCGCTAGAGGTTAAAAGAAAAAGAGAATCAAGCCCCACTGCATCCTGCCTCCAGCTAGGGCACAGTCTACATGTGGGACAGGGCTGCCTGGTGGACTGCCTCATGAAATACACTCCACAGGGAGCCTGCCAACCTTACCACCCTCGTTGCCACCACAGTTACCCCTGCTGCCACCAGAGTGTTACTCCCATCACCACCATCACTGCTACCTCCATCATCACCACTGATCTCCACTTAACCACTGCCAACATTGTTCCATCACTCCTACCACTGTTACCCCGTCTCTACTGCCAGTGTTCTCCTCATCCGCTGGCACTACCACCAATGTTACTCCTATCATCACTGCCAAAGTTCTTCCCATCACTAATCACCACCACCATCACTACCTTCACCTCCCTCATCATAGGCAGAACACCATCACTGTCACCTCCACCATCACCTCCGTCACCAGTACCACCACCATCACCTTCACCACTAACCATCACCCCACTGGAGCACCTCTGGCTAGCACCCATGTTGCCTCATGATCACCACCTGCCCCACCACCTCTACATCCCTCAAGGAAGTTTGGTGAACAGGTAGAGACCACTGACTCTTTACCTTTTTCTGCCCATCACCCTCTAGCATCATGGAAAAGTTAGAGAACCTATAAACAAATGATCCAGTGATCAGAGACCTCATAAATCAACCATCTGAACTCTGATGCTTGTAACTGGGTGTCACAAAAAGGAAGCCCGCAAGGCTAGGGGGCAAGGTAAGGATGCTTGCTTCTCTGACAGAGCCCCTCAGAGACTGGGGCCTCATTTACCCCCTGATTAGTGGCCACCACATCCCAAGGGGCAGATCCAGGAGCTGCATGTGTGACATGGCGACTGATGCCTCTCTGAACCTTGGTTGCCTCATCTCTAAAATGGGGCTTCTAATAGTCTCAACCTCATGAGGTTGTGTGAGGATGAGGGTAGATCATGAGAGGAGAATATTGAGCATACAGGACTCACTGGAAGGTCACATAAAACCTGTGGGCAAGGAGTGTGGTTAGATCAGACTGGGAGGGCTTCTGGGAAGAGGGAACAGCAGACTAAACTTGAGACAGGGTCAGATGGACGGAAGAAGGGAGGAGCCTGAGCAGGGCCAAGTTGTGGAGGTAGGAATGAGTGGGCTTCTCTGTGGGGAGAGAACAGTCAAGACCAGGGCAGCTGACGCAGGCCTTTGCTCCTCCTGAGCCTCCCCTCATCCAAGGGTGTTTGTGCTCACAGTGTGGCCGAGCTTCTTTCCTAGGACACGATGATTTGCACCTTGCTTCATACACATATTCCCTCTAAGCCCCATGGAGCCCAATCACTATTCCCACTATTACACTGACAAGGGTGCCAAGGTGGAAAGATGAGCCTAAACCAAGACAAAATAGGGGCTTCCCGGCAGAGGTTATCCAGAAGAGTGGGAATCGGAGCCAGATCTTTCTATTCCGGCCATCACTCTGCTGGATGTGGATGCCTGAGACCTGACCTCATCGCTGCCCACTAGCTTCGGTGGCAGCAGCATGGCACCATCTGGGACACAAAGTTGGGCCCTGGTTGGCCCAGGGACAATGCTGGGGGCCTGGGAAGGGCCGACAGGCAGACAAAGGCCTGGAGGTGGAGGGTGGGGTGGTGGGCACAGCCTGGCTGCCAGGTGGAAACGCCCAGGGTAAAAGCTGCTCTGAATACTGGCTGCATCCTGCTGCTGCAATCAGCCTCGACACTTGGTTATTACGAGGAGTAAAGGCGGCCGGCGGGACAGCTGGAGCCTTGGCGACAACATTTAAGGCGTTTGTCAGAGCCCTGGGACACGGGCTGCCAGGCGCTAATGGCTTCTGCTTGCTGCTGCCAAGTGAGAGGAGGGGGGGCAGGCGGAGGCGGCCTTGCTCCTGCCCGGGCCCCATGCCCACCTCATGCTATGCGGCTGCTCCGCGACAGGTAGGGCCCACCTGGGCCTTCCAGATGCCTAGCAACGGCCGCAGAGCCATGGCTGGCACCAGCTGGGGAGGGTGGGGCAGGCGGCCGTGCAGCACATGCCTGCATGTTTGGGAGGTTATCTTTCTCACTTCCATTTAGGCTGTAGCCCTTCTTCCCTGGGATGAGAGTCTGGGAGCCTGTTCTCTACCATGCCTTCTCCTAGGAAAGGGACCCTCAATCCCAGTTGGCTAAGGCCACTCAGCCCCTGATCTCTTTAGCACTTCAGGCTGGGCTTTGTGTGGGAGGGACACCTCTAGTGATGGACCCATGGTGGACTTAGATCCGTCCCGACTGGGTGATTTCAGCTCTCGTGGCCCCAGTTTTCCTTCTTGTGAAATGGGAAAATGGCACCATCCACCAGGGAGCCTGCATTAGTGAGAAAACAGGGGAATGATGAAGTGCTGGTTACATGGGACCCAATGGCATGTGGGCTTATTAGGAAGGGCTGATCTCTCAGTCAGATGTCACCTGGGAGTCGGGGAGTGTGGCCCCTAGGGCTGCCTGAAGAAGAGAACAGCCCCTGGAGGAAGGGCCAGAGCCAACTGCAGAGAATGGCCAGGGGTTTTCCAGGAAGGAGAAACCCATGGCCAGGTGATCAGGTGGGGCTCTGAGTAAAAAAATGTTTCTGAAATACACAGATCCAGCAAGGAATTCCTGTGCCTGGAAGTGCGCATGCAGGACCTGGCTCAAGCACTGTCTGTGCTTCACACAGACTGATCACTCCTTGTGCTCCAGAGCTTTCCCTTACTCCCTAGAGCAGACCCTACATAGCAGGTCCCATTCCTACCCCATTCTGCAGATGAGGAAACTGAGGCTCAGATGTGATTGCTCAGTTTGTCTGCAGTCATAGCCCTCTGAGAGCAGGGTGGGGTTTGTTCCCCCTCCTCCACTCACTGATTTATCTAGGAGACACCTGAGCCCCCTCTGAGGAGGAAGTGGGTCTTTGGCTGGCTATGCATCAGAGAGCATGGGATAGGGGAATACCAGGGGGCTGGGAGAGGGATCCAGGCTTCAGGAGAAGACCTGGATGGGCCCGAGTTCAGCCTCAGCTTTACTTGTCATCCTCGGTGGCCTCAGGTTCTTGCCTACCACCACCCCCAACCTTGGTTAAAGCTGGAGGAGGCAGGATGAGTCCCTTAAGAAGGTGGGGAGTTGTGGGGGCACCTGTGGGGGCTCAGCTGGTTGTGTGTCTGACTCTTGGTTTCGGCTCAGGTCATGATCTCACGGTTTGTGGGTTCGAGTCCCAGGTCGGGCTCAGCGCTAACAGCGTGGAGCCTGTCTGGGATTCTCTCCCTCTCCCTCTCCCTCTGCCCCTCCTATCCTCTCTCAAAATAAACTAAAAAAAATGTGGTGAGTTGTGTACCCTTCCCAAGGTCATCCAGTGAGCTCTGGCCCCCAGGAGCTCTCCTCCTGTGGTCAGCCTCCAGCAATGCTACCACCTTCAGCCTGGAACCTTCATGGCATCAGAGCTGGGGCTAGGGTGTTGCTGTGGGTTTGTATTCATCAGTGTTGGCCTAGTGACCCTCTGTGGGCAGCTGTGCTTGGCTCTGCCAAGACTGGAGACTACTGCCTGAGAAAAGGGGCAGAAGGTTAGGGCCAGGTCTAGCCCCTAGAGAAACAGACTTCAAGTCTTAGGCTGGCTAGCTAGGCCCCAGCGTCATTCTTCCACACTCATCAAGGCAGAACCCTCCATGAGCTATCCTCACCCCATTTCATAGGTGGAAAAATCAAAGCTCACCAAGAGGTGGGCCTCCCCCAGGGGGGATAAGCATAGAACTTGCTTACTGCCTTTGGATCTGCTTCCATTTCCTAAACCCACAGTGGTGGGTGTCTTTGGAGAAGGGAGGGTTTTCGTGCCCTAGTGCCAGTCCAGTCTCAGTCCACCAAGGTATTCAAGGACTCTGTCTGCCAGATTCCCAGATCACTGCTCATCGGAAGAGTTGGGCTCTGGCCATGAGGGCTTTCCCTCCCCAAGCACTCTGGAATCTTATGTTGCTCCCCTGCCTCCAGAGGCCCCCCTCTATGGAACTCCCTCACAGGAAAGGGGAGTAAGTGGGACTCTTGTGACGAGGTCTTCTTGAGCCTTCACTGCCAAGGAGGAGCATGGTAGGGGGGTTCTGTCTTTAGTAAGGGGTGGGCAATGAGGCCTCTTCCAGCTGATTTTGTAGTCAACAGCTTTACAACTGGGGGTGGAAGGTTTGGTGTTGGAGGAGGATGTGTGTCCAAGTGCATTCAAATATATATACATGTGTACATGCATGTGAGCATGGGAACACAGGTGCAGACATAAGAAATCATATGTATATGAACACATGCACATGTGAGTATGGGAACGTGTGTATACATGCATGCATGCCAACAAGTGCTCAGGCACATTCACACAAGGCAGGTGGGTCCACACCTTAATGTTCTGGCCTCCCTTCCCAAGGCACAGGTGAGGCTGGGCTGCTTCCTGCTGTGGCTGGGTATGGGGTAGATCACTGAGCCCACGGCGCCTGCCCATTCATGCCTGGCTAAATGGACCCTTCTGGCTACCACCTGCCTTGTTCCTGCTGAGTGGTCCCTCCTTAAGTCTACCCTCAGTTTATTCATTGGTTTACCTTCCTCCCAGCACTCATTCCAGTCTATGATCACTAACACCATAATATGGAATCTCTTCTTTCAACAAGCATGTTTGTGGCCTGTGCTGGGTGCTGGAGACACAGGATGAATCAGACCCGGCCCCACATCACAGACTGCCCAGTGGAGGGAGGGGGCTTCCACTTGTCTCCTTGCTCACCTACCAACCCCACAGTCACAGTATAGCCAATACCAGGCTAGACACACATGCAGACCATGGAGATCATGTGCATAGTCTCACACCAACTGCCCGCCAGGTGCCTTTGTGATTACAGTTATCATTCATGGGGCCCACTGTCAACATGTGACCAATACAACCATGGAGGTGAGGTTGATGCTACCGGTCCATTTTTCAGAAGAAAAGCAGGCAGGAGGAGGATCTGGGACCCAAACCTAAGTCTGTTTAGCTGCTGAGCCCAGGCCTGCAGCGCTGTAGCATGTATCGGACATACCTGCATGGCCAGCAATCCCAGCACTGCCAGGAACCCTTGCCTATAGGCTGAGGAGGTGGGACATCCTCAGGGTCACACCACAGCTCAGGTGCCAGGTCCCAAACTCTGCTTCTAGTAAAGGTGGGAGTAGCTGAGGGGCACCACTGTGAAAGTCCCCCCCTCAAAACACCATTCCATAGGAAGCAGGACTTGGCTTCCATGGGGATTTGATCTAAATGTCTCATCTTCTCTGATTGGAACACAAAGCACTGGGTCTCCCTTTTTCCTCTGGCTACCAAGATGCTCTGAGTCGACCTAGAGACTCAACTAGATCAAACGCCTGATCCACCAGGGACTGCTTACCGTGGCTCTTTTGTCTCAACCTTGTTACTCACAGTCTACATTTTACTACGTATGATTTTGTGAAGAGATGCTCAAAACTTTGCTGAATGAACTAGTGAATAAACCAAATTAAACTGTTCTCCCCATCCTTCCCATGCTCCCCTTCTCTAAGAGGCAGCTAGACCCATGGGAAGGAACAGTAGACAGGAGTCAGTCCGGAGGCCCCAGTGGTCTGTGGGGTTTCAGGCCAGTTGCTTGATCATTTTAGTTTCCCCTTTCCTGTACCTCTGTCTTCATATCCCGCCCCCACCCCCGCAAGTTGGGCAGGGCAGGTTGCTCTGGGAGGCTAGATTGACTGGGGGTAGGCAGGGGGCCCTGATCAGAGCCACTGCCCCACCAATGTGCAGGCCGGCATCTGGCAGGCACAGCCATCTCCCTGGAAAACGAGACGCTTCTTATTGAGATAACGAATCGCTCCATTTAGATCCAAATTAACCTCCCCCAATTACCCCATTTTCTACCACATTTCACCAGATCGAAATCCCCTTCTGCCTGCAAAATTCTGTGCCTCACCCCTCCTCATTCCCAAAGCAAGGGCCTGGCCTTGTTCCTTTCAACAGCCTCAGAGGGGCCAGCAGTCACACCCTCCCCCGCACTGTGACCATGATTTTCTTTTCTTTCTTTCTTTTCTTTCTTTCCAGGGGGTGGGGTGGGAGTAGGGGGAATGGGAAGCTTGATGCAGCTGCCGCTCTGAGGAGTGAGAATTTTTATTTTATTTTTTTAGCTCATTCTTTGAAATAAGGATGCAATATGGGATCAATTTTTGATGACAGTGAAGTAAAAGGGGAAAATAGTAGCAATTTTCTCTTCTGAACATGCCCTATTTAATGGAAGGATGTCACGATGGTTTTATCCAGAGGAGAGAGAGGGCCTGGTTCCTCGGGACACATGGTCAATCAGAGATGCCTGGCAGGATCTCACCCTGGGGATGGCTGGATGTCCCCTCCCCAGCTTCCCAGTGCCCCCATTAGGATGTCTACCAGGGCCCAGGACTTGGGGAGATGAGAGACTGAGGCTGCAGGGTTCCACATCACCTTCTGGGGCCAGCCACTATGGACGGAGATTCCATCTCCCCCAACCCAGCACCAGGGTGGACCCTCCCCACCTTGTGCTCTGCTGGTCTCAGCCTGCATCAGGATTCTAGATCTGAAACCCCAGGGAATCCAGTGTTAATTAGGGTTATAAAATCCTGCCCAGCAGCTGCTGCTGCCTTTGTGTTAAACCTAGGGAGCTAAGCTCCTGTTGGCCTGGCACCAGTGAGGGTGAAGAACCATGGTGGAGGCTAATAGGGGAGGGGACAGGATATCCCAGGATAAGGGAGTGAAGTGTTGAATCCTCAGCTGGCCAGGACTCGGATCAGGCATCCAGCCCCTTATCTTGGGGGTCAGGAAGGAAAGATGGGGTGATGAAGGCGGCACTGGCTGGGGAGTTTCTCAGGGACACTGCAGGAGGAATTATGTGTCCCCAGTACCAGCCCCTGTGTCAGAGACAAACTGGAGTTAGACCTGGGCTGAGTGAGAAAGAAGGCCTTCAGACCCAGTCCTGCAGGAATCTTGGGACCCTGGCTGGGTTTCAGGAGGACTGGCCCTGCTTTGCTGCTCTAAGTTGCCCCAGGTGAGGTTAAGATCCTTGGACTGGATGGACCGGGAGGCCAGGGGTCTGGCTGCCAGGGCCCCATATTCACCAAGAAACCCACCTATTCACCATGGAGCCCCTGAAAGCCTGGGGCATTCCTGGATCAGCTGAGTGGCACCCTGCCCAGACTTGGCCCACCCTTCCTGAGGTCTAGTTCCCTCAGGCCATCTGTCTTCCAAGGCCTCCTTCACCTTGCAGTGCAGGGACCGGGGACGGAAATGAATTAGAGCCATACCTTGAAGGACTGAGCTGCTGAGCGGCGGGCATCTCATTCGCAGACACGTGCAGTCACCCCAGGCAGCTTGTGACCCGCAAACACAGCACACAGCATACCAAATCCCCACATGCTACCATGCACATGGGCACAGAGCCCATGATTATGGGGACACCCAGCCACCTTGCAAGCATAGCCCCTGCCTAGGTGCGGTTGTTACAATCAATGACTTTGGCTTCACAGTGAGAAAAACACTGGCCTCTCTGGAGCCTTTTTCCATCCACCACCCATGGGCCCACTACACACACAAGCAATCCCAGACCCTTCCAGAGTCCTCACTAGGAGGCCAAAACAGCACCGGCAAGAACAGGCCCTGCTGCCTCCTCCAGGGCAGCCCCTGCCCCCAAATATCCGCAGATTCTAGGAGACAAGTGGAGAGGTGGTGGGCTGGGCCTAGCATAGACAGATGCCGCCCAAAACCGCGCCCGCCACCTCCCTCCTCTCTTCGGCTGTGGCCGGGCCTCTGAAATAATTAGCAATTCTGCTCGACAAAACGCTGGCCCGATGGGATAATAAACTCCAACATCTGTCAGAAGAGCGAGCTCCTATGGAATTGCCAAGAGAAACATTTTTCTCCTCATTCAATTCACATTTAAATAGAAAACAACCCCTCCAAGTCTGCACCAGGCCGGCGGCACGGGGCTCCGGGAGCCCACAAGCTGTTCCCGGGCCTGCAAAGAGGCTCGGACGAGTGGTGATCACTCACTCAAATTAACAAATCATTTTATTTAGAAATGAAGAGAATTTGTAAGTGACGGATGGCTTGAGAGCCACTGAGGAGTAGAGGAAGCCAGCTATTGGCTTTGCTGCCGTGCCGGCAGGCAGCCCTATGGTCCCCAGCACCCCTTCTGGCTCTTGGCAGAAAGGCCTCCCTGAGAACTCCAGTCATGGGAGCCAGGACTCCCCCATCTTCACAATGGCCCAGTGTGGTGACAGGCTGGGAATCATGTTGCTATTCTGTAGTGGGAAACTGAGGCTCAGTAAAATGCCTAAGACCCCAGTTGTTCCTGCTGGCCTGAGAAAGACATAGCCCCGCTTTGAGGGAGCCCAAGTGGGGCTTGCTCTACCCAAAAGACAGCTTCCTGGACCTGCAATTCCACCTATGGGCTGCTAGAGGTGCTGTGCAGAGAGAACTGAGTCCTTTGTGAGTCCAGGGCTGGGTCTGGCTATGGGCAATCCTGGCTTATCCAATACAACTACACTTTTTTTTACTTTTTTAAAATGACATTCTTGAAACAGAAGCCCTAGAGACTTGAGTTCTGGGCCTATGGTCTCAGATTTACTGTCTATACAAGGAAAAATGTAGACTTAGATTGCCAAGGGCCTTCCCAGCTATGAAGGCCTCTGAATACCAGGTACCAAATACTGATAAATGGGAAAAAAAAAGTTAACAAATGAGCCCCAGTCCTGGTCAGGCCTCTCCTCGGGGTTCTGACAGTGCCCTGTGTGCCTCCATAGGGTCCCCTCTTTAGGGTTCCCCAAATGCCCATGTGTCTGCCATCATACCCCTCCTCAGAGTTCTCTAGGACCTATGTGCCCTCATCAAAGACTTCACTGCTCTGTCACTTAATTTCCCAGCAGACTGTGCACTCTCTGAGGCAGGTAGGGACAGTGCTGTTTTTTTCCATCCCAGTGGTCCTAGTGCCCACCTCTTGGTAACTATTTGCTAACTACACAAATGAATGAATGAATGTCTGGCTGCACAGACACTTAAATGCATGAGACAGGGGCTCGATTAAGTGTCTGATTATCATGACACAATCTCATACCTCCCTGCTTTTGCACAGAACATTCCCTCTGCCTGGAATGCTATTCTCCTCCCTGCTCTTCCTGCATAATTACTTCCTGCTTCTTAATGTCCAGTTTAGTTGTACTCTGTGCTGGGCTTCCTCCTGCTTAGCCTCTACGAGCTGTGGCACCAGGCTGGTTTACAAGGCTGGCCACACTGGGTCAGGTTCTGTTGAGGTCACAGTGGGGCCGGATTCCTCCTGTGTCCCCTCTGGGGCCAGGGCTGATCCGAGGTGGGGGCCGAGGGCATGCCCTCCCTACCTCAAAGAGCTTTCCAGTTGGGAACATCAGAAGCTGCTGCAATAAACTGAGGAACGCCCTTGGAGAGTAGAGGCAGTTGTGGCAGGGCAATAAGATGGGAGACAGGGTCAAGGGGACGGGCAGGAGAGGACAGATTCCCAGAGCCAGGAGTGCTGAGGTGGCAGTAGAGGCCTGGTGGAGGCCTCTGTTGCTCCTGCAGGCCACTTTCCTGCATGGGGCTCAGGGAAATGTTTCTTCTCCTCCAGCTATGACTGTAAGCTCAATTGCTCCACTGTGGGGAGACCCCTGATATGCCTACTGGTTCAGTATTCCCCACTGTGGGCTTCAGGGAGCCCATGCCAAGGGGAGAGCAGACAGGAATGGGGTGCTCTGAAAATGCCATGCCTCTGTCCTGGACCCCATTGACTCTGCAGAGGAGCATCGGGGAGACCACTATACCAGCTGTGGGGCTGCATCATACTTAGATGGGATCTTGGGATACTTGGGCCCCAGCTGGAGCTATCCAGTGGTCTTGGCCCTTTTCCTTTCTGCACCTCAATTTGCCAATCTGTAAAACAGAGATATCCATCCTGGACCTGCCTGCCTACAAGTGCAGTGGTGCAGTGAATGGAGAGGGATGATGAGACATCTGTGACAAGGGGTTTCCAGGTAGCAACGAGCATGTGCAGGGGTGTGGACCAGGGACACACAGATGCACACATGTGGGCATGCATGGGCCAGGCGGCACGCATGCATGGGAGTTGCCTGCAGGTATGTGTGCATGTCTATCTGTAGCCATTCATGTGGGTGCATGGGGCTTGGGTGTGCTGCTGGGGTTGCGGCGTGGGAGGTGGGAAGGCAGCGCGCAGGTTTTATACACATACATGTCAGTAGGTGCCTGAAGCATGCCCACATGCGTGCCTGTAAGTGAGACGGGCCACGTTGGACAGCAGGAATCTTGAGGTCATAGAGCTCTCCCTTGCCTTCCCAACGCCAGCTCTTCAGACTCTTCCAGCATATACCCCGCATATCTTACACATATACCCATGCATGCAGGCCCTATCGGACAGCCCTGCCTGCCCCTTAGCCATACATATGGGATGCATACACATTGAGCACCATCCCTGGCATGCATCTGGGGCATATCCCAGCCATACCGACAGCTTCCCATGAGCAGACACACGCTCCGCTTGTTTTTTGGCCTTAAGTGGCCTTGTTTTTAAGCCCTTTAGAGGGCACTTGGGGTGCTGACACAAGCAGCTGCTCAGGGTGGCCTGGCGCTGGGCAACCCAGGAAGATCCAGCACCGTCTGCTATGGCCACCTTGCATCTCTTGCTGCCTGCTTAGAGGCAGCACTCTGGGCACAGGCGGTGTCTGCAGCCTAGGGGAAGCTCCTGTTTACTCAGGTTCCTGGGAGGAGCAAGGGTGGGTTGTGGGGGGAGACCCCACAGGTCCGCAGGAAGCTGTGTCCCCGGTCAGGAGATGGGGCTTGACCCTGAGCTGCCTCCTTCTCACTGCCTTCAGCCCTGCTCAGGCTCTGGCTTTCCCCTTATGGATGTGTGTGTGTGTGCGTGCTGACATCCGCCCCTTGCCTTCCTGATGTGATTGTCTTCTGACACCCCTCTGACACTCCATTACACATCCTCACATTATTTATCAACCCTATGCTTCCCATCTGGACCACAAGGTCCCAGAAGGCATGACCAGGTCTGCTTCTGTCACTGTGGAGTCCTCAGCAACCAGCACAGGGCCTGGCAAACAGAAGACATTCGGTGTGGACTTGGGAAATGAATAGACAGGTGGAAGCTGACATGACGGGGTTCAGGGAGCACTGAGCTGTGCTGCAGTGGGAGGAAGAGCCTTCTACCCCCGCCCATATCAGCTTCAGAAATCAATGGTCCCCATGGAGGAGTGAGCCAGGAGGAGAGGGCAGTGCCGTGAGAGGCAGGACCATACTTCTGCTCCTATTAGCCAGAAGAGGCTGCACCCCCCTACCTTGTGGGGGATGCACAGGCTCCTCCCCTAAGATCACCACCACTTTGACATCCCCAGAGCCACAGAGCATCTGCAGGAGAAGAGGGCACTGCCTGGGGGATGGGCCAGGCCACAACACAGGCACTGGCATGCAGTAGGTGCTCAATATATGCTGTAAAATGAATAGTATCCCTGCCTTACTCAAAAGGCTGCCAGGGCTTCCAAGGTCTGGGGTTCAAGGCCTCCCACTGCCATTTCTATCTTCTTGGTTGTGCACTGCCTCTTCCTCAAGCCCGCCCCTTCATCTGTTTCTTTTTGTGCTGTGGTCCCATCTGGACTGCCCCTCCTCCTGGCCAATACCCTCGGCCAAATCCTGTCACAGCCCACCGGCCTCTGTGGGGATGTCTCCCTGAGTGCCCCCAGGGCCAGTCCGGGACACACATGCAGTGTGTCAGGAGGGGTGCTAAGGGCAGCTCAGGAGGTGAGTGGTAGAGAAACCTTTGTTCGAGTCCCTCAGGGCCAATGTCCCCATTGCAGCCCTTCTCTGGGGCATCCTGATGCTCCTATGAGGGCCAGCTGTGTCCCCTGTCCATTGCTGCAGGCTGGACAGGAGGAACGAAGCAAGGGGTGAGGGGCTGGGCCCATGGGGGCATGGGCTCTGCCGGCAATGTCTCTGTTCTTCCCCTGGGGTCAGGCCTGGCTGGAGTCTTGAGTCCTAAGCCTTTGGGGACTTGGTGGGGGGAGGGGTTGTCCTTGGGGATGGGAGAGGTACAATCTGTGGTGGGGACATCTTAGAATGGGATGTGAGGATGTGTCTGGATGAGTCTGAGCTTGTGGGGGGCTTCCTGGGATGTGCCTAGAAGCCTTCAGATGGAGGCACTCACCTATAGAGGAATGGAGGAAGGGACAGGAACATGGGGAGGTGGTAACTCAGTCCCTGTCTCCTGGGCCAGAAAGGGCTTATGGGCAAGGAAGTCTAAGCCAAAATTCTCCAGAGGCAGAACCAAGGCTTAGGCTTCAGCAAAAGGGATCACGATCTGACATAAGGAAGAACTTCCAGACATTTGGTGGGCTCCAATTCTGGAATGGGAACCTGAGGATACGGTGGCATTTCCCTACCGAGTCAGGGATAGGCTAACATGCTGCTGCCTGGGGAACGGGGAGTGGGCCAGCCCTCCTCTAGCCCCATAATTAGGGAAGCTGTTCTGGTTTCCTGGCATCAAGGACCTGTCTCCCCAGCATTCCTGGGACCACAATCTTGTGAGCCAGGACCTGACCTTGTCCCCTTGAGCTGAGTTGGGAATTCTACATGTGAAGCATCTGTGACCTAGTTGGTGACCTTAAGGCCCACGACACCAACTCTGGGCTGCATCTTGCCTGACAAGTAACTCTGGGAACGTTTCTCTAACCTGTGATCAACGGACTCAGGAGTGAGCCTGATGCCGCTGGAGCAGACAGCACTCTCACGGGAAAGCTTGGTGGAAATGGGCACATGCTATGGCAGTCTTGAGCGATTACATGGGGTGCGGTAGGAGTGCACGCAGGCTCTCAGGGGCTGGCACCATTCCTCAAATCTGGCAGTGGCACCCAGGGCTGGAGCCCTTAGAAATGCCGCTCTCAATAGCCTGGAAGCCAGGGAGGGTGACACGGTGCAGGGGGCAGCCAGTAGCCTCCTCCAGGCCAGGCCCTGGCTCCCTTGGTTCCCCTATGGAGACTCAGGAAGGCCTGACCTCCACTCCTTGCCCGCTGTCCCCTTCCCCCCATCTCTTCTTCTAAGAGGAAAATCACAGGGAAGCAAACCTTGGGGGGGAGAAAGGAGAATGTTTTTAATTAAAAGTTTAAGAGAATTCACGTCCTGAGGGAGTCGAAGCAAGAGAAGGCGGGGAGACAGTGGGGGCATTGGAGGGGGGGTCACGGGAAGTAGGCCACACCAGCTGAGGGCTCGAGCCCAATCCTTCCAGCTGCCCGGGGCCCACCTCTGTAGCAGGCTCGGAGCCACCGAGGGCTCTCTGTGCAGATGAGGCCTCGGCAGCCTCTGGTTTCCTATCTGGGGAATGGGTGGAGAAGATGGGGGCAGGGGGCTCAGCAGTGAAGCCTGGACCAGAGCAGCATCAATTGCTGAGGCTAAAACAGCTTAAATTCCTGCACTGCTCCTTCTGCCTGGCCCTACCACTGGAGGCAGATGTTCCTGGTGCCCCTTGGCTGGAGCCGGCCTGCTTGGTCAGGGCCAAGGCCTGGGCCACCTGCTGGGGGGCTCCATATGTGCCCTGTCCACAGTCCATTGTCCTAAGAAGCCCCCACCTCATGGCTAGACCAGACCCTCGTTGGGGTGGGTGGGTTGGAGGGTATGGGGGGTTCAGGGCGGCCCGATTGCTGTGGAACCTTGTCCAATGGGTGGGGGTGGCAGAGAGATGATAAGGAGGATCACTGGGATTCCTATACACCAAGTATTGGCGGCACACCTGGCCCAGCTCCTCCATGCACAGCCATGCATACTGAGCAGAAGCATTCGGCATTCAGTATTCTGTCCCCTCACTCTCAGCCTGCCTGCCATACACAAGCCTACCAGAGGGCAACTCCACTTAGTACTCATTAGGCTGAGCCCAGCTTGGCCCAATCAGTCCCTGAGGGTGAGCAGGTACTCACAGGTGCTCCCAGAGCAGGGCTTGGTCAGTCCTACGCCATCCCTTCTTCCTGCCACAGGGAAGGCACGGACACCCTCAGCCCACTGACCTTCATCTGCTCACCAGGCCCTGGGTCTGGCATGTGTGTTAAGGAGGCTGGTGCATGTGGTAAGGGGGGGGCCTGTGCGCAGTGGGTGGCCAGAGCCGACCTGCAAGGTGGACTCATCCCCAGTAATCTTCCTCAACTCCAACCCCACCCACTGCTTCCTGGGAAAAGGACAAGGCGAAGGGAAAATAAAACAGATGCAATATTTTGCAAAATGAGCTAATTACACGGCAGTCATACAAGGAGATGAGATTAGCAGACTATTTGATAAAAGGAGACACAGGTATGCAATGTGGGTGGTAGAGAAAGGTCACTGTTATCCCTGGGAGACTGGGGCCTGGTGCTTCTACCCGGGCCATAGGGAGTGGGGGCTGCAGCCCTGTCACTCAGGCCACAGTCACAGCTTGGTCCTGGGCCATGTGAAAGCTGCAACCTCAGGGAAACAAGTTGGTGTGTGCACGTACACAAGGACACACATGCTCACGTCTAGACATCCCCCATGGGATACATGCACACATATGCCCAGGAGAAGGAAGAACAGCCACACTCTCCCCCACCTCCCCTACACTCGCTCCCCTGCAACCTTGTGTCTTGGGGTTAGGTCTGCACTTGTGGTGGGGGTCCCATGCACGAACATCCAAGACAGAGGACAGTGTAGCTGTAGCTGTCATTAACTGGGTTGTCACCGCTGCTGGCTGAGCATGGATAGGTCCATTTTCTCTGTTTAAATGTCTACTCATCTGCTGGTCCCTGGGGTCAGGCCCCTCTCACCTGAGGGATGAGGGGGCACATCAGCCCAGACTGCTCCTCCCTCCCCATGGTGCCTACTCCCCAACTCTTCAGCCCTTGGTACTATGGGTGCATAGGAAGATGCTCTCGGACTCTCCAAGCCCGTGTCTAAAAACCAGTCCCCAGCAGGGCCCTGAGGCCCCCAGCGACCAGAGCCAAAGGTCCAAGATGTAAGCTCAGAGCCCCTCAGAACTCTGGGCAAGAATGTGTACTGGTGCTAAACTCGCACAGGGACACGAAGATGTGAGTGGGTCTGGGTAGGCCACAGCTCTCACTCCCTGAGACGTGAGCACCACACACCACTGCTGCACATCAACCTCACTGGGCTTCCCTCTGGGGAGGGGTCAGCAAACACCTGAGGAAGGAAGGTGGGGGCAGGCAGGAAGTACTGCCTACTTGCTGACAATCCCCATTGGTTCCTGGGGGTTCAGCCTTCTCACTCCACCGCCTGCTCCTGTCTGTCCAACACTCACTGTCCCCGTAAGTGCCGCCTTCATCCACCCCCACCCCAACCCAGAACTTGAAGGGTTCAGCCTGCTCCCCCTCCCATTCTAACCCCTAAGCTATACTGGACTCTGCCTGAACCCACACTCCTACCCACAGGTCCCCTCCATGCTGTTCTCTTTCTCAGAATGTTCTACGCCACCCTCTGGCAGGCAAACCCCCTCCTTACCTCCAGCCTCAGTCTCAGTGTTATTTCTCTGTGCTCCCAGGTAACAGGGACTCTTTCATGAAAGTCCAAAGTGAGGTCAAGTGACGGGGATCTTCCCCGTGGCCCAAGCCCCTGCCTTGTAACAGTGATAACCACACAGCACACACATGTCTAAGAGCCAGTTAAGTCTCAGCTCAGACAAAACCCTCGGCAATCCTGCCAGGGGGACTCTTCTCTGGTCCCCTGCCCTGACCCTGTCTCAGTGCCTGTCTATCCATCTGTCCATCTGCCTGACACTCAGGCCTCCTCTCCTTGGATGCTGCTGGATCTGATGACTAGGAACACGGGGGAGGGAAGGCGTGGAGCTGGGCCTGGGGAGGGATTCTACATAGGGGGTGGGGAGCCCCAAACTTGGCCTTCAGAAGCCTGAAGGCTGTCTCTGCCAGGAAGTTCCTGAGTTGTGCCAAGGGGAAACTGCACTGGTCCCTCCCAGTCCTGCTCCTGGCCTAGGGATGCCCTTGCTAGCTCCCCATACCTGCCCAGTCCAGGCCCAGCAGTCATATGGGTGAATGGGTGGGTCATAGGTGGGGAGCTGCCCGCTTGCCCACCAACCCCAACAATCCAGGGAGGGGCTGGACCCAAGGCACCTGGGCAGCTGGCGGATAGGGCCTTATACCCTCGGCTCCAGCTGGTGTTGACACAGCAAACATGCCTCGACTCCCATTCGCCGAGGCACAAAGTGGGCAAACACAGGAAGGCTGGAACAAAGGGCCTGACAACCGTGACCAGCCTCTCAAACAAGGGACCCAAGCAAGCCCTGTGCCAGGAGGCAGGAAGCATTAAGCAGCCTGGACAGTGTGTGTGGCTCGCAGAAGTGGAAGCTAGGGACAGGCCCTTGAAGAGGCATCTGGAGTAGGGGGAGCAGGCCTGAAGACTGATGGCCTGGGGTCGGTCCAGTGCCAGGCACAGACCAGTCTCATCCATGGGACCTGTCCCCTGTGCGTTCCTTCTTGAATTGGTTTCACCAAGGCCTGGGCATAAACTCTGATGACAGATCCGTGAGGCCATGCTTGTTGCTCCTACTGTCCAGGTAGGGAAACTGAGGCCCAGAGAAAGTGAGATCCGCCAAGGGTTCAGCACACTACTCAAGTGCAGAGTGGGGGCTGCAGCACAGCAGTGGTTGAGGCCCCTGATTCTTGGCCACCTTCTGCTCTGGGCCTGGTCATATGTATCATGAGCCATGTCACATCTTTCTGGGGGACTCATAGCCAGAGGTTCTTTTTGGAGCAGTGTAAGGTTAGGAGTATGCAGGTTGTGGTCACTAGGTGAGGTTTCCACTAGACCCCAAGGAATGATGTCTGCACTGGGCATTGCCCTGCACGCCTCTGCCGAAGACCCACCTCACGGTGTGTTTGTGCATATGCTCTGCACAGCCAAGCCAGCAGGCAAGACCCTCCATGACCGTATGAATGCAGATGCCCCACCTGAAGACATGTATGTGCTCTCGTTACCTCTGGTCTGTACTTTGCTGTACCCTCTGCCTTGGACCCTCTTCCTCTGCCTGGCTACATCTCCAACAACCCCCCTACCCCCACCCCAGGTCCCCTGAGCCTGATCAGTATCCACGGGCTTACCACCCTGGCCCAAACTTTGTGGCATGGGTCACATCACTGTCACCTTGAGCAGACTGCACTCTTTGAGGGGCCCTATAGGTCCATACCCTCATCTCTGTATCTGGTAACCTAGCATGGTGCTTGTACACAGCAGTTGCTCAGTACTCAGTAAACAGAGGTTGAAGGAAGCAAAGCGCACCCAAGGTACCCGGTATCCCATGACACAGTGATCCAGGATCAACTGATCTCCAGGAAAATCTCTGGGGACCCCACCCAGGGTCACTATGGCACCAGGGGCTGGTCCAGCCTTCAGGTGTGGGTTTGGAAATATTAATGAGGGACCTCATAGGGCCTTCTCACCATGCCTGTGTTGGGTGCAAGGCACCAGGCCCTCGCTGCCAGCAGCCCTGTGAGCCGACTCACTTCTCCCATAGCTACCCACTATCAAAGTGGAGGCACTGGTCCCTATGTATGTTAAGTCATGAAAATGGGGATGACAGAGGTGACTGGCTGCTCCCAAGGCTGCCACACCCTGAAGGGGCCATGCTTACCAATGTGCAGCGACCACCCCAGAACTCAGGTGGTGATCCCTGCCCCCTGCCTCTTCACTCCATCACCCCCCTCCCCTCCAGTGGAAAATGATGCACAGGCTGCACCTGCCGGGCTCCCTTCCCAGCTCACAACACCTGTATGGGCAGACGCAGCCTGACTCATTTCTGCTCATGCTCACTGCCAGGCCAGGGCTTGGTGCCTTCCTTCTTCCCTTCCTCTACCTTTGGAAATTCGACCAGCTCAAGTGCCACCACCTCCAAGCTGTCTCCTTAGGGTTGCCCCTCCCATATCAGCCGTTCTATACATGAGGACCTTGGAATTTGTCTCCTCAAAGTCTGGGGTCCTGGAGGATGGGGACTAGCTGGGCCACTGGCTCACCCTGCCTTAGACGCACCCTCCCTCCCCCAGCCCTTGTACATGAAGATTTCAGAACAAAGGGCCAGAAGCTATTAAAACTCAATTAAATTTCTCACTTCTCTGATCCTGAATTAGACTGGCTTGTCCCTGTGGCACCTGGGGGCCCTTTTCTTCCACATCCTAGCATCTGCCCCACGTGTCCAGCTAGGACCCCCAAGGAGGTGGGGAGAAGCAGGAGAGGATCCTCCCTCGGTGCGGGCTTCTCTGGAGGGTGGAATTCACCGGGGGCCCAGGGCCGTTTTATCCATTTGGCTGACCCCCCACTCCCATGCCCTAGATTCCCCTTCCTGGGGTGATCACAATGTAGAGGTTGAACAGGGAACTCAGGGTAATAGCTCCCAGCCTGCATTTGTAGACCTCTTCAACCCAGCTACGCTCTCTAGCTGTCCTATGTCCCCAACTAAGGTCTTGCCCCTAGGCCCTTGTTTGTGCTCTGCTCTCCGCCTGGTGGACCCTCAGCTTTCCTTCCCCACCCTGGGGCTTCCTCTTTGCTCTAGTCAGCGTGGCTCTGCTTCCTCCCAATCCTCAGCAGCTCTGGGAGAGCAGGCGCACAGGCTCAGGAGCCTGGATGAGCAGGGGGAGTTGTGACCCTGTTGTAGCCAAGCAACAGCCAGGGCTCTGCACCTCTGTTTCCTCATCTGTAAAATAGTAATTCCACTCTACACTGAGCAGCGACCGACTCCACACCTAGGCTGGGGGCGGCGGGAAGGTTTGCTGAATGACTGAGCAAGCAAATGACAGGGAGACTGAACGGCACTATAAGGGAAGCACCTGGCATCATGAGCAGGGCCACTGGGCAGGTGAGGCTGACGCCCCCTCTTGGTGCGAGTTCGGGGCCTGGGGTGCCTTGGGCTAAGGTATCACCATAGGAGGTGGTCAATGCTGGTCAGGGCAAACAGGATGTTGAGCTTCCTGGCTTGACACATGGCCCTTTAGTTTCCTCTGACCTTTGCCACTAGGGAGAGCTCAGCAGCAGGGCGGTGGGTGTAAGGCTGATTTGCCAGGCTCTGTGGACCTCAGGGGTGTTGCATCCTAGGCCCCTAGATCCTTTGGCTAGCAGATGCTGGGGAATGACCGCAGCTCTTCTGACCCTTCTTGGGGCCTCTGTACTGTGGAGGAGGAGCCACGAGAGGAGCCCGCTCTAAAGAGGCAATCCCAGGGACTCCGGAAGCCTGGCTCAAACACACCTTGGCCTTTCCTTAGCCGAGCCAGGCCCTCATCTGACCACCACTGGCTAGGGCGAGTAGGAGAAGAGGATGAATGTTTCCCCTGAGGATCCTGGGGACACACCCCACCCGCTCAGCCTCCCTCTTCATTTCCAGGGAGGCCGGCCTGAGGCTGCAGGCCTTCGAGGGGTCTCTGGCCACCCCATGTGTCCACAGGGGAGGCCGTCGCCATGTGCACCTCCACCAGTTGCTGGGAGCGGCGTGTCTTTTCCCAAGGCTCACGCTGACTCCCAGGGCCCATGGGTGTGTGGGGAGTGCACAGCAGCTCCCCTCCCTCCCGACACATTCAGGCCACCTCGGAGGAGGAGCTCCCTCTGAGCCCTGTTCTGAGTGGTCACTTTCTGCCACCACACGCTGCCTCGTCTCTCCTGACTGCTCACCACCGCCCAGGTCCCCGTCCTTGTTTCCTTGCTGGCTGACTCTCTCGCTGCCTCCCTCTGTTAGGTGGGGGTCCCCAAGAGTTCCCACACGAGGAACATTCAACAGATGCCCATTCACTCATTCTGCACTCCCCCCCATCCCTGGGGGCCCCAGGTGCCGCCTCTGGGTGGCACTGGCACCTTGCCAGGAAGCAGCAGCGCTGTTTGGGTGAGGGGAGAATAATCAGCCTTAAACGCCGCAATCAGGGAGAACAGGCTGCTCAGGCCCCTGGCGCCCACGCGTGCGCCTAATTGGCTCCACGTGTCTGCGGCTCCTTTCAAGAGCGGGAAAGTGGAAGGGTCAAGATCTCTTAATGTTTGTAATGAAGGGGAGGCAGAAGCCACTGCCCGCCCCACGTAAACCCCTTTTAATTGCACAGAGAAGGGTGGGCGGGGCAGCCCATGCTACAGAACCCCCTGCCTGTCTGTCCCCCATTACTGTGCCTTCTAAAGTTTCCCAGTCTGCAGTCAGATCCCAGAGGCTGACCTCCAGCCAGAACGCAGAGCCACAGCCCTTGCACCTGTTGTACGAATAGTCCTGAGACTCCTACTCTGGGCCAGGCCTCCTCCAGGCCTTGTCCGTTCAGGGCTGATCTGCTTGTCCAAGCCCCATCAACCAGTGCATCGGAAGACCTAGCTCTGAATCAGCCTCCAGGCTGTCTCAGTGCCAAACTCTTCTCCCCAAATCCTTGCTGCCTCCAGGCAGCCCCAAGCTCACTTCTACCCTCTTAAACTGAAGGGATCTTCCTCTTCCTGCGGCTGCCCCATTCCATCTGCACCTCTCTGAGGTCCCCATGTCCCTTGCTTCTGGGGTTCTTATTCATCGTGGCTGCCTCTCTCTGTCCCATTAGACCAGTGGTTCTCAACCGGGGTTTGGGGGGAGGGAGCTCTGCCCCCAGGTGACATTTGACAAGATGTGGGGACCTCTTTGGTTGTTACAGCTGGGGGAGTGGTGTACTACTGGCATCTAGTGGGTAGAGGGCAAGGATGCTGCTGAGCATCCTACAAGGCACAGAGCAGCCCCCACAACCAAGAATTATCCTGCTCAAAATGTCAGTCGTGCTGACACTGAGGAACCCTGCCTTGGATGAAGCCTTAGAAAGGAAAGCAGCAATTAAGTGGGAGCTAGGTGGAATGTGTTCCCTCCCAACAGGAGTCGTCTGCTCTACAGCTGGGGGGGGGTCCTTGGCCCCCTCCCTGGCTCATTCCTTCTATTTCTCTGAGCACCCAACTCAGAGCCCAGTTCCTGAACAGACCTGGCCACACTGCCAACAATGCATCAGTTTAATTGGGTTAAGTGGCCATTAGCGGTAAAAGCAGGGCGGCTGTGTGCAGAAGGGTTTTTAATTTTACTCTTTAAATGATGCTCGCTCCCCAGAGAGGTGACTGAGGGTGGGAACACTGCCCACCAGAGCCCCCAGATCCAGGGCTGCAGCTGCACCACCCCGTCCCATCCATCTGGGTCTCGAGATGCTGGGCTGGGAGGGATGCATCGTGTCTGTCTCCACTGCCCAAGGAAGAACCTGCGGGGGCAGGCACTTGCCCAAGGTCACTAGGTCATGCCAGAGGAAGCCCCTATCAGAGGAGGCCAGAGCCCTATCTCTTCTTCCCTCAGCTCTGCCCACGCCCTGCAGACAGCAAATGCCATGCAACCACCAGTGGTAGCCCAGAGGAGGCCAGTGTTGGGGATCAGTTTGTGGAATCTAAAGCCCAGCTGCCCAGATCTAAAGCCTGAATTTGGTGTAAGACTTAGGGCCAGTGGCTTAAACTCTCTGAGGCTCAAGTTTCTCAAATGTAAAATGGGGATAAGATACTCTTGGCTTGTAAAGAGGATGTGGAGAGATCTGGAGTGTTCTGGCTCATCTTAGGCTGGGCACTTGACAGGCACTAAGAAAGAGGCCAATGATCGTGGGAGGGAATTATTTCTGCCCGTTTTAGGGGACACATTCTGACTTCTGAATCTACATGAATCATCTGTGGAGCACTGAGAAATATTGAAGCCCAGCTCCACCCCTGCAGAATGTGATGTATTTGGTATTTGGTTTGGGGTGAGGCCTGGACATCACCATTTAAAAGCTCCTCAAGTGACCCCAATGTTCAAGCAGGTTTAAAAACACTGCAGGAAGACAAGGGGTGCCTGAGTGGCTCAGCTGGTTGAGTGTCTGACTCTTGATCTCAGCTCAGGTCTTGATCTCAGGGTCACGAGTTCAAGCCCTGCGTTGGGCGTGGAGCCTACTTAAAGAAAAAAAGTTTGAAAAACACTGCGGGAAGACAAAGGTACCAAGGCACAGGATCTGGAAAGGTGTCATGGCCCTGGGAATAGCAGGAGGTACCTGAGGTAGAGTATGGGGAACATGGGCATGGTAGAAGGGGAGAGCTTAAGGGCTAAGGTCCCTAGGTTGGGGATCTCCAGCCAAGCCTTTCCACTGCCTCTGGTTTGTCCGAAGTTGGAGGTAAGAGGGTCTCCCCAAGAGCAGGCTCTAGCCACACCGATGTCTCTGAGTGCTCTAGCCTTGGGCTTCCCATTCTCTGGGAACCAAGACAACTGAATGACAATGGCCGTGGCCCCTCCTTGAGAGGAGGCTAGAAACCGCTGCATTGGCGTCACTCCTGACCTTATCAAGGCTGTGTCTCCTCCTGCAGCCTCTCCTCTAAGCCACAGAGCAGAGGTACTAGGGATGGTTGCTGAAGGGTGCACAACCTTTGGGGACACTGTCTTCTCTGTGGTCTTTATAAATGATGGCTCCTGGAGGTGTGAGACTGAGACCGGAAGTACTGGGCAGGGACGGTCTCATGTCCCTATTTTACAGAGGGGGATCTAAGGCCTGGGATAGGATTAGATCTAGTGCTCTCTGAGGGAAGGAGCAGGGCCTGTCCTCCCCCTGCCTACCCAGCACCAGCCTGGCACAGAGTAGGCCATTTGAGAATGTTGATGACTCAATGGAGGAAAAAACACAACCAGGAAGAAATGACCTTTCTGAGGGGCTGTGTGTCAAGGCCCCAGCAGGGAGGACAGCAGAGTCCTGATTTGGGCCCAACTCTGCCTCCAATGTGCTGTAAGAATTCAGGCACCTCTCTCTGTCTCCTGGGACTCAAGACCCTTAGAGAGTGGGCCCTGGCTCAGAGGACCCAGCTCCCTGGGTAGTAGAATCACAAGACAGCTCCCTTCCGTATCTCCAAAGCTGAGGCCCTCGCAGCTTTCCCAGACTTGGGAATGCTGGTTGCCTGTGTTGCAAGGCTCCAGACCTGGCCCTGCTCCTTCCTGACTCTTGGCCCTGTAAATCACCTTGTGCAGTTTGGAGAAACTGGTAACAAACGTCTGATTGTCCCTGATTAGAGGAGCCAATGAACTTCCGTCCTGGGTTGCTCAGATCCCTCTTTGCAAGCCCCAAATTAAAATTCCAGACCAGAGCAAGAGGATTTAAATTGGATTACTGGATGGGGTCCAGGGAGAGAGGAACAATGGAGGGGGGGTGAGGGGTCCAGCCCCCCACATCCCAGCCTCTATACGCACCCAGGCTGCAAACAAATGTGGGAAAGGAGTGAAGGGCCAGAACTTGATTAAAAGCAAATTTAAAACATAATTAAGACCAAAGCTCATCCTGAACAATTAGGACCAAGGCAGGGGAAGGATGGTTGTCCTCTGTGTCCTCTGGGGATATGGACAGAAGCATCTTGTGGGCCTAGAGCCAGAAGCACTGCAGCAGGGGGGTTTCATGAAGGGCCAATAGAGTGCTGGGAAGGTAAGAGTGGTGGGCTCTGTGCACACCTTGGAATCATGTGGGGAATCAAGGGTCTGGGTTAGCATCAGAGTGACCTGGGTTCACATCCTGGCTTGATGCATGGCATGTCTGAGTCTCAGTGTCCCCTCTGTGAAATGGGCCTCCCTCATGGGGTTGCAGTGAGAGTGATCTTTGACAGATAAGACATGGTAACTGCCCAAACAGTGAGTGCCCTGTTTCCATCATTCTTTTTTTTTTTTTATTTGAGAGAGAGCGAGTGAGCATGTGGGAGCGGGGCGGGGGGCGGGGGCAGGGGATAGAGAGAGAGAGAAAGAATCTCAAGCAGGATCCATGTTCAGAGTGGAGCCTGACGTGGGGCTCGATTTCATGACCCTGGGATCATGACCTGAGCCAAAATCAAGAGTCAGACACTCAACTGACTGAGCCCCTCTCGGGCTCTCCCCCATCATTCTTCAATTGAAAATAATTTGTGGTGTGCTTGACTGGCTGAATTGTGACTCTTGATGTTGGGGTTGTGAGTTTGAGCCGCACATTGGGTGTAAAGATTACTTAAATAATTAAAAAAAGAAGAAAAAGAAAATAATTTGTATTTGGCACCAACTATATGCCAGGCCATGGGCTAGGCTGCAGATGCAGTGGGAAGAAGATAGACCTCTGCCCTACCTTCAGGGTCAGGGTCCGGCATGTGGGTGAGGTACAGGGAGAGAGTTGGGATCAGGATGGGGTTTAGGCTTGGGCTCTACCCTCCCTGCCAAGCTATCAAGGTTGATAGTTTGTCTAGGAGTAAGGGAGGAGCTTGGGAAGGGATCCCAGCCTTGCAGTGCCTGGAGAGGATGGGCAGGGGGCTGGGCCCTGGGCTGCATCTGCATCTGAATCAGGCATCTGTCATTGTCACCACTCAGCACCTCTCACTGAGGTGACTGGTCCTAAAGCTAGGGTGGGCAGCAGGCCTAAAGGCCTAACAGATGCCTCTTCCCAAATTTATCAGAAAGTTTCAACACAAGTTCAGGGCTGCTGGCCCACACTTTGTAAAATGGAGGAAAGCAAGGAAATAGGGGGCAAATGAGGAGTCTGGAATGAATGGAAGAGAGAGAGAGAGAGAGAGAGAGACAGAGAGGTAAGAAAGGAGGGGTCAGGATCCAGGTCAGGTCCAGTTCTAGGAAAAGCAAGGAGGGGAGATGATATGCTAGATGGATAGGGGAGCAGAATGTTTCTCAGGGGAGACACTCTTGGATCCCCCCTCCCTTCCTAAGGGACTGCTGTCCCAGCTGAAGACTTGGCTTCGCCTCCTCCCCGGGGCAGTTCATTTCTCCAATTGTCTCCCTACCCGTGACCAGTAGATCCTGAAGGTCAGGCTGGACTGGACTGGGCCTAGCTCTGGGTCGTCTCGATCCACCCTGGGTGGGAAGCTTTCAGGGTCCACCGCCTCTGGGCCTCTGGTCCCAGGATGCCAGGCCCTCCCTACTCTATGATTCTAGGTCACACAGGACAGGCAGGGGACCCCAGAGGGATGGCAGGGCCCAGCGTGGGTTCTCTCCTTGGGGCCTGGATGTGGTGGGGGCTTAGGCTTGGTGACTGACCTGATGTAACCCTGCCAGGCCCCTGGCCTGAGCTTGTGTACGTATTATATGGACTTGCTCATCCTTTTTTTAAAAACTAGTTTTACTGAGATACAATTCACATACTACAAAATTTACCCACATAAAGTATATAATTCAGTGTTATTTTTTTTAGCACATTCAGAGTTGTGCAACCATCACCACAATCTAATTTTAGAGTATTTTCATCACCCCCAAAAGAAACCCTGTACCCATTAGCAGTCCTTCCTTATTCCCCCTCCCTTCCAGCCCTAGGCAACCACTAATGTACTTTCCATTTCTGTGGATTTGCCTATTCTGGACATTTCACAGAAATGGGATCACACAATAGGTGGTCTTTTGTGGAGAGCTTCTTTCACTTGATAGAATGTTTTCAAGTTCATCCATGTTGTCATGTGTATAATCAGTATTCCATTCCTTTTTATTGGACTCCTCTTTCTGACACAGGTGGGGGCTGTGGCAGTGGCAGCTGTACCTCTGATGTGGGGGCAGCTTGGACACTCTCTCTCATTTATTGCACAACCTCACAGCTCTAGAAACCCCTCGCCACCTGCACTCCCTTGGGGTGGGTGGAGTTCGAGGGGCCTGCTGGCTTTGTATAAGTGGTCAGGGCAGCTGAGCAGGGTCTGTAAACTTAGAATGGCAGCACCTTGGAGCTGACAGGCACAACGTCTCTAAGATTAGAGGGGGAGAGTGAGGCTCAGAGGGAGGCAGAGAAACGTTCAAGGTCATGGGCAGAGCAGGGGCTCCAATCCCTAGCATTACATGGCTCCTGCATTCTCTGTGGGGCATTTGGGGCCGCTCCACACTCCCTCCCCATCACAGCAGCAGCCCACGCTCCCAGCCATCAGCAGGTGCTCACCCAGGGCACACTCACGGAGCAGAGGAATCTGAGAACTCCAAGCCTGCCTGCGCCCCACCTAGCGCCTGCACAAGAGCTCCAGGACCCCAGGTCACCCTCATGCAGCCTCTTCCAGATAAAACTATCTGTTCCTGCCATTGCTGCCCATAGTCCAGGTGGCACAGCCCTGCCAGCGAATTCAGCCTGAATTCAGAGGGCCAGGAGGGCCACGTGTTCACGCTGGGTAGGGACACTGCCTACACAGATCAGGGCCACTCGCCTGGCCCTCCCTCAACTCATACAACTGCACCTACCTTCAGGGCCTGTACTTTCCTGTCCAACAGGCTCTCGATGTCTCCTGCCACCTTCTCCACCAACTTCTGAGGCTCATTCTCCTGCACCTCAAACAGATTCCGGTTGTCCTTGTAGATCTAGAAGGAAGCAGGAGCCAGGGGTAAGGCCAGGGTGGTTCCAAATTCCCATGCCACAGCCTCCTCATTGCCCTCTGCACAGTATGGTCCAGCCCTTGGTCCTCCCCCAACTCTGGCTCTGTCCACGAGGAGAGCATGGATATCTGAAGGTTGGGCCCAGTGTCCTCCTGAACTTGAAGAAAGGCTGCGGTCATGGATTCCACAGCTTGCCCTGGTTGTGGCTGGTGGGACCAGGTTGTCACTGCCTTCTCTGGGACTCAGGGTTCCTCCTCCAGGGTCCATGAGCAGCAGCCCTGTGACTAGTTCAGAGTGGCTGAGAGCAGCAGAGAAGGAAGAATGGGCTCGATAGGAAGCAGGGTGTGTGTATGTGGGGAGATGGAACAAATAAGCACACCACATGCCTGCTGACATGAAGACACTGTCACACTCACTACACACATCTACATACCCACACATGCATCACGAACATACAGCCACCCCTCCCCCAAGGGCTCAGGCATCCATACCCTTTTTTGCTGGTGCTGCCCCAGGGCGTTTACAGAAACTGTAGTGGGAACTCTGGGCGCCCCTCGGAGCTCCTCTCTCATTCAGAGCACAGAATATGGGGGCAGGGACCAGGGAAAAGGAGGCGTGTGGGGAGGATAAATCTGCCCCTCTCTCCTTGAGGACTGAGTCTGTGCACACACTCACGTGGGGGTGTAAAGCTGACAGTCTGCATCTGCGTGCGTGAGTGTGTGTGTTATGGCTCAACGCACATCCATCTGTGTGCATGTGCCTGCGTGTTGGGGGTAAGATGGGGTTAGGGCCTCTAGATGAAGCCTGGGGCTTAGACGTGAGTCACGGGAGTGAATTCAGTGGGCCTCTTTGTTCCAGCCTGGGGTCTTGGGTGTGTGCATGTGTGTACGTGTGAGTACGTATGTGTGCATTTTACACCCCGATGTGTGTCCATCCAGATGATCCCAGGAAGTCTGCTGTCAAAGCTGACTCCTTCACAGAGGTCACATGCCACTACTGAACTGCCACCACCGGGCCATGCCATCGGGCAGTGCAGAACCAGAGGGATGCAGAGAGAGAAGAGGTGATGAGGAGGAGATAAGGAGGTGGGAGAGGCAGCTGATGAGAGACAGACAGGCAGGCGAGATAAGGTCGGGAGAGTGACAACCAGACGTGGGGGAGATAAGGTTTCCAGCAGCTGATGGGGGAGGAGGTGGGGGATCGGGCGACGGAGCCCCTGCCCCGCCGCCCACTCAGCGCCCAGCAGTCCAAGGGTTAAAGTACCACACAAAGACGGCTCAGGCAGTCTCCTCCTCCTGCCGCCCCCCATCCCTCCCGGCTTCTCTTTTCTTTTTGTCCTTCTCTTAGAACAAAATAATTTGTGGCGAATTCGCTCCTTCCCACAGAGCAGTGGCGATTAGAGGGCGAGGCGTGAGGCTGGGACGCAGGGCCAGGGAGGATGGAGGCCCCAAGTGGGCATCAGGCCAGGCTGTTCCCTGGGCTCCCTGTGCTGTGCCTCAGGGCAGAGGCCCCCAGATGGAAGACGGTGATGGAGACAGAGATCAAGGAGGGGTCTGAGTCTGGGGTCACTGGGAAATGTGGGGAGCCTGGAGTGCAGTGCCCACTGTTGGGGGAAATTGAGGCTCAGAAACAAGAAAGGACAGGTCAAGGCCACATGACTCTGGGTGGCAAAGCCAAGTCCTCCTGGACCTCTCCATCCCAGGTTTCAGGACTTTAAAAATACACGCTTTCCCAAGCATGAGCTTCTGGCCTTGAGCCACTGCTCTGGGCGTGTTGAGGCCAGCTACACCGGCTGAAGTCTTGGCCGAGTGCACCCTGGCCCACTTGTGCCAGCAGGGGGTGCAGCTGCCTGGCTTCTCTGGGTAGGGGATGAAGTTCCGACACCTGATTCACCTGTCAAGGTCATTCCCAGGTGTCCCAAACAGGGCTGTCCGTAGCCGTGGCAGTCCCGAATCAGAGGCTGAGCAGCCTCCTGACAACTCTCCTCTGGGAGCCCAGGAATTCCTCCCCACCGGATCCAGGGTGCCCCTTGCAGTTTGGCATGGTGACTGGCACAGGGCTCAGGAGCCACAGAGGGAGTGGGTCTCCAGGTGGCAGGGTCACACCCCAGGGCCCTGAAAGGTGGCATAGGGCTTGAAAGCAGGAACCCTGCTAAGAGTCACCTCACGTCTGAATCTCAGTGTCCGATTTATTAAACGAGAGAACAGCAGTCCCCTCTCTGCAGGCTGATGGAGGACTGCAAAGAGCCTACACTATTGTCGCTACTGCTATTGTTGAGGATCACCAGAATTCTGCAGAAGGAATCACAGTTGCTCCCTGCCTCCACTCTCTCTGCTACATCGGCACACTAAGGATCTGAAGCCATTGGCTCCCATTCCTAGGCAGAGAGCCGTGGTCTCTGGGGGTTGGCCTGCCTCCAGCCCCACCCTCCTTCCAGGCCTTCCTGGGCAGCCCCTCTCCAGCCATCCTGTTCTTGTCTCCAACACCTCAGCCCGAGCCCTGGAGGTGACGACAGGGGAGCCCAGACACAGGGACGCCACTGATACAGCACAGCCAAGGCCAGCTCCCTTCCAACTCTTCCCAGGCACTGGGCCTGTGTGTAATGGACCCTTGGCAAATGCATGTGCCCAATTCTCTGCTCAAGAGCAGAGTTCTGCAGCCAGCTAGACCTCGGTCTGACTCTTATATTCCTGCTTGCAGCTGTGCTACCCCTTGGAGCCTGGGGCTGCATCTGCCATGCTTTCTTCCTGTCCCAAGGACCCTCTAGGACACCCTTCTGCTGGCCCTTGGTGCCAGCATTGGTGGCCTCTCCAGCCCATTGACCTGGTGTGCCCCTGCAGGCTTCTGGGTCCCCAGTCCATGCCCACTACCACTCCTTTGCTCATGCTGTCCCTGCTTCCCTGCTGCCTTCCCTGCCTTTCTAAATCCTCTCTAGAGCAAGGGTGGTAAAATGGGCTAGAAGGAGTTTCTGGAGAGATGAGGGCTGAATCCTAGAACTGTAGGGGCTGCCCAAACTACCAGCCAAGCCTATGCCCCAATCCCCAAAGAGCCCCTGAGACACAGTAGCCCTTGTTCCTTCTATTCCAAGTGCTTCATCCCTCTAAACATTCCCCTGGACCTGTTCCAGGTGCCCCTGTCCCCTGGGGATGGTCCCTGAGCTGAGCCCTGTGTCCCAGGAAGATCTGAGTGATACAGTTCAGCAGATGGTCCCACCCTGGGAGATGGGTCATCTCTCCATTGATGCTGTCTGAGGAGGTGCTTTCTACTTACAGGCCCAGCAGGAAGCCTGGGAGACCCCAGGGCAGAAGGCATGCCAGGGCTTGCTCCCCTTGAGCCCCAGCCTCTCGCCCTGTCCCTGGGCCAGCTTAGAAGCAACAGACAGGCCAGGGTACACCGGGTGCAGGGCCTCAACAACCACAGCAGGACTGCACACCCGCTGGTGTCCTTGGCCCAACAAGCTAATTGGAAAAACCCAACAGCTCCCACAGCAGTGCAGCCTCTAACGCCCCCACTTCTGCACAGGCAGCTGGACTGAGTTAAGATATGGGGGCCCACAGGTCTACAGTTTGTTGCAGCTTGGCACCAGCCATGATGCGGGAGGACGAGGCAGGGGCTCCATCCTACAGAGATGGTGAACGGTAGGGGGTCAGGGCAGCAGGCTGGCAGACAGGCTGGCTGGAGCCAGGTGAGCATATGGAGGTGGGGTGGGGGCAACAGGGAGAGCAGAGGTGGCTGAGACCCCAAGGGATGACAATTCCGAGGCAGCTTGCAGCCTTTTATTCACAGGAGTCCCTGGCTCCCCTCCCTTGTACCAGATACCTCTGTCCTCCTCCCCCGAGGGCACCTCCCCCCTCAGTTATGGAGACCTGTCCCTATATTGCTCCCCTCATCTCCTCACCTCCCTCCCTGTGCCCCCCAGTGCTGGCCCCAACCCCAACCTTCTCTCAGCTCTAGTGATTCTTTAGTTAAGCGGCCTGTCTGGTCAGCCTTTCCGCCTAGGATTTCAAGGGCTTGTGGAGGCCAAAGCCTCCTCAGGGGCCCCGGAACCTCTGCCCAGCCCCCTGCTTCCCTGGTGACTCCACATAAAGAGGAGCCTAGAAGACACCTGTAGGTATGACAACCTTGGACAGGAAGCCTGGATGCACATAGGGGCAGACAGAGCCAGCCTCGTCCCCACAGCTTGCAACAGTCCCGACTAGGAGTGGGGTTGAGTTCTGAGGTACCTGGAAACAGAGACAGCCATCACAGGAGACAAGAGACCCCAGGACTGGAGACCTGGACGCCCCCAGTCATACTGGAGAGGCTCTTTGCAAAGTCCCAGAACTGGCGGCAGTGGGGCCTGGCCCTGAGCCATCACCCAACCTGCCCAGGGAGAGGAGGAAGGTGGGGGGAAAGGAGAGGAAAAGGCAGGTGAGGAGGGGAGGGGAGGAGGGCAAAGGGGGAAGAGGGACAATGGAGGCCCTAGGAAGGATGCTGTTCACTGAGTGCTTGCTCTGGCCATCCTGGGGCAGATGTTTTTGAACTTGACCTCACTGATCTTGGACAACCAGAGGAGGGTCGCTTCTGGTCATGTCCATTTAGCAGACAGGACACTGAGGGTCGGAGACTTAAGTTACACGGTAGAGTTCAGATTCAAACCAGATCTGTCTGACCCCAAATCCTTGCTTCAGGTCACATTCTGTGCACTTCGGTTCCCTGCACTTATTCCTGTACTTGAAGGTGAGGCACAAGGTAAGGTAAAGGGGACACAAGGGATAAGCTGGGAGTCTGGTGGGCAGACCAGGGTCACACTGAAGGCCTCCATTCTGGAGGGAAGGAAGGGCGGACTGGCAGAACTGGTCTGATGGACTATACAACCGCCCAACCCTGGGAGTAAAAACAGGCGCGTGTGAGGCTCTTCTCCACAGCGAAGGTGAATGGGCCCTGATCTCTGGAAAATTAAATCAGAAAGAAAATGGAACGAGAAAGATTTGACACAGGCTGGGCCCTGCTGCTGGCTGTCTCCTCTCAGGCCCAGGCTCAGTTGGTGTTCAGCTACCCGGGTGCTCCAGCATTCTGGCTCCCTCCCCAAACCCAGGTTACTGGGCAGGGCACAGGCAGGGTGCGGGGAGTGGAGCCCCACAATATGACCCCCTGGGGGATTTGCTGTTCTCCAACCCCCTCCAGTCATGTCTCGGTATCCGGTCCCTGGTCTTGGAAGGAGCAGCTGGTGAGAGTCCTAACTGCCTAGCCCTCATGCCAACAGGCCCCTGCATGGAGAGCAGCAAGGGGACCAGAGATGGTGGGCTGGGCCCTCCTAGGCAGGCCCACAGGGGCAAAGCCCTGGAAAGGCCACAGGGCCACAGGGACTGAAATGGGACACACCTGTACCAGGGATCAGGAGAGCCTTGGGTAGGAGGATAGGGGGCTCCTGGTGGCTTAGGGACCCCGAGCTGGGCCAAGAGGTGGGGGAAACTGGTAGTGATTAGCTCAGGGACCCAGTCAGGGCAAAGCTGGATCTCAGGCCTCTGACCTCACTCCTGCCAGATTGCTGCCCATCTCCCGGCTTTGCAGGGAAAATTGAGGGTATTGATGTAGCTGCTAATCACCCTTGAAGACCATAGGATCAACGGAGTAGCCAGGTATCTGCAGTCCCCTTCCGCTGAGAACACTCAGGACTCAGGAAAGATCTAGGACAGAGCCAGGACAGGCTGCAGATCCTGGGCTCTCCCTTCACCTAAACCCTGAGCTCCACAGCTCAGCTCCTAATGGGACAAGGGGGGCTGCCCCGTAGTGTGTGCATAAAAACCCTAACTCAGCTGCTTTGGAGACAGTCCAGGCCCTGGATTATGTGTGTGGCTGACAGTTCCTTGCGGCCAGGGTATAGCCCCTCCCTTGTCTACCTAGTGTGGGAGTTACAGTAAAGCAAGGGCAAGGGACCCTCAGAGCACACAGCTGGCACACAAGCAGGGGATTATGTGCCACTTGGTCACATGTTCATCAGCTGCTGATATTCACCAGCTGCCACAGTAGTTTGCATGTGGCCATACCACACTGCCACCATCCTGTGGTGGGATGGCTCCATAGTTAGCTATATATGGTGTCATGTCACAAGCAGGGTTTGTACATGGTCATGCTGGTTGTCACACTACTAACCTTCATACTGAATAGGGATTTCCTGGAATGAGTGCTCTGTTTAGAGGAAGTCATGGACGCCACCCAGGCCATTACAATGTGTTTCTATGGGGGATGCGATGGAGAACACGAAGGCAGTGTGGGGGCTGGGAGGGGGGCTCCTGGCCTGGCTTTGAGGATGTGGGCCTCCCGGGTCAGTGGCCCATTATTCGCTCCATTTACTCCCCACCCCACTCCCATGTCCTTACATTTCCACTGGGACACGCCACATTCACGCCACTGGCTCTGGGGCCCTCTTGAGGCTGGGGCAGCAGAGATGGACCAGATCTTGTCCTTGCCTTCCTAGGACTCATGATCCAGAGGGGACAGATGTCTCTTCAGGCTGCCAAAGATAGAGGGGTGGCAGCAGGAAGAGGTATGCAGGAGACACTGGGAATGGGGCTCACTTGCTTGGGTACAGCCAGCCGGGAGGGGGCTGTCGGGAGGGGGCTGTCAAGGAAAAGCCTGGGATGTTTTTACAGGGGAGAGTCTGAAAGGCTGGATGGGAGTCTGCCAGACTTGGGGTGGCTGGGGGATAGTGGGCTGGGCAGGAGTAATGGCAGGTGCAGAGGCTGGGAGGAGGGAACGTCAGTGGCAGGAGCACAGGGGCTTGTGGAGGGCAGAAGGGAGGCTGGGGGACAGACTGTGAGCAGAAAGGGAGGTACATAGTCAGGCAGCTCAGGGGAGGGAGTTGGGGCCTAGATCACAAGGTGAGAAGGCCCTGGTGGCTCAGCAGCCTCTGGGCCCCCAAGAGGCAACCAGTAGGAGCTCTCACCAGCAGATTTCCCTTGGAAAACTCACAGGGGGACAAAGCCCCCACCGCCACCCCCAGCAACGCCTCCCTGTTTTTAAAGTTAAAGTTTCGTTGACTGTCATCCATTACCGCAATTAGTACATTATGTCTAATTATGCAATTAGTGTAAAAAGTGCACTTGCTGCTGAGAATGGGAAATTACGCTGCCTCGTTACGCTGTAAAATCCATGTCATAAAAAGGCTCAATCTCTTGTTTTTCAAAAGACACAAAACCCAACACAAAACAATAAACCAAATCCTCCCAGTTGAGCTAGGGCCAGTCTGTGCAGCCCTCCCTGCACTTGCCCCCATGTGGACCCCCACCTCTGCAAGGCCTGCCCCACACACACCCCAGGACAAGGCAAGACCAGGCACAAACACAAGCTGTTTGTATGGCCGTTCCTGGGTGTGGCCCATCTTTGCTCCTCTGAAACAGATGTGAATTTCTAAGCTGACTTTAAAACCGTGGTAATCCTGATTATCCATCCATTATTCCAAACTTGACTTGGAACAAGGTCTCTAGCGTTAAGGCCTATGTATTTCAGGTGAGAGCAGTCCCGGTGCAAGGGGCGGGGGGGGGGGGGGAACATGGCTCCACCCAGCTCCAAGCAGAAGTCCTTTCTCCAAAGTTCCTGAGGGGACAACTCTGAGGTCCCTAATGGCACCTGTGAGGAGAGGGTCATACTCCAGCCCAGGGGAAACTGAAGGAACTTTCCCACACTCAAGGCTCCGAAACCCTGGGAACATTGCCTGGCTAGATAGGGAGCTCCCAGTCACAGGAAGCATGCAAGCCCAGCCATCAGGGGTGCTGAGAAGGAATTCACTCACAGTCACCCTGCACCGGGGGCGGGACGCTAGGCTGTCATCATCAGACAGCAGCATCCCCAGGGCTGTGTGCCTATGTGAAGCTTGCAGTCTGACCTTCTTCCCTAGGTTCTGCCTCCCTTGGTGGTCAAGTCTGTGGACAGGTGGGAGGTGAGAAAGGAATCTGATGTGGGGGTCTCACTACCACAGAGGTGACAATGTTAAATGGCCAAGTCCATGGGGGCTGGGAGGACACACTCCAATGTCCCTGACTGCCATGTCAGCACTGGGCACCTGTGTGTCTCAAAAGGGAGACACAATGCCATGGAGACTCCTGCTTAGCCAAGAATCTGCCCTCATTTCATGGAGCTGATGCACAGACCTGCTGAGCTCAGATAAGGTGCTCACAGAGCAGAGAACTGGAAACAGGGGCCCCAGCATCCTAGGGTCCATGGGGCACCAGGGCGCCTGCAATGGCACCCACTTGCAATGTGCACCCACTAGTTCTGGGTGCTGTCCATACCCCAGTGGGAAGCACTCACTGAGAAGTCAGCTGGATTGTGGGGATGGAGGGGGCCTGGACCTCACTAGAGGGACAACTGTTGCCTTAATACAAGGCATGGGTCCCTGACAGTTCCAGCCTCCAGGCCTTTGTCTACTCAGGTGCTCTTAAAGAGCTGGGGAGCCCAACCACATGGACACCAGAGGAGACTCTCAGGGCCCCTGAGACTTGAGCCCGAGGTGAATGGAACTGCAGGCAGATCCGGGGCCCCTGCTGGCTCCCCGCCCTGAGCAGGGAGCCACCGGCTGTCGAGGCAGCTGGGAGGGAAGCTGTGCCCAGCACACCAGCCGGCACGGGGGAGTGCGAGTAAACACACCCGCGCTTCCCAACTCGTGTGGCTGGTGTGGGCGCCCGTGTTTATGGGAAACAGGTTATCTGTGCCAGCGTCTGGGCCCCTTTGCCACCCACCCTGGCTCAGCTCTCTCCTGCTGCCTCCCTTACCCCAGGACTCCTCAGCCTCTCAGCTTCGGAGGGACAACAGTGAGGATAGGCCCTCCCCTTCAGGAGGTGAGACAGGGCTCAGCACTTACCCCACTGAGTCAGAACAATCTCCAGAGCCAGCTATGGTTGTTGTCCCCATTTTACAGCTAAAGAAACCAAGGTTCTGACAGCTGGAGAAATGGGCTGGTGACTAGGCAGTAAGTGGAGGAGCCCATGACACTGGGCTTCTCAGGCTCCAGTCATCAGGTCCAGGTCTCAGGGCCACAGAGACCCCCATCTCCTGGCAAGTCTGGTCTGCTCTTTACCTGGCTCACCTTGAGGAGCCCTGGCCCAGCATGGCCTTGGACGTGGACCCTGCCCTCAAGAGCAGGGCACAAGGCCCCTCTGTCCCACACAACAGCCCAAGGAGGAAGACCCCAGGGCCTGATCACTGGCCTGCCATCTGGCTTCTGAAATCCCTCCCCACTCTGAGCCTGTCTTGGTTCCTATGAGGCCCCCCTCCTGCCTCTCTGGGTGAGAGTCCTGGCAGGGAAGGTGAAGGGTTGTGGGAGTCCGTGTGCGCAGGGGCCCCAGTGCACCCTTGGTGGCCCCGGAAGGGCTCCTAATCATTTTTACAGCTCTAGCTGCTATGGAGGTCTTATCTAAATGACTGTCCCTCAGCCCCAGAGCAGCAGGAACCTGTCCCCATAAACACCCTCATGAGATGGGTTTGAGGCTGGGCCTGAGGCACAGTTCTGAAGGCCGCTGCTTTCTTTGTCCACATCACCTCCATTCTACCCTCCTAGCAGGGTGGGCAACTGTCTTTAGGGGCTGGGAAACCCAGAATGGCCAGAAACCAACATTGCCCTGAGAGCCCCCAGGCAGGCTTCCTGGGAGAATGTGGGTTCACCTGATTTTTCTTTATCCATCTCCCTCTCTGACCTGTGACAAGGGCATGGGGAGGTGCTCAGCAGCTGGGTGGCTTCTTATCTCAAAGACGAGGCAACTGAAGTGGCAGAAGGGTCAGAATCTGTCCAAAGGGGAGCCCTTCCTGCCCCTGAGTCCCCTCCACTTGCAGCCAAGAATGGCTAAGGAGCCATGGCCCAAATCCTGGCTCCACTCTTCATGAGTGGTGTGGCTTGGCACGAGCCTTCACCCTCAGCATCCGCACAGCCTTGCGCTGCCTCAGCCAGGCTTTGTGGGGTGTTACTCAACAATGAAAGGTCAAATGCAAGGTGCTGCTGGCTTCTCGTGGGGCCTCCTTCCAGGGCTGCTTCCGAGGCCCTGAGAGCTTTCCCTGCCCCACGCTGTCCTGCAGAGCCAGCCTTTCCAGGTCTTGCAGGCTGGAAGTCTGCCCTTTGCTGCTGAAACTCACTGCTGAAGATGTTGCCAAATAACGACAGCACCAATCACAGAGAGAGGCCCTCAGGCCGGCTGCCCTTGTGAAAACACAAGATCTTCACGCATCAGGTATGGGGGAGAAAGACAGAGACAGAGGTGAGACTGGGAGGTGGCTGTGGCCTCCCATAGTATCAAGGAGTCAAGGTCATTGAAGGGTCCTGCCCCGTCCCTGGGCACACACTGTAGGTCCAGGCAAACCCACCAGATCTTGCAGACGAGCTCACACACACTGACCTCACCACATTCATGCCCAGTGCCAGGAAGCTGCTCCGGACCTTGCCAGGCCTCACAGTTAGGCTCACAGAGAAAGCACCCACAGCCCTGACTGACCCATCGGCTGTCACTGAATGTCACCTGGGTGAAGCTCTGTGGGTTTCCATTCATACTTCAAAAGGTGGTCTGCAGCATCTGAAATGTTTTAAGCAGTGAAACTTCTTTGGCCCCAGATGGTTGGGGCTACCTGAAGGTCGTGGCCCTAAATCCTCCTGCTTGCTGGACACAGCACTGGAGAGTTTCCTAACAGCAAAGGTGCTGGGCCTGGTAGGGGCAAGGGCACGCCCGACTGACAGCGGCTTCTGGATCAGGTCCCCAGTAGGGTCACAGTGCTCAAGTGTCAGGCACTGATAAAGCAGTGGGTACCAGAGCCAAGCGGGTACCTGTCCATGGTGAGTGTGCAAGTGAGCGTACCAGGGAGCACAGCCATGCCGGGCTATCTTGTCCACATCCTGCATCAGCACCTCCCAACCCCATGTTTGTCCTTTCCCTCATTTTTCTTTTATTTTTCTCCTACTTCCAATTTATAGGCTCTTCTCGAATTTTATGTATCCCTGTAAGTGCCCTTAAATCTTCTGTAGAATACATTGGAAGCATACATAAACAAACAGTACTTACACACAGAAGCCTTGTACATGCTGAAGCCACAGTCAGGACAGGCACACATCAGGGACGTGTTGGGACAAGGACAAGCGCATGCTGGGGACACACACCAGAGGGGACCCATTCTCTCCCATAATTTGCAGGCTCTCCTGAGCCCTCACAGGAAAGTTCCCACATGTGGACAGGAGAAATTTGGAGTGGCCACCACACAAGGGTTTCCCAGAGCTGGGGGGTCAGTGATCTGCATACCCACTCCCAGCTGGGTGCTCCTGAGTAGGCTCTGGCCCTTCTCTGTACCTTGGTTTCCCTTCACTGCACTGAGGGGAGGGAGGGGCCATCCTGGTGCCCCCAGCTCTGGGTTCTCCCTCCATAAGAACCCCAGTGGCCACTGAGGCCGACGTTTGTCTTTCCTGAGCCCGTGTACACTGTTTGCCATGCAAACGGACTGTGCAAATAGGACCCAGTGCCCAGCCATGCCGGCAAACACTGTGAGGGCCTTTGGTCTGAACAGCCATGAACTTCAATGTGAAGTGTACTGTGCTCAGGGGAGGCAGATGCTGTGTCTGGGCTCGCAGTCTAGGTGGGCCACCTCCTCAGTGGGGTAAAGATTGCCACAGGAAATATGCCAACACCAGGGGGGCCCATGAGAGTGTCCATGCTGGCCATCCATTGTATCAAACTCTCACAAGCCCTAGTCATTGTCCCCATTTCACAGACAAGGCCACTGAGGCACAGAGTAATTAGAGGTGGGATTCAGTGACTATACAGACTAACCACACACTGGAGCACAGACTGTGTTCCAGACCCTACCCCCACCCCCACCTCCCAGCAGGTGGTCTCCATTCCTTGGGAACGGGTGATCCTCCACAGCCCTGCCCCCCACCCCTCCCCTCTCTGGGAAGCCACTGTGATGTCCCCCTCAGCTAGGCCCATGGGGCCTCTTGCCTGGGGACTATGAAGTTCAGCAGGGGTCAGCTAACTCAGGTGTTTGCAAACCTTACCCTGTTTTAAATGTTCCTGGGGAGCTCATCTCTCAGAGGCACCTGGGTGAACCCTTGCAGGAAATGCAGCCCCTTCAGGACAACAAGCCCCTAATTCATCTGCCCAGGATCATCCACTCAGATGGATGCATGGTGCCAACTGAATCCTCAGTGGTCCCACCAGCACCCAAAGAAACCATCAGGCCCTGAAGCCTGTCATTTGCCCAGCCTGCCTGCCCAGTGGGATTGTGGGGAGGACAAGCACAGATGTGCACTGGGCCCAGTGGTGGGCATACCCTCAAAGAGGTGCTTCTATCTGCAGGAAACCATTCTGGCCTTGCAGGTATGGAAGTCTAGGACCTCAGGATATAGATGGGTAAACTGAGGTCCAAGAGGGAGGGGTGAGCAGGCCAGGTTCCTCCTGCTGGCACCTCCTTCTGTGCTAGGAAGGTCGGGGAAGACTTTCCAGGAGAGCAGTGGGAAAGGGTAGACAAGAGAGAGTGTCCACCTGGCAGGAGAATGGCAAACAAAGGTAGAGAAGAATGAGCAGCTAGCCATGAGGCTGTGAAGGCAGCTCCTGGGCAGGAATGTCTAGTGCCAGGGCAGAAGCAGTTTCGTCCCTTCACTGCAGTCTTGGGGGCCAGTCTGCTGGCATAAACTCTCTGAGCTCTCTGAGAACTGTGGGGTCACCTGGTGGACTGGGGGTGGGAGGCCTGGGTCTCTGTCCCCTCCGCCCCCCACTTCCCCAGGCCTAGGTGCCCACCAAGTCTTAGCGGCAACGATGCTCTGGACTCCTGTGTCCTCTGCTCAGTGACCTCCAGGAAGAGGGAGGGATGCCTGAGCTTCTAGCTCTGTCAAGGGCTCCCTGAGCAAGGAGGCGACGAGGGCAATGATGCCAGCAGGACAAGAGCGGAACAAATTGCCCCAATTATGTAAGGCGGCCCTATTTCCTCTTTAGCAGGGAGAGGAGTCCAGGGAAACTATGTTCCTCTCTACCCCACCCCCACCCATACCACTGGGCCTGCTGGGAGACCCCTCATGGGGGGGCGCACTCACAGGTCCCCTGAGCAGGGTCTATAAGCCCAGGTCACTGGGGGTGCTAGGGAAGGATCTTGGGGAAGGACTCCATGGGCCCTTTCCTGGGGCCTGCAGGATGGGATCTGGGCAAGAGGCACGGGTCTGCCCCATTCAGTCATTGTTCCTGGAGTATCTCTGAGTGTACCCTTGCCCCTCTGGTTTTCTTGCCTGTACACTGGGATGGGCAGCCCATGCCCCAGGCTGCTCCCCTTCCCTGGCCACCATGGAGCCCTGGGGAACTCTGGGCCTTTCCAGAATCCAACTATGGTCCCTGCCCTGCCATACCCCCACTGGGACATGCTCAGGTCTGTTCTTCTTAGTGCCTCACAGGGGTCCAAGTAGGAAGCCACTTTCTCCAGAGGCTAAGATGCCAGACAGCCACGTCCTCAGCATGGCCTCCAGACTGCCCCTGCCTTGAACACAGGTCAGCCTCCACTTCAACCCCAGCGCCTGGACCCCTCTGACTTGCTGTCTCTTTCTCCATCCCGGGAGAGTGCCCTGGGAAGCACTAGAGATGCCCCAAGCCAAGGCCCTGAGGTAGTGCCCTGGTTGTCAGCTCTACCTGGGCACAAGTAGTCTCTGCAGAGGCCCCTCTTTCTGCTGGGAACTGGACGTGCTCTGGCCCGGAGGCTGGTGGGCTAAGCTGGCTGGGAAACCCCTCCTATATGGCACCATGCTTTGCTGGGCTGCCAACATGCCGTGAAGCCGGGCTATCAGGCTCTCTGAGTTTACAGTGCTAGCAGGTTAAGGTTGCTAAACTACAAATTTATCTCCTGCCATAAATGCAGGCAACGCAGGAGCAAGGAGCCAATGTATGTGCCTGAGTGTGTGTCTGTACATGCATGTTGGAAGGCATCATGTGTAGTGGACAGCAGAGTGTGCGTACACAAAAGGAGGATGGTGTTCCTGTGAGTGTGCAATGCATGTCCAAGTACGTGTTCCAGTGTGTGTGTGTGCCCGGGTACATGTGTGTGTCCAGGAGCACACATCCTGGCATGCATGCTTCCAGCTCACATGTGCATGTGGTGGGGAAGTCTCACCACGAATGAGGTGCGGTGCATCCTTCCCTGAGTGCAGGCCCGAGTCTGCTGTCCCCCTGCTCAAGTACAGCACACAGTAGGCCTCAGGGAGCATCTGTGTGCATACTGTGGATATGACAGACCCAGAGAGTCCCTGAGTCCCCCAGTCCTTTGTCTCTCTGCCTGTCATCTCAGAGGGACTAGAGCCCAGCCTTGGTTACATATTCCCACTGGGCTGGCGCCTTCTTCCAGCCACTGAACCCACAGACACAGGAGCCCCCCGCATGACATGCCAGGCTGCATGGAAAGAGCTCCCAGGGCACAAATCCCTCCTGTGTGTGGTGGGGAGCGACAATGGAGCCATAGGACTGGGACTAGGCGATCCTTCCTGCCCACCCCCACTCCCAGAAAAGAGGATCTAGAAAAGCCATGAAAACAATTGATCTCCTTGCTGATAGTGGGTGAGAAAAAAATTACCTTTCTCTAAACACTAAAAATAAAACCCAGTTTCCTAAAAGCAGGGCTCTCCTCAGCCCAGGGCTTAGTGAGGTTTTGTTGCTAATTCCAAACGTGGATTTGTTGCAGAAGCTGGGTGCTAACCCTTGGCTGCCTCACTGAGGGGCTCCCACCCGGGATCCAAGCCCGGACCTCGGCCACGCAGTGAGCCCAGATGTTGCTATCCCAGGCAGGCGGGAAGAGGGCAGCAGGAACTGGATCCATATGCTGCTCATGCCCAGCTAATGGGCTGACAAATTAGCAGGTCTCCCCTCTAAGAGGTGATGAATGAGCGCTGCCCAGGAGAGCTGGAGGATGGGCCACCTCCCCCAAGGTACTCCTCCTGCTCGGCCCTGACTTGGCATCTATGGGGTGCCCAGGACAGAACCCAGACCCTTCAGTGGTGAGGGTTGGGGATGGGGGGTGGGTTGTGGGTATGGTCAGGGGGAAGGTAGAGAGGGCACAACAGGGTAACCGCAGCCTTGGAAGATGTCCCCAAATGTGCCCAAGCCAGGGAGGCCCGAATTCCCTGGGCTGTTGTTAGGCTGTGTGAAGGGCACTACTGAGGAGGGGGTTAAAGTGCTGCCCGTTTGCAGCCTCCTCTTTAAGACCACACACATAACTGCCTGAGTGCCTCAAAGAGAGAGGCGACTGGTCCATGGGCAGGCCTGCAGGGTGGGAGCCTGTGCCCTCAGGACTGATGGGGATGAGGAGAGGCCTGAGCCACCCATGGAGCAGAGCTGCGTCTCCCACATGACTATAGGAGGGCAGTCTCCCAGGCTGACAAGGGCTGTGGAGGAGACACGTGGGCAGAGGAGAGGAGCCGTGTGGGGAGAGGTCCAGCAGCCTGAGTCAAAGTCAAAGTGCGGCCTCCAGAGTTAGTGAGCCCCCATCATAAAGGGGGTCAGCCTCTCTGGCGGGGCATTGGATTGATGGTCTTAATTGTCCTTTCTGACCTGAAAGCCCAATATCCTTGATTTGTTGCCCAAATCATTATATGGTCTCCCTCCTCCATGTACTCAGAACATCTAAAATGGGGCAGGATTTACACATTCTTTTGACAGAGGTTGGCCTGGCTCGCTTAGAAAGCTGTCTGGCCAGGCAAGGCAGCCCCTGACCCGGGTCTTCTGTGGGTTCCCTGTCCAAACAGCCCCAAGCCCCCTGCTTGTATGGCCACCTCCAGCCCCCACCCCGCCCCCGCCCCGAGTAAACAGAACCCGCCCGCTCTCTCCCAGGGGCTGCTAATTCCTCACCAGAACTGCTCGGACGTGAAATTGCAGTAAGACAATGTGTGTTTAAGGAAATGAATCTCGCATCTTAAGAGGCTCAGGAAGCCCGCCCTGCACCCCCGTCACCCCGCCCGCCCACCCAGAGCCTGGGAAGGAGCACTTGGCATCAGGGAAGAGAAAGGCGGAGGTGACATTCGGTGCCAAATTAGCAGCCGCCACAGCCAAATATTGTACTTGCCTCCAATCTTCCTTTATTTTTCAAAAGAAAAGGCTTTTACAAAGTGAAAGAGGCTGTTGGAACACTAAGGCTGATGATAGTTTTAAAAGGCATGCCCGCCATGCGCATGCCCATCTTAGAGACTCCCCTTCCTCCCAACTTGCTGTCTCCTTCTCCTTCCACAGCCACACCCACAGGGCACCTGCCCCCACGGTCAGGTCACACCGCACCAGCCACCAGCACTGACATCGTAGGTGTTCTTGGCCAGTATGCCCCAGAGTCTGACCCTGTGCCAGTCCTGGACATGGCACCTACCTCTGAGCCACCTGCATGGAGCCCTTGCCACGAGGGGTCCTTTGTGGCATGTCCAGAACCACCTGGCCTACAGAGGCCTCAACAAAAGTGACCAGCCCATGGCCCCTGCAAGGGGCCCTTATCCACCTCCTGATGGGGCTCAAAGCTCCCCACCGTGAACAGCCATCATCCCTAGCCGCCTCCACTAGAAGCTAGATGCCCGAAGGCCCCCATTCTGGTCACTGTGTTGAAAAATGACACCATGACACCAGTCATCCTGGAGTCCAGTCCTCGGAACCCAGCCTGCCTCCATAGCCACTAAGTTATTAACCCATGGGACAGGCTAAGTGAAACACCCTCTGCTTACTCCTCCAGAGGAAACACTGTTTTCACCCCTGACCCCTTGACCAAGTGCTGGGTCAGCTCGCTCATCACCAGGAGCCAAACGTGATGGTGTTTTGTTGACAGCGCAGACTTAGCTCATGCTTCCCATTTCTTCCAACCAGGGTTGCCCCAGATCTTGGTTTCCTGGTCGAGGGAGATGATGGGGAGCCTGTCGGCTCTAGTGGTTGGAGGCTTCTAAGCCCCGAGCCCCCACCTGGATGGTGACCGGAACCTGGCCCTGCCCCACACATGTGCTGCATTTAGCTCTCCCCAGTCTGAGCTGCCCCCAGGTCCCATGCCTGGGGAAGTGGGGGTTTGGCAATACCCCCTTTTACAGTTGGGACACTGGGCTCAGGGGGCTCTTGGGACTTACCCAAGGTCTCGGCTGGAAGAGGCACACGAGAACATGGATCTGAGTTATGTGGCACCACAATGTGGATGCTGTTTGCTGCCCAGACTCCTCCTTCAGGACAGGCCCTCATTCTCCCAGCTGCAAGATGCTGCTTGCTGTCCACTGAGTCCCTGCCCGGGCTATGGCCTGAGCAGAAGGGAGCACCTCATCCGTGCTCTGGCTGACACACAGGTCAGGCAGAGAAATAGAAAGGGCTGACCCCAGCTGGGGGCAACTCTGAGGGGTGAGGCCAGCTCCAGCACTCTCTGCAGAATTGGCCAAGGCTCTGTTGCAAGTGCATCACAGCCAAACTTCTGCTGCTGCCCAATCTGGCTTCCTTTGCCCCTCACAGGTGTGGCCCCTGAGAGTATTTCCCCAGTAAACACCTGCACACCAGCCTCCATTTCAGAGTCTGATTCCAGGGAACCGACCCTACCACAGCTAGCGCTCGGAGTGGTCCCCAAAAGCCAACTCTAAAGTGTGTGCTGTCGCTGTCCTGCCGGCATGGAGGGCCTCACCGTAGTGGTAGGTGGAGCCTGTGATAAGGTGCAATTGATCAAATGTTCACCCATTGTGAACTGACATGGGATAACTGGGGATGGGTGCAATATTTCAGGTGTCTGAGAGTTTCAGGGAAGTGTAATTATAAGGACTATGGAATGGGATGGCTGTTGCTGAGGGCTATCAATGCTTTGGACAGAGACAATGAAAGGCTGAGTGTGATTAATCACGAATTTAAGGTGAAGTGTGAAAGTCAGAAGCCCCCTTGGCAGGATATAAAAAGACTCTCATCTCCTGCAGCCAGAGGCAGAAAAAGCTGAGGGTCAGGCACAGGACTTAATTAGAAGAGTGGCAATGATCCAGAGGGAGTTACAGTCTCAACCTAGCAGGTTGGCTGCCCAAGGTCAGGACCCTGACCCTGCCAAGGTCTTCCCTCAGGGAAGAAGTGGGTCCCTGAGTGGTGGGATGGGGACATCTGGGTCACTGCACTTGAGAACCTTCAAACCTCAGACTCCCCTAAACTCTCTGAGCCTATAGCAGTGGCTACTCCTCCTTGTTAAATGTTAGGACCCACTCCCCTTCCTTAAAGATGATTAAGAGGCCTCCATGTTATAAAACAACACACTCCCCTCAGGATCTGCACCCTTCCTTCCTAGCCACCAGACTAAAAACTGGGGTCAAGCCACAACATGACCGATCCAGGAAGTGCTGGGCCTGGTATGGGAGAAGAGAGGATTATATCTGAAGGCGTTCTACAATCTGTCTGACAGTTGGAACTGGATGCTGAGGTTGGCAGAAGAGAGGTTGGATATGGGAGAGGTTACTGATGTGGGAGCACTTTCCCATGATACAGGATCTAACACCCCAGCAAGGACCCCAGGAGGTGTGGAAATCCTGGCAAAAGCAGTGCCCCACACCCAGGGAAGTAGAAATGCTAGATCTCCCATAAAAAACAATTGACAGACGGATCAAAGCCTCAGACAAGTGGACGTACCACAGTGGATCTACCACAAAAGGCCAGGAAACCTACCATGACTATGTTCCATGGGAAGGATGTTTGCCAATGTGAGAAGGACACAATCAGAGAGAGAAACCCAATGTGGTCCTCTCAGACCAGTCTGACTGGGAATACTGCCCCATCTCACATACCAGGTGACGGAAGGATCTCAGCTCTGAGTGAGGCCCAGAGTGAGAAAGAGTTCTGTGGCAGCTTCAGGATGAGGGATGAACGTGGCCCTTCAGCTTGGGCCACATGACCTAGCTGGTCCTATGATAACTAGAGGTATCTGTTTGGGGAAAGGATGCTCTGTGGAGTTTATGGCAGATTCTAATAGGAGAATCACAACATAGTCACAGGGTTCAGACCATTTTCAACAGGAAACAACGTACCATTCTAAAAGCAGCTCCTGGATTATTACGGGGCCCTGGCAGAGACTGCACATGGCACATGATTAAATGACCAAAGCATATTAAATCATCTAGTTTCTGTCAGACCCATGAAGTTATGAGGTCTTGTGAGCCTAAGAGCAACCCACCTAAGAAGGAAGGGATGCACTATTGGTCAAGTATGAGCCTGGTCAGAGGGCACAAGAAAGCTGCATAAGCATGTGGTCCAGATCCCATTCATTCACTACCGTTGCATGAGTGCCCCTCTCTCAACTAAGACTGCATGGACATTGGAGTGGGAGGGCGGGGGGAGGTCCCTCATGACCAACAGATGGAGAAGGAAGAAGACTGAGGTTATTCTCAGATGGGTCAGCTTAGTATGCTGATGTGAGCTGAAAACAGACAGCAGCTATATTACAGCCCCACTCAGGAATGGCTCTGATGGTGTAATGGTAGCATACCCGGTCATCCACTTTGTATAAAAAGGAAAGATGGGAAGAATATATACAGATTCATGGAAAGTGACAAATGGCTTGGCTGACGGTCAAGATGAAGAAAGTCCAGAAGATCAGGGACAAGGAAGCCTGGAAAAGAGGCATGTGAACGGACCTATGGGCACGGCCACAAGATGTGAAGATCTGTGTATGTTAACGACTATCATAGCTAACAGGGAAGGGGCACCAAATAACTGGACAGAATGACTCAGCCAATTGCCATTGACCAGCCTCTGTCACCAGTCACTCCAGGGCTGATACGATGGGTGCATGAACAGAGTAGCCATGATGTTAGGGGTGGAGACTATGCATGGGCCCCAGATTAAGCTTGATCTAGCTACTGCTGCTCCTGCTGAATGCCCAACCTGCTAGCAATAGAGACCAAATCCTGAGCCCTTATGATGGAACTATTTCTTTTAAACGAATTTTTATTTTATTTGAGAGAGAGAGAGAGAGAGCGAGAGAGCATACAAGCACAAATGGGGGACAGGGGTAGAGGGGGAGAGAGAGACAGAGAGAGAGAGAGAGAGAGAGAGAGAGAGAGAGAGTGTCCCAAGCAGGCTCCACACTCAGCGTGGAGCCCAAAGTGTGCCTTGACCCCACGACCCTGGGAGCATGACCTGAGCCAAAATCAAGAGTCAGACGCTCAGCCAACTGAGCCACCCAGGTGCCCCGGCATTATTTCTCAAGGCAATCAACCACCCCATTTGGTAGGAAATTGATTACACTGGACCTCTCTAACCTTAGAAGGCACAGTGATTCATCTTGACTGAGACTGGCACAATGCTGTTACATACCAGATCAGTTTCCCTTTCCTGCAGGGCACTGGCTATCCAAAAGCTCACCAAGTGCTTGATCCACTGACATGGGGTCCCATGGGTTTATGGGATCAAGGAACCCACTTTACAGCAAAAGTAGTGCTTCAGTGGGCACATGAGCACAGGATCCAATGGCCCTATCACTCACCTGACCCCCCAGAAGCCACCAGCCTGACAGGGTGTTAGAATGACATTTTTTCCTTAATAACAGCTTTACTGAGATATAATTCACATGTCATAAAATCCGCCTTTTCAAAGCATACAATTCAATGATTTTTCATCTATTCACAAAATTGTGCAAGCATCAAGACTCTTAATTTTAGAACACTTTCATCATTTCCAAAAGAAACCCCGTACCCCTTTCCTGCCTCCCTCAAGACTCTGGCAATCGCTAATCTACTTGCTGTTTCTACAGATTTGTCTATTCTGGACATTTCATATATACTGAATGATACAATATACACCGTTTTGTGACTGGCTTCTTCCACTTATCATACTGTTCTCAAGGTATATTCACAGTGTAGAGTATATCAGAACTCCATTCCTTTTTACTGCTGACTAATATTCCATTACATGGTGATATACCACATTTTGTTTATTCATGCATCAATTGATGGACATCTGGGTTGTTTCCACTTAAAAAAATCTTACAAATAACATTGCTATGAACATTTGTGTACAGATTCTGTGTGGACATGTTTACAATTCTCTTGGGTGGAATGTCCTTTTGAAGCATGGCAAAGCTCCCAGGTTGGAAATGATATCTAGCAAGAAAGAGGAGGGGCGCCTGGGTGGTTCAGTCAGGTAAGCGTCCAACTTCAGTTCAGGTCATGATCTCACTGTTTGCAAATTCGAGCCCTGCATCAGGCTCTTGCTGACAGCTCGGAGCCTGGAGCCTGCTTCGGAATCTGTCTCCATCTCTCTTTGCCCTTCCCCCCCCTCATGCTCTGTCTCTCTCTCTCTCTCTCTCACTCTCTCAAATATAAGTAAACATTAAAAAAAAAGAAAAGAATCAGGAACCATCCTCTAGGACACAGTACCCACCCTAAATCTATGAGCATTATAAGTGCCAAGTCCCTAACAGGCAAGAATACATAGGTCTAGGAACCAAGAGGTAAAGAAGTTGGAGTGAGTTCACTCCCCTCACGCCCAGTCTCCACTTGGGGGAATTCTGGCTTCCAATCACTTGGATCTTAGCCTCTGATTTCTAGAAGTCCTGGTTCCCAGACAGGGAATGTCTTCACAAGTGACACAGTGAGAGTCTTGTTTTGAGTTTCAGCTGCTAGCCGGTCACTTCAGGCCCCTAAGGCCAGGAGAGCAGCAGTCACAGAAAGGTAATTGATTCTCATTATCAGGAGATGCTGGGGCAGAGAAAAATATGTCCAACACCCAGTGCTGTGGCCTCTTTGTACTCCCGCCTCACTGTAACAAAGGATGAACAAGTGCATAAGCCATGGCCTGAGAAGGGCATCGTGGGTGGGGCTCAGATGCAGCAGGAATGAGGGTTTGGGCCAGGGTGAGGGCATTCTAGGGTGAGTGGGGAGGGAAAGAGAGGCTGCATACCAACTGTGGCTTTTATGTTGGAAGGCAGAGCTCATCTTGCTATTCTTCCTTTTCTAAGTTTGCCAGGTAAAGGGACCAACCAGCATTCTGGAGCAACTGAGTTCCCACATGGGGAAAACTTACTATATGAAGCAAGGTGGGCTCAAGAGGTGGGCTGTTGTGGATACTGCTGAAGGTCTCCTATCAGAATGAGCTCTCACTCCCCAACTGCCAGATGCTGAAGGCCCGCAGCTGAGTCTATGTGGGACTCTCCTCTGGCTGAAGGGAGCCACCTCATACATGGTCATGCCCCCTCCCTAGTAGCAGCCTGTATCCAGGGGTGGGGTTGTACAGAGGACAAAGGTTAGGACCACTGGCCTCAATTTAAGACATCTCGAAAGAGCCATCCCAGCCCCAGAGCTCCCATGGGGCAGGCTGAGACCTCCATTCAACTGCACATGGTCAACTTCCCTACCTGCCCAGTTCTGCTCCATAGATCCCTTTACAAGTGTGGTTCCTCAGAGTACCCCCACCCCCAAATTAATCTTTTGTTTGCAAATCTTAATGTCTCACAGCCTGTTTCCCAGGAACATGACCCAAGACAGAGGGCCCAGGCTGTCTGCCCCCATCAGGGTCAAACCCTGGGCCAGCCTATAGAGGCTCTAGAACCCCTTGCCATGGCAGCTGCTGGACCTCCAGCCCCCAGGCCTGCCTTCACACCCCCAACCCCATGTTGAGGCCCCCACCCCCTTCAGGGAGGTATGATTATGAGGCCCTTTTATAGGTGGAGAAACCAAAGCTCTAGAGGGGAACTAGCTTGTCCAAGGTCCCAGAGCTAGAAAGGGGCTAGTCAGAGTCTGAGCACCTGTTTGTCTGAATCCCCTTGACCACCATCTCCATGACTTCCATAACTCCTGCCATAGCAAGAGAGAGAGGGGCAGGCAGCAGGCTCTGGGAGCTTGGAGGAGACAGCTCACCTAGGCCTGGAGAGGGGGAAAGGAGCTCCAAGGAGGAGATGTGCAGTTCAGGCAGGTAGATGTGCCAGGAAAGGTGCTGCAGGAAGAGGGAACAGTGAGGGCAAAGGCTGTGAGATAAGCCTAATGCGGGGTGAGGTGCTCTGGTTTGGGGTGATGAGTCAGGGAAGGGAGATGTGATCTGTGTGAAGGTCACAGATGGTGGACACAGATCAGGCTCAGGTCCTATATCTGTTTTGCTCTGCCCCCACCTCCCTGTGTCCCATCTCCCCCCGCCCCCCAGGTTCCGGTGCCTGCTCTGAATGGCCAATGAGGCCATCTGATTGGCTCATCAAGGGCAAATAATAGCTTTTGCTGAATTCAGCTGCAGCCAATCAGAGGCAATCAAGCACACAAGAGGCCTGATGGGCCACACAGGCGGGTGCACCCACAGGCACCAGAGCTGGCCCCTCAGTCAGGTTCCGGAAGCCTCCCTCCCTCCCTTCCCTATCTTGTGTGAGAGAACTGGAGTGGAGGTCGGGGGAAAGAGGAGGGGGGTCTCAGGAAGAAAAGGGGAAGGGACCCAGCTGGGCTCCATAGCATTTACTTGGCACCTGCTGTGTACCCAGATCTCTGGAGAAGCTGTGCCCGGATAAGAGACTCGGGTAGAGGACACACTCACCCCAGCACACGCTCTGCAGAACAGGCCCAGCTCCCAGGCCTCAGGAGGGGGCCTCCTTAGGAGAAGCTGTTCCGAACCCCACAACAGCCTCCCAGAATTTGTCCCTCGGCTGCCCCCAGCCTGCCCTCCCAGGTGTCTCTGTGCTGAGTTCTTGCCTCTTCCCTGAGGAGAGTGGAGCCTCCAATCAGACCCTGGGAAAGCAATTTTTCAATCTCCAACTGCAAACACTAATACTGCCGAAGCTAATTTTATAGATTTCCACTTCGAGGCCTTGCCTTTGTCCCAGAATCCCTCAGCCCGGGAGATTAGTAGTTTAGAGACTGGAAAAAATAAGGTATTTTAAAATTCAGCATAAAACCCTCTCTTAGATTCAGTGAGCTTAAAAAAATTTTTTTTTGATTGGAAAAGAGCCTGTTAGCGAAGGAGGAGCCAGGTCTGGTCCCTGCTCCACCGGGTGGCCAAAGGAGGGGTGCTGCCTTTCCAGCCCCTCCAGATGCCTACAGCCTCTGCAACACAGCTGGAACCTGCAGCCTAGGGAGGGGCAGAGAAGGGGAACAGCCAGGCTCCGTCCTGTGTGCTGGGAATGCATGGGCCCTCCGCTCGACCCTCTGGGATGTGCGTACCCCTTGAAGCTACCTAGGATTTCCCGGATCCCAACCTCAAAGCCTGATGAGCTAAAGAGAAGGCTTCAGGCCACAGGCATGCCGGCCACTTTGCCAATGAGGCTGATTCCATTCCGAAGCAGCCTCTTTCTGGGCCTCAGTTTCCCATCTAACCAAACAGTCAAAGTCCCTGGCCATGTGGCCCACTCAGTGCCATGAAGCCCAGCACTGCACGCCCACTGCACACGTACAGCCCAGGCCACACACGCTTGGGCCCCTTGCCCTGGCACAGACAAGCAAGCGCAGGATGCGTTTGGGGGAGCTCATTCCACGAGCACCTCACTATTGCATCTCTCACAGATGAAGAGCGTGATCACTTTGGCTCTCTGGGGGCCACAAGCTCAGAAACATCCTAATGAAAAATAAATGTATTTATAGGGAGACGTCAAAGCCACCAGGACGAGTCAAAGTAATATGCCTGCGACCAGCACGCGGACTTTTATTTCTTCCCCCTCCACGCTCCAGAGCTGCTCCTGCGGCGTGGAGAGATAAATATTTTAAATAGCGACACTTTGGCGATGCACGGTTATGCAAGACAAGGAATAATTAGAAAATAAATTACTTTTTTTAAACACAGCGTTACAAACATCGGGTGCATCAGATTACTCCTCTCCCCAGTCCAGGGCTGCGCAGCTCCAGAGGCCAGCCCGGCAAGGGCCTCAGGGAGCAACCACACACCAGCCCGTCCCCACAACCCCTAGACAGTGACGTCCCCTCCCGCCTGCTTGAGGAGGCTCCCAGAATCGAATTGAAGACCACACTTGGCAGCTTCTAGAAAATCTCGGCGATGGAAAGGCTTCCTCCGGCGTCTCACCAGCAGTGGCGCAGACTAAAAATAGTTTAATCTCCTTGAAAGCAAAAGGAGCAATCAGCAAAACAGACACTCGGGCCTGCGTGCTCCCCCCGCCGATCCTCACCATGCTCTGCCCCCATCTGTCCAGGCCTGTCCCCACTGCCAAGCATCATCAACTTCTGCCCAACCTCTGCTCAGCATCCTGTGATCCCCCTCCCCCAATCTGAGGGAGGCAGCTCTTGCCCATCATTCAAGGCTCCTAGTGTCTGCAGCCTGGGACCAAGTTACATGTATGATATGTGTCCTTTAAACCTTGTGACACCCCTGGAGGCACGACAGGGAGTGATCCCTGCTTTACAGATGAGGAAACTGAGGCACAGAGATGTGGAGTCACTTGCCCAAGGCTGGAAACGACGGAGGAGAACTCAGGTCTTGCCACTAGCCAGCCTGGGCTGTGTGCTAAGGGAGGAGGGGTTCAGCCTCTGCAGAAAGCAGGCTGGTGGCTTTTACTTAGCATCGAGCCTGAGTCTCCATTGATGGTTCCTAAGACACAAAAGCTGCTCAGGGCAAGAAGGGACAAAGGCTGGTAGGGTGGGGAATGGGAGAGTCTCACACATTCAGGGGGCACAGGTCTGTCGATGTGGGTCTGTCACACAGATGTGTCTTGCCTACTATGCCTGGAATGACATTGTAATTTCATCATTTTTACCCACAGGCCGAGGATGGGGTCTGCACACCTGTGTTATGGCCCCAGCTCTGCCACCAACCTGCTGTGTGGTGGAGAGCCTATCCCTGTCCTCTCTGGGCCTCGGTTTCCTCAGAGATGGGCCAAGATGATCTGAGGGACTGAGAGCTGGGCAGCAACTCTGTGCCTTCCAGGCCTGCTTGGCACACTCACTTGCCCCTCCTTACTCAGCCCTACCTCTCCACTTTGTTCGCTTGCCCTTGCCAGGACCTGGTCTCCAATTCAGTCCCATGCCCTTCGCGATGCTCTTCACGGGCTCCCCAAGAATGCTGCAGTCTCCTCAGAGTTCAGAAATGCCTTCTGTCCCCTTCCCCCACCCTTCAGAGACTGAAGCCAGGACATAAAGCAATACATTGGGCTCTGGTGGGTGGTCCAGCTTGCCCAACCTCCTGAAATGTCATCAGGGAAGTTGGTACTGAGACCTCCTTTCATACTAATATCTTCCTGGTAACCAGCAGCTGCAAAAAATTACTCCATAACCTCACTCTGAGCTTTTCAAAAATAGCCTGCGGGCCTGATTCTAGAAGGCGCTGCGCTGCCCAGCCCTCTCCGTAGGGCAGAGAAAGGTGTCTCTCTCTCCCTGCTGCCCTGGCTCCCCAAGTCCACCCCTTGGCCTTCCAGTACACTGGCCAGCTGTCCTCACATCCAGTCCTTGCCTCTTGCTCCAGTCGTTGACCTGGGTCTAGTCCCTTGCCTCCAGCCCAGCCCAGTCTTTGCCTCTCCCTGTCTAGCCTTTGGTCCCTAGTTCAGCTCTTGCCCCCGCAGCTCCATGTCCCTCTGTTGCTACCTCAGCATACATAGGGCTTGGTTCTGTCACCTGCAGCAACTCCGCATGTTCGTTCCATCATGTCAACATGACCCCGAGAGCAGAGACAACCCTCTCTCTTTCACAGATGAGGAAGCTGGGGCTCAGGTCACCTGATTGTGAGGGGCTTCTTTGGATCTGATCACCCTGGAGCCGGATCACTCACCCAGCTTCAGGAGAAGCTCGATTTCAACAGGCACCAGTGGGGACCGAGGAAGGTACCATAGGCAGATGGAACAAACAGGGCAAGGGCCTGGCCCTGGGGAGGCTTGGAGCCATGGGGCTGAGCTGAAGAGAGGACTCTGCCTCACTGAGAACAGCCTGAAGCTTTGGGAGCTGCACCATAGGATGAGCCCTGAGCCCTGAGCTCTCAGCCGGGCTCAGGGTAATGCCCTACCCTGGTCATGGAAGCTCTAGGTAACCCCATCTGAGCACAAAGAAGGTGCTGGGCACCCAGGGAATAGCTGGCATGCTGCCAAGGCAGAACTTTATCCACAAAGCCCTTCCCCACTGCTGACTGTGTATGCCAGGCTAGCTGGGGCTTCCTACTGCACAGGTGGGGCAACTGAGGCTTGGGATGAGAGGCACCTGGTCATAAGGAGAGACCCAGGCTGCTTAGGTTCCCTGTTGAGCCCCCTGCCTCCTGACCTTCTCCCTAAATCTCCTCCTCTGTTCCCTGATGCTAATCCCAAGCCAAGCCCTGGGCCTGATGCACTCCCAGGCACAGGGCAGCAGTTCTCAAACTGTTCTCTGGACCCCAGGACAGGAAACAGGGCTCCCATGGAGGATAAGGGGTAGTGAGAGGGAGGTCAAGAGGCCAGCCTGCCTGCCGCCTCCCTCAGCCACAGAAAACCTCCTGCTTATCCATTCACTGGCCAGGGCTCTGCATGGACTTCACTAAACAAATGGTAATTATGGTCTCAGCTGCTTATAAGAGCGAGACAGCAAGTGGTGCCTAAGGGACTGAACTTCTATTCTTTCTCAAAACTTCCTAAAACCAGAGAAAAGGGCTATTCAAAATGGCAAAAGTCCATGGGTCGAGAAGAGACACAGGAGGTGCCAGAAATAACATTTGGAAGCTGGAAGCAGATGGACCATGGGCTGTAGTGATGGACTCAGCAGGCCCTGGGAGGCTCTCCTGTGCTGGCAGTAGGTTAATGTTGGGGAACCCCAAAGAACAAGCCCTGAAACCCCAAATGGGAGGCTGAAAGAAACTTCCCTGGGCTATAGCCCACAAGGGCCATTTGGCCAGATCACCCACAATGAAATTAAATCCCATGAACCCCCCCATCCCACCTCCCTGTGCCTGGAGTGTCACCTCCACTCTCTGGTGGTGTTTTGACTTGAAGCTCATAGGATTGTGAGCCCCACTTCTCAGCACCTATCACATAAACTCATCTGTTGCTTAAATACGAGTAGACCATGTGAAACCCCAAACATGTAGGGGAGACAGGTACATCGGAGGCAGAGACCAAAGCAAACAGAAAGCTCATGAAGGAACCTGGGCTACAGAAGGACAAGGAAGTGTAAAAAATGCCATAAGTTGTGTATGCTAGGGTTGAAGAAATAAAGTAAATATATTATTGATAACAAGAACTTGGTTTCTCACTGTTGGAGATGGAAGTCACAAAGTGGAAAGGAGGAAGACTTGAATGAACCTCGTTGCACTGGATTAGAGTCAGAAGTTTTGGTATAGACTCATAGTTCTGAATATATATACAGATAGATAAAGATGTAATCATAGGTGTGTACACATGAGTAGCAGATGCACATATATTTATTTCCCCAGTTCTGATCATGAGAGGGCCTAGAAGCAGTAATACCCCAGTAGCAATGAGCACACTCAGCACACAGATCTTCATTTCTATATACCATTTGCCAATGAACAGAACCAGAACTCCTTGGAGAAGTGGCTGATTCCAGGGAAAATACAAGATAAACTTGGAGGATCTTGTGGTAACAGAAAGTAAGGAAGTATTCAGATAAGGATAGGAGTATGTCAGAAGGGCAAAGGAGCCGACCTAGAAGAGCTCATATGCCCAAAGCTGAAATAATTTGAGCAAGAAAAGAAATAATGACAATAGTGAATTATAACCTACAGAATAAGGATTCATGAGTCGACAGTGATATAAATAAATAATTGGATAAATAAGCAAAACAGGGGAGAAGGGACAGTTTTTCCTTACAGAAGAATTCCAATTAGTAAATGTAGAAGAAATGAGAGAATAGGAAAGCACCATTAGAACACCACAGTAATAACTGCTGCAGGCAAGATACACCAAAGGATGCTAAAATTAATGGAAGAAAGTTTGAGAGAAACAAGATATTTATATAACCTTAAACCATCTCCCAAGAATTTTATTAATTACAAAGGGAAAATAGCAACTTTACAGTGGGGGGAGCAAGGAGACACCACCTTAACCAAGTCATCAAAATTAACACCACCAATAACAAGGCATACTGACATCATGATATGATATGCTGTGAAGGACACGTCATTTCTGTGGTGTTCTTCCTAAAAACGCATAACCTCAATCTGCTCACAGGAAAACATCAAACACAAATTGAGGGATATTAAACATAATAACTGACCAGTACTTTTAAAAAAGTGTCAAGATCATGAAAGACCAAGACACAGAAACTGTCACAGACTGGAGGAGCAACTAAATGCAATGTGGAATTCTGGTATAGAAAAAGGACATTAGTATAAAAACCGGTGAAATTCAGGGCACCTGGGTGGCTCATTCGGCTAAGCCTCCAACTTTGGCTTGGGTCATGATCTTGTGGTTTATGAGTTCGAGCCCTGCGTTGGGCTCTGTGCTGACAGCCCAGAGTCTGGAGCCTGCTTCAGATTCTGTGTCTCCCTTTCTCTCTGCCTCTCCCCTACTTGTGCTCTGTCTCTTTCTCTCTAAAATAAATAAAATAAAAACATTAAAGGGGTGCCTGGGTGCCTCAGTCGGTTAAGTGGCCCACTTCGGCTCAGGTCATGATCTCACAGTCCGTAGGCTCAAGCCCCATGTTAGGCTCTGTACTGAGAGCTTGGAGCCTAGAGCCTGCTTCAGATTCTGTGTCTCCCTCTCTCTGCCCCTCCTCTGCTCATGCTCTGTTTCTCTCTGTCTCTCAAAAAAATAAATAAAAATGTTTTAAAAATTAAAAAAAAAATTAAAAACACTGGTGAAATTCAAATACAGTCTTCACTTTGGTTAGTAATAATGTACCAGTGTCAATTTCTCCTTAGCTTTGGTACTTGCATTATGATTATACAAGATGAGAAAACTGGGTGAAGGGTTAGGAAATTTCTATGCTATTTTGTCAACCTCTCTGTAAGTCTAAAATTATATCAAAACAAAGGAGTTGGTGTATTGTTTTTTAAGTAGGCTCCATGTCCAATATGGGGCTTGAACTCATGACCCTGAGATCAAGAGTTGCATAGTCTACCAACTGAGCCAGCCAGGGTCCCCTAAAGGACTTTTTTTTTTTTTTTTTTTTTTGGTATGGTTGTTTTTTTGTTTTTTTTCTTTTAACTATAGTACTATCATCTTCAGAGAGCTAACAGGCATTGTGGCAACAATGAAACAAGAGCTAGATTTTTTCAAAGGATCAAAGAGAGATCCTGGAAATTAAAAACATGGTAACAAAATGTAAAACTTGATAGAAAGGTTGGAAGATAAAATGAAGAATCTTGTGATAAAAAAAAAACACAATGGAAGATTGGAGAGAAAAGAGAAAAAAAGAAAAAGGTCTGAGTTAAAGGTTCTAGAAAGAGAACAGAGAAAATGTTAGGGAGGAAATAGTCAAAGAAATCATTCCAGAAAACTTCCCAGAACTGAAGGACATAAGTGTCCAACTTGAAGTGTCCACTGAATGGTAAGGAGTGAAAATAAACCCCACTAAGGCATATCAATGTGGAATTTCTGAATGCTGGGTACAGGGAGAAGGTTTCTAGAGTTAATAATCAGGCCATGTACAATGGACTGGGAATCTGAATGACCTTTGGACCTCTCCAGAGCAACTCAAGAAGCTAGAAGGGAGCACTGCCTTAGGAATTCTGAGGCAAATAGTTTCCACACTGGACTTACACACCCAACTAAAATCTCTGCCAAGCGTCGGGGAGAGGGCAGGCTTTCTGAGACACGGAAGTCTCAAAAGTCTAGGTCCCATGTACCTTCCCTCAAGAAGTCAACTGAAAATGTCCTCCACCCAAACATGGTAGAAAATCAGAAACCAAGAAAGTGGAGCCCATGGTATCCAGGAAACAGGGATTCCATCCCAGATGAGAGGGGAGGGAAATCCCAGGCACAGTCTGAGCCACAGGCTGTGTTCGCAGGAGCAAGTAGGGAGGCTCCAGGTAAGACTTCCTGGGAGAGTTTACTGGACAGAATCCCAGATGCATCTGCATGTATGACAGGAGGTCAGAGAGAAGAGCAGGGGGTTTGGGGCAGCATAAGCAAAGGTTCACAGAAAACTAAGCAGACACCAGACACTTGTTATCTACAGAAAAAAAAAGTAAAAATTGTACCCAAAAGTGTATACTATGAGTTACAGTTCTGAATAGCATTTGCCCGAGTCAGGACAATGTTAACACTGAGTCCAAACCCACCCACATCACAGCGTGATGGTGTTGGGAGGGTGAGGGATAGGACTGTGCATGGGGAAGAGGGCAAGAAGGAGAGCTCTCTCATAGGAGAGCTACGTCTTCCTCTCCCCGAGTGCATGTCCATGGATAATGCCTAAAACTGAGCAATCATGAAGTAGTGACATAACTATGTCATTTAGAGATATCTCGGAGCTCTGAGATTAGAAAGTGACAGCCTCTGGGGAGTTGGAAATGGAGTGGAGGGGGCTGCTGTGCTCCTAACACAACATGCCTGTTAAAACCATGGCTTTATACTATGTGCGTATACAACACTGATTTTAAAACCCCGACTTTCAAAATCCATCTAGAAATGGAAGAATAAGAAAAAAAATATTAAGAAAGGGAAAAAGGAGGGGGATGTGGGAGAGGGCAGAAAGGAGAAAGAATAACATAGGCAGAGGAGTCAGGGGCAGGAGACTGACTACTTTGACTCCCACCTCTGGCCTGCAGCCAGGGAACCCCAAAGGGCAGAGCTGATGTCGTGCTCTGTTGACATCACCACCACCTTTGTTTCCTCTTACTGCAAATGAAGGGGATTTGAGGTTTCAGTTCCCTGATCAGCTGAGTACAGAGTTGGCTCCTTTGGCCGAAACACCAACTTAGTAGTGGCGACCCTGGTCTGGGTGACCCTTCACCCCACTTCTATGTTTCCCCCAAAGTTGGGAGTAATCAGAAAGCAAGCTGAGGGACAGCAGCCCGCAGTGGGGGACAGTGCCAGGTGGGGAGGAGGAAGCTCCGTATCTTCTACAAGGTGCAGCCATGGGTGTACTCATTCCCTCTGCACCGACCTCTGTTTAAACCTGTGCTTGGGTGAGTCACCCAGACCCACAAGCAGCCATGCTTGGGGAGGGCTGAGGAGGGAAGGGACTGCTTGAGAAGTGGGGCTGGGTGAGCTACAGATGTCTGTACAAACTCTCACCCCCTCCCTGGAATCCCAACTTCTCACATAATTTCCTGGAAAATAAAAAAACTTGCAATCCTTCAACATAGTGGCCTCCTTGCACTGGACAAACATCCACCCCAGGGGCCCCTCGGTCACAGGGAGGGATTGGGGACGGGTATGGGACCTGCACAGAGGAGCTGCATACAAAGTACAAGCTCAGATGAGAGTTCGGCTCAGCTGGAGGAAATTCGGAGCCCTCAGAGAACAGAGAACCAGACTTGGACCCAGACCCCTGGTCTGTGTCTCAGAAAGGAAGACTGCAAGCCAGGCGAGCACAATGGGAGAGCCCCTTTGTCACCCAGGCCTTGTCCCACCCAGGAACCTTCAAGCCCCTTATGTACCTCATCGTGCCTCACTGCATGCAAAAGGAGCTCCAGGGTCCCCAGGGGACAGGCAGTGGCTCACTCAGCCCCATGGATAGACAAGACCTTTTCCAGCTTTGCCAAGGTTCCTTCCTTCCTTCCTCCCTCCCTTCCTTCCTTCCCTCCTTCAAGTTAATTTATTTATTTTGAGAGAGAGAGAGAGAACACGCAGGGGAGGAGCAGAGAGATAGGGAGAGAGACAGAATCCCTGAAATGTCAGCGTAGAACCCAATGTGGGTCTTGGACTCACGAACCTATGAGATCATGATCTGAGCCAAAACCAAGAGTTGGACGCTTAACTGACTGAGCTACCCAGGTGCCCCATCTTTTTTTTTTTTTAAGTTTATTTATTTTGAGAGGGGGGAGGGGCAGAAAGAGAGGGAGAGAGAGAATCCCAAGCAGGTTCTGCGCTGTTGACGCAAAGCCCAATGTAGGGCTGGAACTCACAAACCATGAGATCATGTCCTGAGCCGAAGTTGGACGCTTAACTGACAGAGCTACCTAGGCGCCCCTCTGCCCAGGGTTTCTAAGGAGGCTCTGTGGGCACATATGCTGTTGGTGAGACTCACGCAGGTTGCAGAAGCACCTACCCTGGAAGCCAGTTTGAGGTGAGAGGCAAAGACCCAGTCTGACAGCCCTGTCCAATGAGAGAGCCCCGGGCCTCCTGGGAGTCCCAATATGCTGTGGGTGCAGCCACAGCCCTCACAAAGCTGTGATCCGAGGGGGAGACAGTGTGCAAGCCCTGGGGGTCCTAGTCTGAGCTGGGAGGCTACCAGACCCCCATTGATGTGGAGCAGTGAGTTTTCAGGGCCAGTCTCCTGCCTTCCCCCCAGAAGGCGCCAGACCTCCATTCCCCCTGAGCAGCTCCTCCACCCTCCACCACTTAGCAACGGAGACAATTTACATAATGCATCGAGTGTGAGAGCAATAATGGCTGGGGAAGCAGGGTGCCCGTTAGTGGCTCCTCAGGAGGGAAAATACCTGTTCCCACACCACCACCTCCCCCATTATGGACCGGCCATGAGGCTGCTGGGAAGCAGGCACCTTTAAGTGCTCAGTGCTGCCAAGAGGGAAGGGCCACCCCAGCCCTGGAAATGGACCAACCTTGGGACAGAGATGCATGCAAGAGGAAATTTCCAAAGCACCCGAGTTTTGAACATAAATCCACCCAGCCGTGCTCTTGAGCCTGCACCCCTGCTGGGCCTGGGCCCTGCATCCGGAGCCTTCCCGGAGGAGGAGGTACTCCAGCAGGCGGGAAGCTGTAGCCGGAGGCCAGGGAGCTAGGCAGCAGCGGCCCAGGAGGCGGTCACGTTCAAACACAAAGGCAGAGATGGAAGGGGGAGAATACATAAAAATTACTGGCATGGTAATTGCTTTTTATATAAATGTTCTTTTAAAAAGTTTTCCCCAGTGTGAAAGTCCCTCTTTAAAAAGAATAAATTCACTGCACACCAATTTATTCTGTGCCTGTAGATGGAGCATAATGAAGGTTCCTCCGTCAACACCTGATCAAGAGGCAAGTGGCTGCCACTTGACCCAGCTTCCGGGTCTTCCTGCACAAAGATGAGGCAGGCAGCAGCGGGGCCTGGGAGTCTGGGGGCAGCAGGAAAGTGGGGAATTGGCATCCAGGAGACTCGGCCTCAGGGCCAAGCCCAACAAACCGCATTAGTGCCTCAGAAGCTGCGTTTGAGTGGAGCATTCAGAACAGGGGCAGCCACCATTACGCACAAGAGGAGATACATGGAATTGTGGGAGCTGGTGTGCATGGGGGGACAGGAGAGGGGAGGTGTTCAGCAGGCTTCTGGGGGTGGGGGTGGGGAATCAGGCCCAGGGGCTGCCTGCAGGGCATATGCAGGAAGCTAGCTGGTGACAAGGCACCTGGCGGGTGTAAGTGGGAGAGGTCTGTCCTGGGCTGCAGGAAGCTCGAGCTCTGCTCTAAGCCTGCAGACACCCAAAGTTCAGCTACCTCCAGAAAGTAACACTTCAGCCCAGGGCAGGAAGGGCTACTCTCCCTCACCAGGATGCCCAAGACCTGGGAAGGAGGCTCCTGCACATGCCCCTTAATAGCCACAGCTCTCTCATCTGTGAAATGAGAACAATGTCCCAGTGGCCTCACAACCCAGCCTTTCTGAGCACTGGACTGGGGATGATGAGGACTGCCTGCACAGGCCTGTGCTCTCCACAGTGGGACCACTTGGTTCAACACCCATTCCAGGATGCAAACACACATGGGTGTGGGGACCCAGATCCACAGCCAACTGGCAACTTGTCACCCCTGCAGGGCTGAGGACAGCAGCCGGCAGAGTAACTGGGGGGGAGGTGTCCCATGCATGGGAACATGGCATGTATGCATGAATGTGAGCTCCTCACCCACAGCTGAGATTTCTCAGCTTCACTAATTAACCAGTTAAATAGTTCTCGGCTGCTCGGGTGACAGAGAGCTCCCGGCACCAGCTTCCTCACAGGCCCACCCTGTTCTGTAAGTATGCCTGCTCCCACTTAGACACAGAGCTCAGCCACAAACACACGCATGCGTGTGCACACTTGCCTGGTCACACCCCCCATGAGGCACACATGCTTTCCTGAGCACATGTGCACACATGCCTGCTTGTGCCCCCACATGCAGCATACACACAGGTTTCCAGGGTCTCTTCCATGTGCACACATGCTCACATCCCACACACAGCATCATGTTCCTGTCCTCTCCCACACGTGGTCAGCCACACTCCACCTTACACAAACCTCTATAGGTCAGAGAGGTGTTTCCCAGTGAGTCAAGGGACCAAGAATCACAGGGGGCTGCTTGCCTTCTAGGTCTGACTGCCCTGTGCAGGTGGACTCTGGGGAGGCCTGGGTATGACCCTGCTTTCTGGTCATGATCTCCCTACCCCATATGATGCCCACCAGAGGCTCCTGGCAGCTCCTGTCTTCTCTGTGTACCCAAAGGATGCAAAAGCAGAAGGGAGTGGGGACACCAGACACCACTGGCCTCAGCCCCGACCTGGAGGGCTACCTGGGGGAGGGAGCTGTGGGTTGGGTTTAAAACTGTGGTGAGACCCAGAGCGGATGGGGATAAGTAAGGAGAGTGGCAAGTGGACTAGAGAGAGAAGCTGGGATATCTAGTGGGAACAGGGAAGGCACAGGGATGACTGGGCAGCCCAAAGGCTCTCTGTTCCCCCTGCCCAGGCCACACACCTTGGCCAGGCCTTGAAGTCATTCTGGGAACAGCCCATCATCCTCCACCCCAGCCTGACATCTGGGTGCCAACACACCTTACAGCTGACTCTTCTCTTGGGCCCTTTTTCATGGCCCCCACACCCTCTATTCCCTCACAAAGGGAGACCAAGCCTGGCAGACCCCATGCCAGCCTACCTCTCCAGGGGCATCTGGCACTGAAGGTCTGCCTTGATGCAGGGTCTGTTTCCCCATGTGGAGCTGGATGGTTCCCATGGTCCTATTGGGCAGTCAGAGCCCTGGACTTCCCCATCTCAGTCCTCAGATGCCTGCCACTTTGTTTATCCATTGAACAGTTACTAGCTAACACCTACTCCATGACAGCCTGTGGGCTCAGAGATGCATATCTGGACACCGCAGGCATGCGTGTATATGCGCACCCCGTGTGTGTGCAGCCTGCTTCTCCACCCAGACTGTACATCCTCTTAGGTGGGGCCCAGCCCAGCCCCCAGCTGCACACCCTGACCCCAGAATGCTCAAGCCTTGGGGTTCCCTGATTCATGAGAACCCAAGGGTGGACAAGGAGGGGGCTAAGCAGTCTGTCCAGGATCTACCCCTGCCTCCATGCCCACACACAAGTAGCCAGCCAGCCACCCTGCAGAGACACCAAGTCCCAGGGCCAGGAGAGAGGTGTGTGAAAGACAGGAGGTTTAAGGCTCTGTAACCTTCTCCAAACTCTAGATCTTTGCTCACAAGGGGAGGAAAGCCATGCTCAGAGAAGGTGGAGGGAGGCCAGGCTGAGCCTGAGTCTCCTGCGTGGTCGTGGTAAATGCTGTTCATGCTGCCCCTGGGGCCGGCTGTGGTTTGTCAGAACCAATTACTTCTTAGCCTCTGCCAAATGCTTGGGGCTCCACAAATCTCAGGCAAGTGTCCCCGTGGCTGCCACCAATCCAACAATGCATGGGGTAGAGGAGCATGGAGGAATGCAGATCGGGTCAGCCATCCCCGGGGGCCCAGCGTGGAAACCCATTCGGCCCTCTACCCCCATCCCCCATCTCCCACCCTTGATCATCCAGACCGGCTCCTGGCTCTGGACATGCAGCCTCATTGCTTTCCAGAGGTGGCTGCAGAGGCCAGCGGGGAGGAGAGCAGACCCTGATCTCTTCTCAACAATCTGCAGATTGGACCCCCATCGGAGCTGACCACCCGCTGTCCTGGCTACAAGGCCAGCACGTCTGGGGACCCCAGGGGAGAGCCAGCATATTCACCAGGACAGTCTTACTGTGTGTGTGTGGGTGGGGGGGTGGTTGGGAGTGAAGGTGTCTTGCATCAGGAAAGTCTAGCAGACAAACATCTTAGACTCCCGAGATGGAAGGATGGCGGGGCATCCACTTCAGGAAAGGAGTGTACGGCAAAGCCATAGGTTCTCAACCAAAATTTCCAGAGAGAGGCGCTCTGTCTGCCTGGTGAGGCTCTGACCATGCCTCTGAGATTGTCTCTTCTTTAAACTGAGGGACCTTATGCCTGGGTGGCTCAGCTGGAGGAGCATGCAACTGGAGTTGTGGGTTCAAGCCCCATGTTGGCTGTAGAGATGACTTAAATAATTAAGTTCAAAAAATAAAAATAAAAAAATAAACTGAGGGAACCCAGTCAGAGAATTTTCCACACATCCTTGGAGCTGAGGATCAAGAATCCTCAGCCCTGGCCTTGGCCACACCATTTTCTGACCCACTAACCTATTCCCAGTGCCAGTAGCTGGGGTTGGCCCAGAGATTAGTGGTTTCCTACACCTCTACTCTACTGCCAGCCAAGCCCCATGCCCAGTCCACCAGGCCTGGAGACAAGCTGCCAACTGGCTGATTGATTTGAGAAACTGACACACGGGCCTCTTCTAGGGTGTAGAGGACCTTCCCTTCACTTCTGCCGGCCACCTCCCTAGGGATGCCTCTGTAGCTGCCTCCCTAGGTTCCTGGCCCAAGAAACTACTCACCTTTCCCTGGCCCATAGGCCCTGTTTCTTTAAGCCCTGATGGCTTTTGTGCCTCTCCCTGTAAGGTTCCCAAAAGATGTCATGGTCAGCCAGTGCTAGAGACTGAGTATTTGTGTTGCCCCAAAATTTGTACGTTGCAACCTAATCCCAACATGACAGTATCTGAGGGTGGGCTCTATGGAAGATGATTAGGTCATGAGGGCAGAGCCCTTGCAAATGGGATTAGTATCCTTATTATGGACCTTAGAGAGATCCTTCACCCTTCCACCAGGTGAGGACATGGCAAGAAGACAGCTGTCTATGAACCATGATGCGGGCCTTCACCAAACACCAAATCTGGTGACACCTTGATATTGGACGTCCCAGCCTCCAGAACCATTAGAAATAAATTCTGTTGTTTATAAGCCACCTGTCTATGGTATTCTGTTATAGCAGCTAGAACAGACTCACAGCAGGGACGAGAAAACGAATTTCCAAATTCCTGGGCTGAGACAAGCAAAGGGGACACTTGGGCATCTGAGCTTCCCCAAACCGTGACCAATTCCGGGAAGCAGAAGCAACTGATAGATGGGGGAGGGGCATAAAGGTACCCTAACATTTGCAGGGCTCTGTCTGCAGCCTTTCCTTGTCCCTGGTCCCTTAAGATCCTCTCATTTCCCATGAGAACAGAGGGGCTCAGATCTCTATTTCACGAATGGAGGAAGCAAGATTTAGAGGGGCAGGACAATAGGCCCCAGGTCCCTCAGTGTGGGAAGACCCAGCCCCGCCATTCCTGCCCCCTCCACTCTTTTCACCACCACACACCATGGGGCTGCTGCCTGTGGTACAGGTTCCAGGTTCAAGTTCCGGTTCTGCCACTTACCAGCTGCGGGACCTTAGGCAGTTCTCACCTTAGGAATGCATGACTCTCTTCTCCAGATCTGAGCCGGTCCCTATCCTCTGGAACTGACCTCGGATGTGGCCCCAGGGTGACCTCTTGACACAAGCTGGAAGCTGATGGTCACTCTCCCATGACTGAATCACCAGCCATGGGTCTGCTGATCCCACCCAGAGAGGCGTCTCCCATGAACCTGTCCCCACCACACCCACAACCTCCACAGGCACCTGGGCAGCAGCTCCTCACTGAGGCTGTGCCAGAACTCCAGAAGCCTCCTAGCAGGGCTCCCTGCTTCCAGCCCGCTCCCCCCACCCCCCTGCAGGACTCCAGGAGCAAGAGACTCTGAATTGGCCACGGAGGCAACCACCCACTCATGCCCTTCTGGGGGCCTTCCTATCATGGCATCTTCCACCTGCTGTGAGGCCTTTCTGACCTAACATCCTCACACTCTGTGGGGAGTAGGAAGAGGAGAGGCCTGGGAGGAGATAGGGGCTGAGAAGGGTACTGGCCCAGCCTTAGCAGCCCTGGAGGAGCCCTTGGGGTGGGAGAGGCTCTAGCAGCTGGTACTCACGGAAGGGATGGCCAACGTAAGCCAGGGCCCCAGGGCAAATTGTCTCAGGGCAGCCCTTTCCCCACACTGAGCTCCCTGCACCCCTTCTCTGATGGGAGGGTATGTGGAAGGGGTGCCAGAGACCCAAGTCAGTCAGCTGGCCCTCAGGCAGGAGTTCCTGCCACAGATGAAACGGCTTTTGAAAAGCTTCAAAAATGGAATTTTCTCCTGTAGGCAACAAAGGAGTGTGTAGGGGGAGGGGGCAGGCAGAAGGATACATAGGCTCCCAGTCTCCCCACACAGTGCTCAGGAGAGCATCCCAGACCTTAAGTGGGGGGAGGGGCAGAAGAGGCACCTTCCCCAGGGCAGGCCTGGAAGGGAAAGAAGTGGGGAGCCTGTGCTGGGGGTATAGAGAGGGGGTCCAGGCAGGCTTCGGCCAGGCTTCCATGCATCTGCCTCTGTGTATCCAATTATGCTCAAGTGGCAGCCTCACAATGTTTCAGACGCCCTCCCAGGAGCCCCTCCTCAGCCCCATGCATCCCTGCTGGGTGCCGAGCAAGAGGACCATATGGAAGGAATAATAAGACAATTAACTTTCCATTAAAGAATAATATATGTGGGTTTTTAGGGAGGAGAGCGGCAGCAATCCCTACCCAGCGGCATATTTCACATTCGTGTCCCCCCCCCACCCGGATGCACCCCACATCCTGATCATCTTCACCAGGAGAGAGAAGGGCTCCACTGGGCCTCACTGGAATGTGGCTGGAGGATGGGTGGTGGCTTCGTGAGGAGCAAGAGCAGAGCCCCTAGGACAACGGTTTTGAGGCTTCTGGAAACCTTGAGGAGAGGCTATGATGGGCCTGGGTCGGGCTCCCTCACCACCCCTCACCTGACTCTGACCTATGCTGGTCCCCAAGGTGAGGGAAGGGGTTGGAGTTGGGGGATCTGCCTGGCCAAGGAGCTGCAGGCCTGCCTCTCGGGGCACATGTGAACCACAGTGCTCTGACAGAAGGACCAATTATGGGGTCTGGGGGTCACAATCACTTGAGTTCCCCTTTCCTGACCCTGCTCCAGGGGCTGTTCTCTTCCCTGGCACCTCCCCCTACCCCAGCTTCCTTCTTTCTCTTCTGCCCGAGCTGCCCAGGCTTTCTGGATACTGCTAACCCCACCTGAATGCCCAGATGCCAGAGAGGACCCTCCCCAGTGGAGGCCGAACAACAGCCTTGGCCAGCACCCCCAAACCAGTGTGTGAGTATGCATGAGTTTCAGGAATTGGTGGTACCAGCCAGTGGGGAGAGTTGGAGAAACAGCAGGAGGTGTGTCTCAAAGGAACCTAAGAAGGGGCCCTGTTTCCACTTTGCTGAGCCCCTCAGGAAAGGGGCCCTTGATGTGGCCAGACTTTGGTCCTTGCCAGGAGCCAGCTCCAGATGTGGCACTCTGCAAATACGAATTACACATTCCCAGGGAGCACTGAGCAGACGGGGTGCAGGGATGGCCAGGGATAGACAAGATGGGCTGGGGCTGTGGCACCATCACTGGTTCAGAAATGCCATTCCTGGCTACCCAGAGAAGTGAGGACACACGGACACCATTGGTCTGAATCACCATAACTGTCCAGAGAAGGACAGCAGTAGGGAAGGGAGCAGGAGATTTGGGGTTAGGGATCTGAGTCCTAGGGTCCTAGTCTCTGTGGATATAGATCAATGGCTAAGGGGAGGGGCTGCCTCAAGGTAGCTCCTCCAGGCAGGCCCCAGGCCTGCACCTCTAGTACTTCTCCCCATCCCCACTGCTTCTTAAGATTGGCCTGTCTGGGCTTCAGGATGGGACTGGCTAGAGCGGACAGTCACTCAGGACCTTGGTTTCCCCATGTGTATGGAAGGACCACAGGAGTAATCAGCAGCACGCAGCTAGGAATGGTGGAGGCCACCATGGAATGCAGCAGCCAGGGAGGTTGACAGGGCTCGAAGCCATTCCTGTCCCAATCAGGAGGTGAGGCAGGAGGGGTTGATGTGGATTGAGAAAGGCCCCCATAGGTCTAGACTTGGCTTGACACTTCTCAGAGGTTGGCTGGTGGACCCAGACATGGTCATCCCAGGTCTCTGTTCCCAGCCCAGCTCTGGTCAAGAAGTCCTCCCTCACCCCAGAGAGAGGATCTTCTTACTTCCTTCTTTAGAAATTCTCCAAGGGAGGTGCCTCACCGGGGTCAGAAACCCATCTCAGGATGACGCACCTGATGAGCCACTGATTCTTCCTTATGTCTGACTATAATCTCTCCAGCTTTGCTTGCCCACAAGGTCCCCAGAGTTGTTCCCCTTCTACCTGGACACCCAGTCAGAAGTGAGCAGGGTGTACCCATCAGAGTGACCTGGGCTTCAGAGTGGGGAGACCAACCATCTGCACATCCTTCCCCATGTACCCCCAGGCACCTGATGAATTATTCATCCCGATCAGCCTCATTATGTAAATGAGTTCAGAGCCCAAGCATATGCTCTCTGCTCTTCCCCGCCCCCCCTCACCCCACAGGATGGGGACAATATGGTGCTGATGGGGGAGGGCAGAGTAGGAGCTTGGGAGACCTTGATCAGCCTCCAGGGGCTCTGGAAGGGGCAGAGTATAGTAGAGTCCACACTTTTGTGGCCTGTTCACATCAGGAGAAAGCCAGGGCTTGCGGGGAGGTGGGGCTGGGGTACAGGGGGGGGCATGGCTTAGGAGTGTCTGGCTAAGCATGGGGGTGGGGATGACACTCGAACACCAGGCCACAGCAGGAGCTCCCACTGTGTCTTGGGCCTGGGCTTAGATCAGGAAACATGATGGGGTCTTCACAGACAGCCCCCACACCCCACCTAGGTGTGCCATGGTTTCTAACCTGTAAGTGGGCCCCAGTCTGCACCTAGCCATGCCCACATGAGGTTGTGGTGAGGTCAGGAGGAAGAAAGTGCCAAGTCAAGGAAAATGCTCCCAAATGCCACTGTCTGCAGTTTCTGGACTTTTGCATCTGCCAGCTCTTGCGGTACCCAGCTTCTGGGAGTGAGGCAGCCTCTAGGACTGGGGTAGGGGGAGAGGGCAGCCATGCAGGGGAAGAAGGCCAAGGGGGCCCAGATGCCAGGACACCCCAGCTGTAGGGTGTTTGGGGGTAGCATGGAATCAGCTCAGGGAGGCCTGGGGAGGCCACTGGGGAAGGAGGCTATTGGCTTGGCAGAGCTGGTGCCAGGATCCCTGGGAGTGTCTACAGTTGGGTCAGGGCTCTGCTGCCAGCATACCCCTGACCCATCAGAGCTGGGCATGGGATGGGCACACGGACCCTCTCATATGCATTTGAAGGAAAGCCATGGTGACTCAGTCAGATTTGGGGTGGGTTGTAGAGGGTGGAGAGGCTGGCTGCCTCCCACTCCCGTGGGATTATCCTTTTCCTCTAGAATTCTTCACCTGCTTTCCTGCCGTCCACCTCTCCAGAGTGTCCGGTGCCAAGAAGCAGCTCCAGAGCTGTCAGAGGGAAGTAAGAGGCTGAGGTAGCGGTGAGAAAAGAACTGGAGCAGGACAGAGAGCCACTGGAGAGCTGGCAGCCGTCGGTAGGGCAGAGGGATGCCAGGAGGAGCCAGCCAGGAACACCAGGTCAGCACTTCTCTGCCTGAGGCCAGGCTGGCCACAGCTATCCCAAGCATCGCCACGGCTCCAGCCCAGCTCCCCACTTCCCCAGGATCAGCCTGCCCACCCTTCCAAGAGGTGCAACCAGAGGGGGAGCAGCACCCTGGGACAGGAGTCAGGAGCCGCAGCCCAAGCCTCATGTCTGCCACAGCCAGCTGCGTGACTCTGGTTATGGCTGGCCAGGTGAGGGTGGGGCAAGATGTGCTCATTCATGAAAGTGTCTGGAATCACTCAGCTTACATCGGAAAGGAAATGACCAATACATCCTAGGAGTGAAAATGATCAATAAGGGAAATTCAAATTTCTAGAGAAGGGGGTGTATCTATGTCAGCCTATCCACTGCTATTCTCACCACCTCATCCTCCAGCCAGACCTCCCAGCTACACCATGGACCAAGAATGAGGATGAGAGAGGGTCCAGGACTCGCCCACGAGCACACAATAGGGGTGCTGAGCTAGGCTTCAATCTCTGGTTCTCACTAGCCAGGGAGCTCAATGGTTTAGACAGAACCGAATCTCATGCATGAAACAAACGTGTGCATTATTTTCTCGCTGGCAAACTTTTAGGGTCTGAGTTGTCCATGACTATAAAATAAACAATGTCCTCGCACTAAGAATTCAAAGCATGGAAGATTCTTGACTGGAGATGCATAGTTAACTCCTTATGTGGGGTACATCTTAGGTTACAATACAAAACTTGGAAAGGCACTTTACACACATTCCAGGGAACTATCATTTCTTCATTAACCTACACGGTTACACTTGGCAATGCCCACTTAGAACCTAGTCAGTGCCGGGTGTTATTCCTGAGCATAAATTGACTTCTGTTCCGGAACAGCTTTTCCTACAGCGCCTTCTCTGGAAAGCTCTGCTGGCCTCCAAGTACGGCTGAGTCACTGAGAGTTCACAGGAAGAGTGGGATGGGGGTTACTGCAATTCAAGCCCAGCAATCAGGACTGGGAGGTTCAGAGAGGTTGGGCCACTAGGCCGTAGACACCAGCAAATTGGGGGCTGAGATCTTCAGACCTGGACTTCCTCTCCCTGTCATGCTACCACCTTGTTAGCCACCCCTGATCGGCCCCTCTGTGCCAGGGGTCCTACATGCACAGCCAGTATCAACATACTCACTGCCACCCCTATTTCCTGAGTACCTGCTATAAGCCAAGCAGGGGGAAAGGACCAAGGACAAAAACCCATGGTAGCTTCCCCATAGAGGTTACGCCTGCTGATCCTAGTCCTGACCAAGAGGGATGACACGAACAGTGGCATATCTAATCACCAGGCCAAGACCTGGATTCTTGGCTAAACCACCCCTGTTCCCGGAACAACCATTGTCAGGAGAACCCTGTTAATCCCTTGCTTGGTTCTGGTCAGGTGTCCTGGCCCAAGCCTCCAGCAATGAGCTCCCAGGTCCCACAGGTCCCTGGAAGTCCCCCCCAAGCACTCCAAGAGCTCAGCTCTCCAAGCCTCTGCATCTCCACATAAAGAGCGAAGGCTCAGGAACCTGACAGCGACACATTTTGCAGCCTTCTGGGGGTGACGGATGGCCTGCTCTTCACATCACTATTTCAAACATTAACATAATCTCCGAGGATGAATGTGGTCGCTCGTGCCTAATCAATCACCCCTCCTGCCCTGATCCCTCAACTTGCCAAGCACAGGCTTTCAACCCATCTCCTATTACAGTGCCTTGAGCAGCTAGCACCGCTCTCCACTGCTGTTCGGCCTGACCACCCCACTCATTGCATGGACAGTCCTCAGCCTATGTGCACAACCGCATCCTGCACCCTCCAGGGCCTGGCCTCCTGCCTCAGGCGCTGCCTCAAACACAGACCTCACCCACTTAAAAACCCGAAAGCCCAACACCCCGACATTGGAGCTCACTGGATACTGCTCAGTACCGGGAAGAGCAGGCCATCCGTCTGCTTTTCTAGTTGTTTCCCTACCTGCCCCCATGGGCCCAGCAGTGTCCTACCATGCCAAACCTTCCTCACTCCTTATTTCTGAAGCCCTTCTCCCATTCTCACTTGGAAAAGGGTCTCTGAGCAGAAAGCAAAGGGCACCAGGCTTACCTCACGGAGCTGCTGGACGCCCCCAAAGATCCGCATCACGCCATCGATCTCTTGCTCGAGGCGCCGGGCCCAGTGCTGCATCCTGTGTGCAGAGAGGAGAAAGGTGTCAGGAGGGCCCCCCCTCCTCGCAGTGCTGGGACAGCCCAGTGCCAGGTGACCTAGGGCATGACCAGTAGCAGCCACTCTTTCAGAACCCAATTTGCACTAGAGGAGAAACAGAGGCTAGGAAGCAGAGTGAGCCTATGATTCCTTTTGAAGCCTAGACCTGGTGGCCCAGGCTCTCCTCACGTACTGTTGGACAGCCAGGGAGGAGAGCAGATTGTAGTTTAAATGCACCGAGGGAGTCCAGCAGCTCCAAGAAGCCTGCAGGGAGACTATTTTTCACTGTGAAGAGCCAGCCCTTGATGTTGCTGCTCTGAACATGGGGACTCTGGACACCAGGGAAGAGGGGGACGTGAGTGAGCTACGTGGGGGCTGCTGGATCTCAGAGCCTCCTGTCCCCAAGGCTGGGTGGGGCCTGAGGAAGCGGAGGGAACAGGAATCACTGCTGTCACCACCAAGTCATGTGTAGCTGGGGGCAGATCCCTGCCCGCCCCCCTCCAGCCCCCCCCGAAGGCCTCATCTGAGAAGTGGATATGGAGAACTTGTGGCAGAGACCGGCCCTCATCTTTCCAGCACCCGGGCAAACAGATGCTATCTGAAGCTCATAGGTACACACCCTGCATGAACTGCCCACTCACAGGTCCGGTTCAGACTATCCCACCCCTTTCTGGGGGCCCGGCAGCCTCATGCGTCTTTCACCTGAGCCACCTGTCTGAGCAGGTCTCCTTCACACTGGTGCTACTGTGAACTCATGCTAACACCGTCTGTCTCTCAGTTTCCTCCTCCGGAAACTGGGAATAATTTAGGGCTACCTCGTAGGGTATGAGAAGGACATATGAGAGCAGGTGGTGAAGGGTGTTGCGCAGGGATATTTGTGAGTGGACAGGATGGACAGGTGGCCGCACGACCCAGTATTCTCAGCCCACATGCATGAACGGGAATGGTGTCTGGGGAGAGGCTTGGCCCAGGTTCTAACCTGTGACCCTTCCTTCAGGCAGTACCAGATTAGGTGAGCAAAGTCCTTGACAAGAGCCAGCTAGAGAGATGTTCTCCACACTTCCAAAGGTGTTCTCTGCTGTGACAAAGGGCCTCTGCACTAATGTGTCTGAAAAGGCATCTCAACTTCCTCAGCCCACCAGACACAGAACAAGGCCGTTCCAGGGAGGGCTCACAGGAGGGTTACCACAGAGGTTTAAATACACCATGTATTTAAATACATACTTAAGCACAGCCCACAGGGCAAGATAGGAGTGGGGTGATACCAGCCCCCCCAGCCTCTAGAGGAGGACCCCAGAAGCCATAGCATCCAGGAGATTGTGTCTGGCCCTGGGCCTGCTACCTCATTTATATTCCCCAGTGCCACTCAGGGCCAGGACTCTGCTAGCTCCCTGGGTCAGAAGAGCTTGAGCTGCCACCCCAGCCCCCTGCCCCACATCCATCTTCAGGCCTGTGGCTGGGGGGCTGGGCCTGTGCCATTGTGTGTGCCCGGGTCGGTTGGCATGGGAACTTGGAGCAGGAGGCGGGCAGATCACTAATTGCAATTTGCCAAGCTGAATGTCAGTACCGTGATAGAAAAAAAAAAATCAGCATCAAAAGAAATAGGTATTAGCTTCAGCTTGTTGCTGGCTGAGCCACAGCCTGATGCCCACCTCCATTCTTCACCATAGGGAAAAAACTAACCCCATGCCCAGGAGGAGGCCAGGTTGCAGACCAGGCTACAAAGGGCAATCAGGCATCAGCTGCTAGCCAGGAGGAGGGCAAAGCCCAGCAGAGAATGGAGAGCCTGCTTGGCCCCTGCGCCTGTGTACCAGGTGCTGATTGTTTGGCCCTGGCTGTGGGTGGACAGTGGGGTAGGTGACTGTTTTGTGCTCCTGAGACGGAGCCCGGGGGCTAATGTTGAGATGGGTTGCTGCACGGTCCTGTGTCTGGCTAGGTACAAAAATGGGTGAGGTCAAGGAGCTGCTCTCCAAAGGGAACCATTAGCTCTGCCCTGGCCCTGACCTCAGCCATTCACTGGTCTAGGGGACGATTGCCAATCATAATCCTTCCTGGAACTAAGATGTACCAGGGCACCCATTATGCACATGGAGTGGTGCCAGCATGCCACCTGCTTTCTCCCTTCAGTCCTCACAAAGAAGCAAACGTTATCATCCCCAATTTACAGTTGAGGAAACTGAGGCACGGGGACTTTACGTGACTAGCCCAAGGTCACCCACACAAGAAGCGGTAAACACAGAACTTGATGCACAGATGTGCTACAGTCACCAAGGGCCAAGAGTGTGCACCTCCTCCCAGCTCTGCGTTCAGTATTGTCACTTTGAGAACTTGAAATTGACCATAGTGGGAATATTTATACCGCAGAAATCAGCAAATGCTACAAATCACAGTTTTTTCCCCCTGGAAAGTGACTTGTAAACATTTACTAGCACACCACTGATTCGGCCCCAGGCTGTTGACTCTTTCCTACTGTATCCATAGGTCTCTTGTTCTAGGATTTCACAGATAAGTAAAAGAAAATTAATTGGAAGAACAGACATGGATGCCAAGTTTTTATTTTGTTCAGACAACACAGTATTATTATTACAATCACCACCATTACATCTAAAAAGACTTTCAACACTAAAAGAATTTTAGAAGAGCCAAATCTCAGGATAAAGTCCAATTCCTCCCAAGACATACACACTCTTTCCTTCCCTTCCTCTCCCACTCTCTCATTCACACTCATACACGCACGCACAAACACACACTCACAGACATATACACACAGTCTTCCCACTTCCACTCCCAGGCTAAACAGCTCTAGGCTCTGCTGTAGGCCACAGAGACTGGTCCACCCATGACTCATCAGGACACACATCCTCCTGGGATCTAGGGGTGGCTCTAGCCCTTGGTCTGGCACCCTGGGCCTGATGGACAGACCCCAGGCCCCAGCTGCACAATGCCAGGGAAAACGAGTTACTCTAATTATTCACCTAAACCAAACCCAATTAGGAAGGCAGTATATGTGTCTCAGTATTAAAAAGAACATGATAGATAAATCATCTCACTGTCACAGAGATGAGACTCTGTGGGTTCCAGGGTTTGGCTAGGGTACCAGTGCTGGCTCCAAAGGGTAACACATGGGGCTAAGGAGGCCAGGAGTCAACTATGCACCTACAGAGTTCCTGTCTGAAGGCTGGAGAAACCACCCACCAAGCCGAGGCTAACCCTGGCCAGACACAGTCATACTGCTGGCAGAATGGCATGGGGGCTTTGGAAGTATGGGGGATATATCAGGATCCATGAACCCACTGGGTCAAAGGCAAGCTGACCAAATATTGTCTGGGCTCCTATCAGCCTGGGTTCAGGTGCCTAGCTCTGCAATGCCTCCTTGGTCAGACAGTGCTGTCCATGGGTCACCCTCCCAACAGGGTAGGCCCACCTGCTGGCTCCCTACATCCTTGTGATTTTCCATGCTCTTCATTGAGATGACACTGCTTATCTCCAAGTGTCTCTAAGTGCCAAATTAGCAAGACAGGGAGGAGAGAGAGTGTCTGGGAGGCGGCACGTGCAGCCAGGGGCTGCAGCCCTCAGGATGACTGGCGTGAGCAGGAGAGGGAGAGGCTGAGGACAGAGCCTCGTATCCCTGTAACCTCCATCTGCCTGAACCCAGGGAGGTGCAGGTACTGGGGCCTCCATTCCGTAAGCTAAAAAAACTGAGCCCCTGGCAAGGACGGGTGTGGGGTCACATACTTAGAGAGAAGCCAGACCTGTCCTCCTGGCTCCATCAGCTCCCTGACCCCACCCTTCCAGGACAAGGCAGCTTCTGGGCAACCTTGTGCACCAGTGGCTGGCTGTGTGACCTCGGGGGAGGGGGAGGATTGAGCTCCCTACAAATCTCAGCATTCTGGTCTGTAAAGAGGGGAAATGGCTGGCTGAATAGTATCAATGGCCAAATCCACGTGGCAGCCTTGATGTCTGGTATACTTACCAGGCACGCCTTGGGGCTAGAAGCCCATCCAATACAGCCCCCAGTGTTCACGAAATCTAGGAATGCCCACACTTGGGGAGAGGGACGTGGACGGAGGGAGTGTGGAAAGGATTCCCCTAATGGCTGAGAGAGGCCGGGAGTGGGCCAAGGGCAGAGGTACACTCTTCCCAGGCCCAAAAGGCTGAGGGCAGACTGAGGGCAGCCCCGTGGGAGGAAGACCCGAGGTGCTGTAGGACACCAGGCCTTGCTCTCCAGGGCATGTGTCAGAACTAAGGGGAGTCAATAAAAGAAGAGGTCATGTCACTATCAGGCAAGCGAGCAAGGTCACCCACATGTGGGGTAAGGAGCTGGGGCCGAGGGCCCCCTTCAGCAGGCAGAACCACCGAGACCCCAGCTAGAACCTGGGGAGGCCCTGGTCAAACTACAGAGTCCGCCCTGGGGCCCTCCAGGTTTAAGCTGCACAGGCTCCCCCAGAGGGGAGGGACAGGGCAGGGGGAGGGGGTAGAAGAAGCCCAGAGAAGGGGAGAGGAAGAGAGGGATGAGGGGAAAAAGGGAAAGAGCCTATGTGCAGATGCAGCAGCACAGATTAAACTGTTGCCAGTTGTTAATTTTATACGCAAAGTTGTTGATCAGAATGTGATTTAATTGTACAGTATAATCCAGGCTTTTGGAATAAATTATGCAGAAAACTCATCTATAATTAAACAAATCAAAAAACCAGAGACAGGTGACACTGCAGGTTTACCCTCGGAGGGCATGGGTGGGTGTGGGCGGCTGGACCCTGCAGAGGGCAAGGAGGGAAGGAGCCAGGATTTGTTCCAGAGCAGACAGGAGCAGGTCCAGGAAGGCCAAGGCCTAGCAGGGGCCTTAGCGGGCATCCTTACCACTGCTCTAGAGGGATTTTGCCATCAAAGCCCAGCTGTAGGCTGCCTCCACCAGGCAGACTGCCTGGATAAACCTGGTCCCAACAGAGACCTATGAGCAATCTACTGTCCCCCCACTAGCTCAGCAGAGCAGCCATCATGTTGGGGTTGGGAGGGGTGGGGGGTGCCAAGGGTGGAACTGTAGGTGAAGCGGGAGGGGCAGATGGCAGAACAGAGGACTAGGCTGGGGCAGGTGAGAGGTGTGGGGGAGCAGGCACAGTGGAGGCCACTTGCTGCTAAGGGCATGTGAACCAAACTTGGCAGTGGTGGCAGCCCACAGGTCTCCTGCTTCTCTCATGACAGGCTGGCCAATTATTCTCCCAGCTCTGGGGGAGGCGATGATTTAAAATAAATTGCTATTTAATTATTCTGATTATATTTCAGCCGGTCTGCCACCTCCCACCTCGGTGCCTTCACAGTCCTCTGAAGGGGAAGGAAGAAAAGATAGGGCAGGAGGAGAAGGGTAGTAAGAGAGAGACAGATGGAGAGATAGAGACATGAACAGAGCCCAAGAGAGGTGGGCTAGAGAGCCTGTGTCAGGCTGACCCCAGCCCAGGGAACAATAACTGGTGAGTGGACAAGGGGGCCACGCCCACATTCCAGCTTAGAGAGGGTGCTGGTCCCCCATCAGCCACCCAAAGCTCGGGGAGCAGCTGTGGCCCCTGCTGAAGCACAGCATCAGCCATGGCCAGCCCTCCCGCAAGATCACAGCCTTGCTGTAAATAGCAGAAAGCTCAAGGCTGCACCCCAGGATTGTGGCATCTCCAGAGCCACCTCTACCAGGGAGTCCTCCCTGACCACCCGAGTGAATGTCCCTCTCCACCTAGACTGAGTGCCAGGATCCGGCCCTGGCTCTTCTGAAGCCTTGAGCCAGATGTGTCCTTTTAGCCCTCAGTTTCCCCATCTGGAAAATGGAGCTAATGCTTACCACCAGTCAACTCTCAGGACCTAAAGAAGAGGCAGGTGGAAACCAGGGCCCCATGGAAGGAATATCAGCAATGATGAATGCCCCACACACTCGTGTGCACAGACCCACAGTCCAATCTTCTTCCTCAGCCCTGCAGCTAACTAAGCATGGGATGGCTGTGCCTCTTCCTTAGGCCTCCAGGTGGGCTGCAGCCCCTCCCTACACTGCCCTAGAGAACTTGAAACAGGCATAGCCCCTTGGGAAGAGCAGGACCTCCTGTCATCAGGGAGGACAACCTTCCCTTTGTCTACTACTCAGGAGAGAAGATGCTTGGGCCTCAAAGGCCTTTTTCAGGGCTCAAAGCCCAGTGTATCACCCCTGCCCCTGATTTGATCGCAGTCTCCCAAGGATGGCAGAGAGCAAAAGTCTAGCCAAGGTCCTTTGTTCCTGAGAGAACAACTGGGCCCAGCTACTCCTGGCCAAGGGCATGAGAGTGCCTACAGATGTCGAGGCCAGTCAGCACAGAGTGAGTGGGGAGCATGCTGGATCAGCTGATTCATGGTGGAATGAGGCTCCCCAGCTAGCCACCCATCCCTTCAATAGGTAAACTGAGGCAAAGGACTCAAAGAAACTGGCCCATCTTCAACTGATTTGTGATTCAGTTAAAGAAACCCCTATAGTGTGAGAAACATGATACCCGCCCCCCTATGCTGTCGCCATCCCGCCCATCCCCAAGCACACAGGGACAAAGGCAGCCCACTTATCACAAGCGATTCTCAGAGACCCAGGGGAGCTGGGGAGGGGCTGGTGCTGCTGAAGCTCGAATTAGTCCAAATCCATTGGCCTCGACTATGTGTGTCTTGGGACCCTGCCCAAATACTGCTCCTTAATGAGGTTATTAATTACGGGCTGTCCCTTCCCTATCTTTCCTGGAGAAAAAGCTTTTCCTTCTAGTTGGCTCTCAGCTAGAAGGCAGCAAGACTGTGCCTCCCCCCTCAGACTAACAGTGAGCAATCATCCAGCTTTAATTAGGGCGCTGGGTCCAGCCCAGTATTTACTCCTAACAGCCTGAGTAGGGGGAGGGCAGGAGAAGACCTGGAGCCTGAGAGCAGCATGGCCCTGGGCTGGGAGAGCCAGGCAGCCCACTTGGCCCAAAGAGGGAAGGAGAGTGTCCAGGCTCACAGAGCAAATGGTCACAGACCTCGGCCTCACTCCCCACCATCAGTGCAGGAGTAAGGCCAATAGGGGCAGCAGCAGTCGGAAGGACCCATACATGAGGCAGGCCTCGGCCAGGGGTGTGCTGGCTGAGAAGGGGAAAGAGGTTCCCCAGCAGTGGTTAGGAAAGCATGGAGGGTCATCTGAGCCTGACTTCGATTTCTGCCATGGTTAGCTGTGTGACCTTGGTAACATCCTTTCATCTCTGGGAGTGAGGTGGTTGTCACACCCACAGTCACGGGGTTCCTGAGCAGGACCCTCCTTACCATGTCTGGTCTGGAGTTTTCCAGCAGTAGGGAGGAGCCCCTAAGGGAGACAGCTCCAGGTTCCATGGGAGCAGCCCTTGCAGTACTAGGAGAGTGGCTGGGGAAGGTACCAAGGGGCAGGGGAGGCATGGGGACCCAGGCCAGAGCTCAGGTTGGAGGGCCTTGGTGGTGGCCTGGGTGGGAAGGTGCTCTGGGGTCGTCTTTCCCCCAGCCCGTTGTGTACCAGGCCCTGCTCTGTGGCTCACATCCTCCGCTGTGCTTGGCCTCTCCAGATCTCAGTTTCTCTCTCTTTGCCCAAGGAGGAGTGGCCTGAGGCCTCCACAGCCATCTGGGGATTCATTTCCCAAAGGCTCTAATTGGGGTCTTCCTTCCTGGGGCCTGTGCCTGTGAGTCAGGCATCACAGTGGTGACAGGCCAGGGCTCTCACTGCACTGCCTCAATTCATCTTCAAGGCAGTTGTTCAACCCCACTCCCCAGAGGGGAAAACTGAGGCAGAGAGCAACCGAGTGATGTGCCCAAGATCACACAGCTAATGAATGCCAATCAGGATGACACACACCTCTCCTTGGGACCCCAGCCCTCAAATGCCTGGCTGCTGGCATGCCATGGCCACCTGGATGTCTAACAGGCCTCTCAAACTGAATGGATCCAAAACCGACTCTCTGACCTCCCTCTGCATCCTCACTCTCCCTTCTCCCCCTCACCGCCTACTTCCCTTGGCTCAGCTGACAGCAGCGCCCTCTGTTCAGGCCCAAACCCTCAGGGTGACCTGGAACCTGCTTTCTCTCTATCAGCAAGTCCTGTTTACTCCACCTGTGCAAAGTGTTCAAATCCGCCTGCTGCCTACCACCCCCCTGGCCCACAGACTTCCCTGGGCTGCCACCATCTCTCCTAGGACACGTGCAGTCGTTAGCTCACTGGTCTTCGGCTTCTGCCCTCACTCCCACCTCCCCTTGTCTGTTCACCTTTATGCGCAGCCAGAGTATCCTGTTGGAATTATGTCCTTCTTCTGTCAACACGATGCTGCAGCTCCGTGCCACCACAGGAAGGGCAAAGTCCGTCCGGCGGCCATCCACCCAGTGGCATCCTTGCCCTTGCTCCTCAGGCCACACTGGCCTCCTCACTGGGGCTTGAATAGACTCCTGTACTCTATGCACAGGCCTTTGCACATGCTGTTCCCCCTGCCTGGATCTGTCTTTCCTCAGAAGTCCAGGAGCTCCCTCTCTCACTGCCTTCAGGTCTCTGCACACACATTCACTTGGTGAAGTCCACTTTCCCACCCCACTTTAAGTGGGTCCCCCAAACAGCAACTGATCTGCACACACATCCACTTGGTGAAGTCCACTTTCCCACCCCACTTTAAGTGGGTTCCCCAAACAGCAACTGATCTCCACATGCCTCCTGGGGCTACTATTTTAGCTAGCATTTCACCAGACCTCCTCTCTTTCGTCTACAATCCGCCTCTGCCTGGGGCTATGAGTCCTGAGGGAGGAGGCTCCGGCTCTTCAGCCTGGAAGAACAGGCCATTTGCTAAGTGGCCACACCTCCCCAGAGTCCGGTGCCCTCCCCACTACCCTGCTCTACCTTTCGTGCCATAGAGGCGGGCAGGTGGGCTGGGTAGGAGAAGCCTACAGGGGCTGGAAGCCTAGTGGCTGCCCCAGGGCTGGCCCAGGAGGCCCTCCCTTTCCCTGGCTCCTCTCCGTATGAATTATTAAAGCTCATTTATGATGGGCCTGCCCAGGCCTGTGGCTTCTGTGCATAATTCATGGCTCTCTCAGAAGGGCTGGGTGCTGGAGCAGCCGATTTTTCCAGGAAGCAAAAAGAAAGTGCAGGGAAGGAGTAGCCCAGACCTGCGCTGTCTTCTCCATACTTCTGTTTTCTTGTCCCATCTGGGGCAGCCCAGCACCTCTACCCACTCCTGCCCCATGGTGCCTTCCCCTGCACGCTCGGATTTTGGTTCCTAGGGCCTGAGTCCATGGGCTCTCTGCAGGCTCACCCACTCTCATCTCCATGCCTCGGTTTTCCATCTGTGGACAAATGGAGTTGTGGTTTTCAAACTGCAGGGGCAGCAGGATCATCCACCTCAGCTCCCCTGGGGGGCGAGGATCATGGGTCTCCAAGGTACCGACACCCAGGTGTCATCGTTTGTCTAGAGCTGGGACGTAGCAATGAACAAGAGTTCAAGAGCCAGCTGAGGCCTCTCCAGAGTAAAGCAAAGGGTCCCGGCCAAGGACACAGGGTATCTGCCAGCCACTCTGCCCAGAATCCACCGTCGTCTCCCCAGGCTGGGAGCCACCTGCCCTAGTCACCAGCATAGATCATGGGCATTTTTGGGTCTGTAGCACCTGCTTCGCTCCCCAGCATATTCCCCGGGGAGTCAGGCACAATGGGAAGGTGACCCCTACCCAGGCCCATTTAGCAAATGGATAAACTGAGGTTAACAAAGCTGACTCTTAGGAGGGGGACATATTGACGCAGCCCCTGTATGCCCAGCCTTGTGCTGTGATAGGGGAGGCACACAAAAGCCTGGTCTCAAGAGGTGCACAGCAGGGTTGAGGCACCTGGAGAGGTCACCAGGCAGGTCAGGGAGGAACCCAGGAGCTCCAGCCACCTGTCCCTGCCCCACATCAATAGCTGAAGCCTTACTGGAAGTGGCAACATAGGCTCTATCCATGTGTCACCATCTACTCTAGTCAGATTCTGTGATTCACTCGTCCCCATCTCCTCTCCTGCACATCCTCCCCACCCCCCAACATGAGTCAAATCCTCGATGAGCCACAAATAGCTGTCCTCTGTGTGCATCCTTGACATGGCCTCCTGCCTTGAGGAGAACAGAGACCCCTGCCCCCACTCAGGGTCCTCTGTTCTTCCTCAGGACAGAGATCCCCCTGTGGAAGCTGGCAGGCCCCCGGAGGACATCCAGGTACAGAGACGAGGTGGAGCAAAGACAAAACTCAACCTATCAGGCCCAGCTTTGTTCTCTGGCCTTGCATCCCTTCCACCAAGTCACCTCCACTAGGACGTCTTCCTGGATTTCCCTACCCCCTCCCCAACCCATAGTCCTCGTCTCACTTTACTGACCCTTGCCTTAAGTTGGGGCTGTAGCCTGGTCCCATCATCAAACTGCCTTCAGAGCTTAGTTTGCAGTATGGCAAAGAAGAGTCTTCTGGAAATGCCTTGGGATAGATTTACCCAAACATCCTGCCCTCCCCAGACTGGTGCTTGCACTGTTCACCTCCCTTAGTCGTGGGAGAGAGTCTGCAGGGCAGGGCTGGGAAAGGGCCTCCAACTTCAGCAGGTGGCATAACACCAAGGAAAGGACCAACGACATGGAGCACCCACTGTAGGCTGGATGCTCTGTGTGTAGTTCCCACAGATGTCACACAGCACCCTTGGCTACGTGCAGACCAATCCAGGCCCACTTCGTGATGAAGACTCTGAGGCCCAGGGGGTGAAGCAACACACCCAAGGCCACACAGATAGTCTGTGCTGAACTGGAATTTGAACCCAGCAAAGTATGGCTCCAGAGCCCAGGCCATGTCTTCTAGGGCCTCCCTAATCTCAAGGTGGATGCCAATGGCCAAAATTTAAAGTAGGAAATAGGGTGCAGATAAGGGGCACTCCTCATTTATGACCTTTTTCAGCTTTGAGAAGGGGCCTGCCCTTACACTGGAGCCCCTATTGCCTCCCCAATAATTGGGAAGTTCTTCCTTATACCCCGCCAGGGCTGTCCTATAGGCACGTTGTCTCCACACTGTGGAGCCCAAGCCCCCTCCAATTCCCTCCTCGGGAGCTTAGACTAGGCTGGGGGGAGGGATGCCCACTTCCTCTGGGATTTGCTTCTTGCTAGCGCCTAGCTTCTCAGAGCCTCGAGGCCGCATGTAAATCGAATGTGAGTGCTCAACCCGCCTTGACATGCTTTGGGCTGGTTACTCTCAGGTGCTCTGTGGTGAATCCTTTAGCAATGCAAATCCCCTCTGTGGGCTGCGCAGGATCCAGAGCTGCAGCACAGAGAGGGATTCGGGTGCCACCTCGGCAAGCGCACCTCCTTCCACTGAGCCCCAGGGAGGTGGCCAGGCTGAGAGGAGCTACTCTGCCTGGTGAGCCTGAGTTGTCCTTGGGGCTGGCTTAAGGAGAGTATGGCTTATCCCTGACAAAATACTCTGCAGGTTGTTTCCAGCCTTCCGCAAATTCCCCACTAGCTCATACATTCTCTATCCATTCATTCATTCATTCATTCAGATGGTTACTGGGCCAGGCTGCAGGCTAGGCACTGGGAAGGGAAACTGGTAATCAAGGTAGGTGCGAGCCTTGCCCTCAGGAGCCTGGAAATCAAGGAGAACAGACATCGGATCTGATCCAGACCCAATGAGTGGAGGGAAGAGGAGACTAGTGAGCTTCCAGGGGTAGGATGCATGCCAAGGAGCCTGACCCAGCCTGGGGGTCTGGCCAGGTGAAGGTAACACTGCAGAGCTGGTGGGCAGTCCAGACAGAGGGTGCAGCATGGACAAAGCCCAGGAGCAAGGTGAGCTCTGTCCACAGTGAAGTCCCATGAACACACGCAGACTGGCCATGGGCACCAAGTCAGGCTGCTCTCCCACACAGAGTCCTGCAGAATTCCAACCTCAGGTACGTGGGGAGCACCTCCATGTGCCTGAGGGTGGAGGGCGCTGGGCTTCCGACAGGGGGAGATGAGGGGAGCAGGCCCTTGTGTCCCCCTTGCGCTGACTCGTGGGCCACCCCTGTCATGGCATCTGACCTATATTTACTGGCCCAGTCCTCATGCTCCCAAGGCCCGTCTGTGAGAAAGGAGCAGGCTGCCTCCCCCCATTTCTCTGATGAGAAAAGCAAGGTTCAGAGTGGCTGCCTACCAACTTTGTGAATTTTATTTAATACAAAGTTTCCTACTACTTGCCCTGCTGGGAGAGGTACTTAACACTCGGCCCCCACCCTGTGGGAGCTCTCCATCTGGGAAGAGTAGGCCCTGGGCTGCCTGGGTGCAGAAGGACCCAGGGAAGGTGGGTCCTCCAGGCAGGGGAGAAAGGGAAACATACTGGCAGAGAAGTGCTTGGTCTCCTGGGAACTAATTCCATGTACTCATTCACTCCACAGACTACCTAGTGCCCATTACAACCAGGCCCTGGTGTAGAGCTTCCTGCCCTGGGCGTCCCAACACTGCCGGTACTTTGTAACCTGTGACCTCCGCCCCCACCCTCTGAGCCCCCTGGCTGGGGACAGCAGGGAGCCCTGAGCCTCCACCTAATACACATTAGAGGTGGGGGACAGTATTATTATCTCCATGGCCTAGATGGGGATAGATGGGGGCTCTACCAGTAAGACCTTCCTGCTGCCACTCCAGCCAGAGGCACCCACAAGTTCAAAGCATTCATAAGTTTCCTGGTCTTTTTGACACAGATATTGTCACTAAACACCATCTCTTGAGTACAGGGGCAGGTGCTCAAAAAGTGACAGCTAAAAGACTGGACACTCCATCCTCACAACTACAAAATACAAGAAATATAATCCCATTTTAGAGATTAGGAAACTGAGACACAAAATGACTCAAACAAGGTCATAGAGGGGGCTCTCTTTGTGACTCACAGCTTCTCCCCTCCTCGATTCTGGTCTCCTGGACCAGGCTTTCTAGCAGGCAGCAGATAGGTGCAGCAAGACCAGCAGGGTCCATGGTTCTGGGTCCGTCCCTCTGGACAGCCCCATGAAGTCCCCATCCTTCTCTATGTTAGAGTAATGGCCTCCATACGCCACCAATCTGGAAATAACCCTATGAAATTTATTTCCCCCGGCGCTGGCTCAGGGACCATGGAAATCACCCCACTTCATAGCCTCTGGGCTTGTTCCCTGCCACCACTCTCCAGCTGCTCTGTGCCAGGGAAGTTAGGGCTGCGGGGCCCTAGTCAGGAGCTGTGCACAGCCCAAGGCATCCTGGGTGCTAGGAGGCGCCATCCAGGCATGTGTCAGCCTGGGGGACATGTCAGCAGCACAGGGATGGACACCACCTGGAGCTTCAGGAACTAGGGCTGCATCATATGGGTGAGCCCCTCCCCTACTATGCCCCTGTCCTTTATCCTTGCCCCCCCCATCAGTGGCTTTCTCTTAAAGTGGGTCCAAGTGCTTTCCCCAGGGCCTCCACAGCCCTGACTGGGAGAGGCCCAGGACCATGAGAATGGCAGAGATCCTGAGAAGGCCTGTCAGAACTCCATCTGGAGAATGAGCCCTGCCCCACCTCCCCCACCACTACCAGAGGCAGTGTCTCCTCACCCCTTGGGTGCTGCTTGGAGTGCCAGCCATGCATAGTTATCATTTACTCAGCCTCGCTTCCATTTCTTCTTCACTGACGGTCTCCCCACAGACTGTGAGCTCCCGGAGAACAGACCTGGCACACAGCTGAGTGGACTTGGGCGGGAAGGGGCAGTCAGGAGGTGGGTCCTGAAACGTGGGCAGGATGTGGAGTGGTCGGCAGGGTGGCTGAGGCAGGAGCAAGTGTGAACACAGAGGAGCAGTCAGGAAGGAGTAGGGCAGCCAACGAGGAAGCCCAGTGATCTCCCTGCGACAGGCCATAGACTCTAGCCACTGACCACATGCATAGGCATCTGGGAACAACTGGCTTCCACAGGTATCACAACCAGAAGACTCCCCAGAACTAGTATGCCAGCCCCCCTCCCCCCTCCCCTGGAAGCCTCAGTACTGTGTACTGGGTGGGGGTGAGGGGGAGGGGTTTACTTTCCTGTCCCTACAGCCACGGTTCTCTACCTGGGCTTACCTGGGTGGCTCTGGAAAAATACTGATGCCTAGGCCCTGCCCCCACCCAATTAAATAACATAGATCCACGGGCTCCTGGCCCCACCTCCCCCTCTCCCCTAAAGCCAGCCCCTGGGCTGGGGCATCTCCTTGTGAAAGAGCCACAGGAGGGTGAGTGGAGTGGCCTCTGCCTCATGGCACCAGCAAAGCTAGGCCCATATGGGGGCTCTGTCCCAGACAATGTAAAAGCTATTCCAGCTTCCAAAGACACAACTGGCTTTGCCTGCAGACACCTGTGTAGACCCTGTTTAGCAAACATAATTTATTGAGCACTTGGTACATACTAGCCTGGAGCTCCAGCCAAGGACACGTGGCCACTGCCCCTGACTCTTCCAGGCACTCAGCCTTGAGGGTAGGCAGCAAGGTCTCTATTGCAAGACAAGAATGGGGGAGCCTTCAGGCAGCCTAGGAAGCCCCTGACCCACAGGGGAAGTCAGGGAGGCTAAAGGGAATAGTGACTCCCAGTCAAGCACTAAGAGACGGGCAGAGGTCAGCTAGACCACAGGAGGGTGCTTGGAGCTAGCAAGGCCCTTTGCAGCCCATCTGACTGCTCCCTGGCTTACTCCATGCTCAGTGCATAGTAGGTGCTTATTAAGCCCCCATGGAAGATGATGGCCACTGTCCTGGTGGGTACTCAGCCCTGAGGGCAGATCCCCTCCTGTGTCCATTCCTGTGCCCATCAGAAGCAGCCTCCTTGGCTGTGGTCCCCATAGCAGCAGCTTACAGAGTAGGACAGAGATGAGAGCTACACAGACAGGGTGGCAGGAGAGCATCGTCCTCAGCTGTGGAAGGATCCATGGATCTGGAGGGTCCCAGGAATGACGATGATACTGAGGCTCAGAGGAGGAGGGCAGGTGGCTTGCCTAGACTCCCACAGTGAACTGGACACAGGCCAAGGGTAGGGAGGGGTAGGAGGATATTGGGAGAGGGAGGAAGAGAGGCCCATACCCTACAGCATAAGCCCCTGAATTTCTGGGCATGCAGCAGCCAAGGTCTGGCTTAAATACTTGACCTTGCTGCCTGCCTGCCTCCCTCCCTCTGGGTCTTCCATGGGTAAATCTAGGCACCACCAGGGGTGGGGGTGGGGGATGGAGGAGGTAGGAGGATGGAGGGTGAGGGTGGAGGGATGGGGGAATGGAGAGCAAACCTAGACTGCCCTGCTCCCCCATTCCATGTATGCAGAGGGGATCACAGTACCATCAGCTCTCCGCCGGTGAGTGGGAGAAGGCCTCAGAAGGTGATTCAGATCAGAGGAGGCCTGTGTTGGTCTGGAGGACTCACAGCTGTGCCAGTAAAAGCCAGCCCCAGAGAATCCTCTTTCCTCATCGACTGGTGGGGAACAATGACCAGAGGGGCACCCAATCTAGGAGCAAGACAGAACCCAGAGATTCTCCCAAGACTTGTGCCCTCGGCTGACTGACTCCTGGACACTGTGGCCAGCCTGGACCCAGGACTGGTGCAGGGAACAGAGCCCAGAGAGTAGCAGGAAGGGTCAGGGGCAAGGTCATGAGAACGTAGTCTCGTTGGAGTGTGGATCTTATATCCATCAAGTGAGCCAACCAATGACACCCTAGTCCCCTCTGTAGTTAGCAGGCACAAGTACACCCACCCTGCAGCTGCCCCTTCCCCAAACAGGAATCAAGTCTCACAGGCAGCACCCAGCCAAGTTCAGGCCCTCTCCTTGTCCAGGTCAATGGGTCACTTCCTCAGCTCTGCAGCAGTAGGACATGCCCTCTGACTGCATCTCTGACTGACTGTGAAACCATTCCCCCAAGGAACTCAGTCTGATAAAGGAGGCAGCCCTCGCAGAGGAACAGTTGTGAAGAGCGCAAGAGCGTGGGGGCACCTCCAGGGTCCTGTGGTCAGGGGACTGCCTGGAGGAGGTACGCTACAGAAGGGCTATGTGAAGCTATGGTTGGGTATTCTGACCCGAGTACTGGGGTGTGAATCCTGCTTCCACCACTCACTACCTGTGTGATTTAAGCATCACTCAGCCCTGCTGAGCCTCAATTTTTCTTGTCTGTGAAATGGGAATAAAAATGGACTAATCTCATTGGATAGGACCCAGGAAATATATCACCCAGGGCCCACAGCTCACAGTGACTGATGATGTAGTTAAAATAACTCATTCCCTAAAAAATGTTTCCTTGAGCATGGACACCCCCTCTTCCTTTTCCCTCCCACATTCTTCCTCACCCCTACTCCACGTTCAGGCCTCTGGTCTGATCCTGCAGCAGAAATTGCCTTCCTATTCTCCATTACTCCCTCCTTCTTGCTAACAAAACCCAAGTCTGTAAGAATCTCTTCCACCTCCAGCCCCAAGGTGACCCCATCCTTTGCTCAAGGGTAAATCCTGATTAGCTGGAGCCAATCACAATGCACCTTCCCTATTGCCAGTGATTGGTTTACAGTAGACATGTGACCCAGTGCTAACCAATGAGGTGTGAGGGGAAGTTGGCTAGGGGCTTCTGGGCCAGGTTTTCTAGCCTCTCAAGAGGAACCCAATATCCCCTTTACTCCTATTTTCTGGTACCCCAATGCCTGGAGCTATGGCAGCCATCTTGTTGTCATGAGGGGAGTCAGCCAAGAACAGAGAGCCCCACTAAAAGTGAGGCCAGCCAGGCAGAGTGCAGGTGAAGACCTGGTCCTCAATGACAGGCTAAAGACCTGCCTCTGGGCTCCCGGGCAGAGGATAAAGGGACTAACTATGAAGAAAAAGATCATCATGCTCTGGTTGCCACGGTGGACACAAAAGCTGCCTCATTTCCGTGCAGCCAAATACACTCTTCAGACATGCCTTCTGAAGGGGTGGTGGTCAGCTCAACACCTACTCCTGGAAGGCCCCTATGCACTGGGGCATGGGGTTGTCAGAGAGGTCCACAAGGGGTAGGGAGCCAGAGGAGGACATCAGTCAGAAGGGTTCTTGGTCTCAGTACTTGGGCTGAGCAGACCAGTCTGATAGAGAGATATGGTGAGCAAAGGCCAGAAGGTACAAAGGCCAGGGCTCCTACTAGGACCTGCAAGTGGCTCAGCCTGGCTGGAGCCTGGATATTCACAGGGCTAGTGGCCAGAGACAGGAGCCAGCTCAGGCAGTTCCTCAAATGCTAAGTTGGGAAGTGAGGCTCTGCCCATGGCAGGCTTCTGGGTGCAAGATCATAGCTAACATTCAGTAGGAGGCACTGCAGCTTGCCTAGGGGGTCCAGGAAAGGAAGGGAAGACTCTGGCCGCAGCTCACAGAGGGGGAAGGAGATATGTCCATCTGTGAGAGGCCTCAGCATAGAAGCCTGTTTCGCCAGTTCATCTCTCTTTTCTAACAAATGAAACTGGGGGCAGGGCTGAGGTAGGTTGTTTGTTGTTTGTTTATAGGAACCCATGGCAGCACCAGGCCTGACCTTTAAGGCTTCAAATGCAGCATTTCAGGCTGTGCCGGCGGGCGAAGAACACAGGCTGCAGAGGGAAGTTATTGAGGCTAAAATGCCACGTCAGGCTGGAAACTCGCAGCAGCAGCCCATCTCAGGAACACATCAGCCCATTCTTGCCCGCCTGGCAACAAGGCTGTCCTTCCTGAAGGTACCCAGAAAGCCCCGCTGCCTCTAAAACGGCATGGGGGCACCAAGATGTGTCCCGGAGGAAGATCAGGAGCTGGGGCCTCACACCACACAGGCGCCTTGCTCTGTAGGACTTGCCAAAAGAGGCCGCAACTGCATCCCATGTCAGGGATGTTTTTATTAAGAAAACCAGTTGTATGTCATCGTGCAAGGACAGCTAAGTGGGGATCATTTGTTGAGCAGCCTGTGTTGAGCACTGGGGACTGAGTCCTGCCCACAGGGTGTGTGCAGCCAGAAGACAAGTGGGGCCAGGAAGGCACCTCTCTGTAGCCTCAGACAGCAGCTTCCTTGTTTACAACGGAGGTGTCTGGGTCCCCAGGGGCTTCTGTGGCTGGGATATGTCCTTCCCAAGAAAGGGAACCATGAAAGGCCCATACTGCCCAAGGAGATAGTCCCGCCCAGGCACACTGACCCCACAGGAACCCTCACTAGCCCTGCAGGCTCCAGACCCCTTCTCAGCCACTTCTGCCCCTTGCAAAAGCCTCCTCCTGAAATGTCGAGGACACTGGGCTGTCCCAGCACTTACAACACAGGCCCTGAGAATGCCGGGAAAGCAAACCTTATAGTTCTCTCAGACATCAGAGCCCATCAGATCAGGGCCAGAGCTGAGCTGGGCACACAGCAGCCCCAAGGGCCAGTGCTTGGCACACAGCACCCAGATAGCTTGTACATGAAGACTCGGTAGACAAAAATTCATCTTTGAAAGGAAGAGACTTGGCTACAGATGCCCCAAATAGAGGAACATGTGTGGATCACCAAGCTGAAGCTATGGTACCCCAAGTCATGTCTGCAACTGACTGCACAAATATTTTCCCAGGGGTGAGAACCCCAAACCTACAACAGATGTTCCAAGGGATGCCAGTCTCCCTCCCTTCTGTGTGCAAATGAGAGGCACCTGCTCTAAGAGGGGAAAAACACCAGCCCAAGGTCACACAGCAAGGGTTTCCACTCTCCCTGCACCCCAACCTCCATGCTCAACCTCTAGATTCCCCACAAGCAGAGGGCTGTTTGCAAAGATGCTTCACTTCACAAAGGACTCACCAAGCTTCCCTGAGTCCCAAGTCCTCCAGTGCATCTAAATACCATTCAATTTGCAAAAATTTGAATTACAAGGACACAGCCTGTGTGTTTCCTTCGCAGACTGTCATCTCGCCAGTTGGTAGATGATCAAACTTTCCAGATCAGCCTTAACTCAGGCTGTTCCTGACATAAAAGTTTGCAAAACACTGGTCCTAACAACCAGACAGCTTTATTTCCCACTGCCAGCTTTTGCCCAGCTCTGGCACTAACTTCAAAGGCGGGTGCAGGAGGGGGGCACTGGGAGTACATTCTGGGTACAGAGAGATAAACCATGCATATGCCTGCACGTACACATGTGCACACATGCACAAGCACACACTCAACTTCGCACTCATGCGCACACACACCAACACCTATGTACACACATGAACTTGTGCATGCACACACACCTGAGCATATGCACACAACATGCAAGCATGCGCACACAGGGGCACACACGTTCACACTCATGCACACACACCCACAAACACGTCTTCATATACAAATGGACATTTATACAAATGTGCGTTCACATGAACACAGCTAACACACACAAGAACACACTCTTAGACACTTCCATTCACAAGCTTATGTGTGCACACAAGCCAAGGCAAGGGCCAAGCACAGTAGGAAAGACCCAGAAGCCGCAAGTGAGTCTCCAGTGCTTACAGGGCCCGGCTGCACAGTGGGGGTCACGGGTGATGGGAGAGGCTCCTGGCGCTTGGAGTGCAGGCCTAGCTGGACTGAGAACTCTCACAGGTCAGGATCCACATGCCCTCATCATGCACTCCCTGGGGTCAGGCCCATCCCTCAGGACGTTTCCTATCCTGGTCCTATGAGGCACCACAATCAAGGGAATGCTGCTATTTTCCTGACAAGGACCCAAGACCCAGAGAGGCTGAGGAAGTTTCCAAGGTCACACAGCTGGTGAGAGGTGTGTCAGAGCCTCAGCACCAAATGGGGGACTCATTCAGAAAGATGTGGCTGCCAGGGAAGGAAGGCATGGAGGTGGGAGCCAGGGACCCATGGTCCCAGGAGGGCAGGGAAGAGGCAGAGCGGCAGCTCCCCACTCTTGTCACCACTCCTTTCCCCTTCATTTAACAGTTCTTACCAAGGTGGGGAGAGCTGGATAATGATCAGCAGGAAAGACTTCCCATGCCCCTCCCTCTCTGCTAAACAATTAGGTTGATTAGAGCTCAAAGTGGGTCAGTTGGAGAAGCAGCTTCAAGACACCCAAGGTGTGGCCAGAGGCCAGTATGGGAGGTGCAGGCTCCTCACACCGGAGGAGGTGAGGTTTGGCTGGGCTGGGGGTGAGGCCTCACTCCGTGGCTAGAGCACAGTGTTAAGAGGAGTGGGAAGATCCTGAACCTATCTTCTGAGAACACAAATGTCAGAGTCAGAAGAGCCCTGGAAGAGAGGAAACTGAGGCCCAGGGGAAGGAAGGGCCTTGTCCAAGGTCACCACCATGCAAGCTACCCTGCTGAGAGGATTGGGCTGGAATTGCCTTAGACAGAGGTCCCCCCAGGACCAGGCTAACCTGAGGCAAGGACCTTCAGGTCCCCCCACGAGAAGATTCCCTTCACCTAACCCCAGCTAGACAGGGTCTCCTATCTGTGAGGTCCCATCCCCCAAAGGCTCAGGCACCAGCACCAGCAGCTGCCTGTAGCCTAGTGGGCCAGACCAGCCTCAGAAGGAGAGGACCTAGCTCAGGTGAGAGAGCAACTAGATAGATGGTCCATGGGAAGGATCAAGCCCGGGGAAACCAAACCTGCAGCCTAAGTCCCACAGTGGCAGGGCAGGAGTTGGCGGGGGGTGGGGGGGGTGGCTGAGCCCTGCCCCCAGGTCAGGCTCAGATTGGGTGGGCCTGAATGACAGCAACTTTGACTCCTTTTCCGTAGCCCCAAGGTATCCCCTTGGGGAATTTGCAAGCCCCCCAGGGGCATCCCAATCCATTGGTGGTCACCTGCAGGGCCAACTCCCCTCGACCAACCTTAGCCACAGGCAGCTCAGAAGGCTCTTCAGGTTACACAGGACAAGAGAGGAAGGGAAAAGAAAAAAAAGCAAAAACCACACATACACCTCCCTCTGGGAATACGAATATTGATTCTGTAGCTTCTTGTTTAGACAGTAGGCACCAGAGGAAAAAAAAAAAAACCCAACCTGACATGAACAGAAGCTCCCCAGTTGGCTGGAGGAATGTAGCCAGCAGTGGGAAAGCCCCCCACCCTTGCCTTTAAGGTAGCTAGACCCTGGCTATTCCTCCTCCTGCCTGAGGCCCTGAGGCCCTGAGCCCACTCACTTAAAGACACAGGTCACCAGTTCCCGAGGCAGATCTTAAATCTAGAAGCCTGTGAGGACAGCAGCGGGGAGGGGGTGTGGGAAGAGGAAGGAGAAGGAGACCAGCCCCTTACTCATAGACACCACCTGACAGACAGGGCCCATGCCACAGGCCTACCTACTTTGACTCCCAAATCTCCAGCTGCCCCTTGAATAGTTCCCTGGCCCCTCAGACCCCGCCTGTCCCTACAGCATGAAAACCTATATGATCCATAATATCTGAGTCCTTTGAAGTCCCCCCAGTGCTGACAAAACTGCCAAGGGACTAGAGGATCCAGCCTCAGGTTTCCATGAACCACCCTCTTGCCCCTTCTCTCTGGAATCATCCTGGAATCTGGAGGGGGTGATAGCACCTTGGCATCTCGAGATGGGAGTCCCTCCTACCCATCTCTCCATGCCAGGCAGGCCTGGCCTATGACTAAAGCTTTGGAGAAGAGGAAGAGCTGAGTTGGGGGCCCCCATGATCACCTGTGTATATGTGGCAGGGGGTGGAAGTAGGCTGGCAGGGAAACCTTGGGCCAAGGAAGGCCCCTCAAGGTTTCCTGAGACCCAGAAGAGCAGAGGGATGGTGTGGGAAAGGTTACAGCTGGAAGGCCTAGGCATGCTTCATCCAAAGACCCAGGTTTTGGGTCCCCACTTCCTGGGCCCACTGCTCAGAGGTGCCCAGGCCCCTGGCAGGGCAGCAAAGCATCCAACAGATTAGTCTTCTCCCAGTCCTGCCTCCAGAAATTGTGGGGCTTTGGGCAGGACCCTCTGAGTCTCAGTCTCCTAATCTGTGGGATGGGCATGAGCACAGGTTCTGAGGTCAAGGTAGTAATGTGGATAAGGCCATGAGCCTGGTGTCGTCCCCCATCACAGTTGAGCTGGACTTCAGGGAGTGAGGGAGGGAGATGGCCCAGTGTCTGTCCTCAAGGAGCTGATATCCCATGTGGGTGGGCACAGTCTAAGCTAGTGATACAACCCAGAGGCCTCCAGAAGCTGTGGAAACCCCTGAGGAGAGCATGGACTAATGAGGGGGCACATGGGCAAAGCAGATAGAAAGACGCTCAGCCTGTGGGAGCAATATGAAAAGATGGCGGCGGGAGGGGGGGAAGGGGCCTGTCAGGCTGCAGCACTCGGGCCTGATGCTAACATTTACAATAGCTGCCACGGTGCCCACCCGCAGAACCCTCCCTGCCCACCAGAGGCTCCAGGCTCTTGCATGAATTCTCACCACCAGCCTCTTAAGCAGATTCTATTATCTCAGTTAGGAAAACTGAGGCAAGGTCATCCCAATCAGAGGGTCAGGTCGGGAGGCCAATGGTTGAGTCTGCTGGGCCTATACCTAACATCCAGCAAGTCCCTGAACTGCCTCCTTCCAGGAGCTGGCAGGGTCTACCCATACACATCTGAGGTGCCAAAAGCGGCAGTGCCCACCTGCACGCAGGCAGAAGGGGAAAGGAGGTACCGAGTGCAGAAGTGCTCACTCCACTTGTGAGTCAGTCTCTCCTTGGGGACCCCAATGTGACTGAGAATCCAGAGTGAGACTCGCCCACAGATTATGAGGGGACTCATCTTAAATGGCTCCCCCATCTTCTCAGGGGTTAGTCGGACATAGCTGGCTAGGAGGAGGTGCCCAATAAGGGTGGGGTACAGAGGAGACAGCAGCCAAGGGTCTCTCTCTCCCCAAATCCTCCATACCAGGAGGGATGTGAGCACTTGGCAGCTCTGCCTGCCAGTGGTGGTGGCGGCAGGCTGCAAAGCCTCGCCCCCTCCCTCCTGCAAAAGCTGCGGCAGGTCGGTGGGGAGATGGGGGGACCCAGATGTGTGATGTTGCCTCCCTCTAATAGGGAGAGTCACAGGGAGGTGAAGGCGTGGGCTCAGAGGCCCAGACAGACACACGTCACCCACCATTAACCATAGCTAGACTGACGCATGCCCCATCGTGGGCACTCAGGAAAAGGAGCACGTACTCCAGCTGTCATTAATCTGCTGGGTGGGTCCAGACCCCTCAGGCCACTCTCAGTTCCCCACCCACCCACTGCCAGAGGAAGGGAGGTGCTGGCCAGCATCATCACTTGGGCAGAGTGGGGCTAAGAGGGTGCCGCCAGCCAAGCAACTTAGCCTGGCGCTCCACCCAGCATGCAGCCAGGGCCCCACAGAGCAGGGGACAGAGAAACCCAGGGGTGCTGGAGAACAGGGGACAGAGGTCCCACAAAAGAGGCGGCAGGGCAGGGTGGGCACCGGGCAACGAGAGGGATGGGCAAGGAAGCAGAGAAGGAGTGGGGGTGGGGGGGACCAAAGAAGGGGGCCGGGGAGGGGCCAGGAGACAGCGGGAGACAGACGCAGGGAGAGGCAAAGCAGGTGCCATCGGCAGCAGTGGCCATTCACCATGCACCGTTCCTGCCGTGGGTGAGCGGAACTGGAAACAGGGAAGCAGGTGAAAGGGAGAGTGTGCTCTGACTCCTTCTCCCCCAACTTCACCTCCAAACACATGAGTGCACGTGTGCACACACATGTACTCATATGTGTGGTCTCCTCCAGGTGGGGTGAGGGAGACCCCCGCCCCCACCTCCGCCACAAAAACCAAAGCCCTGTCCCCACTCCAGCGGCAACTCCTCTGTCCTCCTTGATCCAGGGGCAGCCTCTGTCCACTTCGCCTGATGGGCAGAGGGCACTGCCACAGCAATTACAGAAATAATGGCCACTGGACCCCAAACCCACACTGGCTTAAAACCCAGAGGCTTGAGGACCTGAGCCCCGTTGCTCTGCCAGCCGCTCATGAGGAAATGACTTTCCCGCCTAGGGCCCTCTCCACTGAGGGGTCATCGCCCTGGTGCCATGACTCCGAGGCCCCCACTTCCCATCTCAGAAAGCCACCTGTATCAAAGTCTCATCCTAGCCTGGCCGCGCTGACCCAGAAGTGTTCAGGGAGGCCATCCACCCCCCCCAAGCAGCCCCACAGCAGCTGCCTCAGCCTTTCATGTCAGTTTAAAAAAAGCCCTCACCAGCTAGCCATGGTCATGCCGGGCCCCTCACTCGATTCCCTCCCCTTCCTCCCTCCAAGGATCAATGGGCATCCGCATCTGCGGGACCAGGGCAGCTGAAGGGCGCTGGCTGTCACAGTAAATCCTGTGTGTCGTCGTCACATTAGTCACTTCCCTCTGGACCCTCAGAGCCACGCAGCCCCCACCCCACCCCCACTCTCATTCTCTAATTACGGTTTGCAAGACGTGTCCCAAACCCTCAAATTAGCTCCAACTCTATCGACAACAGAAGAGTGTCCAGCTGGAAATGCGCCGCTGCCATCACACCCGCCTCATCGTCTTCTTGCTGGGGACAAAGTGACAGGTGTCCACTCTGGTCAGGGTCTCACACTGTCCTTCCAACAGAGACCCATGTAAGCCAGGCAGCCATCTGACCCACGGCAGGTTGCAAGCAGACGGGGCAAGGTGGAAAGAGGTGAAAAGAGACGTCTATTTAAACCTTCATTCAAGGAGCTACGAAATGGCTAGGGAAAAAATATTGTGGCTTGGCTTTAAGGAAAAAAGAACAACAAAAAAATAATGCTTCTGCTCTTTTTAAACATTGTGGTTTAAGTCTGTTTTCATCACGGCAAATGAAAGACAATAACGCACCCACAAGCCCTGAACTTCATATGATTCTCCTCTCCCAGCGCACCCCCCAACACGCACACACAAAATCCAGACGGTTGACAGAGGACACGTCCATGCGGCACCTGTAATTTGCCAACTGATCACCCGCCTGAGCACAGCCAGGCTGTGTGAGGAGAGAAATGACGAGATGAAGAGACACTCAGAGCAGTGCCTTTCCCGAGTTTGTTTTTCCCTCATCTGGGAGAACCTACAAGCTGGAGTTGGCAAAACCAGGCACTCCTACCCTTGGGCAGAAATGGTCTAATGACGCAGAGTCAGCCTCTCCCCTTCCCTGAGGCCAGCACCTTCCCTTTGGCCACTAGCAGCCCAGCTACTTATTTGCCAAACCCCAGGCCTGGCTACTGGTGAAGGAGTCCAGGGACAGGTGGCTCCACAGAACTGGAGACAGATAACAGACAACAAGGAGTCACCATGGCCCAAAGCCACAGGGGCAAAAGGGGTCTGGGCACTGACATAAGTCTGGGGCATGGTGCCCAGAGAGATAGCTGCTGTCCTAAAGGCCACATGCACTGAATACCCACTCCCAGCCCCAGACACATCTGGCCAAGCTCACCAGAGGAGGATGCCCAAGTTTGCGGGCTCTTGGGGAGGGAGAGAAGGCTCAGAAGGACCATGAGAACCAGCAGAAGCTGACAGGGCCAGGAGATGCTGTTCCCTTGTTGGTAGCAGCAGCAGGGGCAGGCAGGGGTTCTCCCTGCCATTCACTTTCTGCCCCACCCTAGCACCTTCACCTCCCATTTGGGCTCTCCAGGGGACCCTCTCCTCAGGTGGAGTCGGGGAGCAAGAACAAGGGACACCAACCCCCTCTGTGGCACCCGTCACAAGAAGGTGCCTGCATCCTCTGCATCCAGCCCTTCCCATCAAAGGAAAAGGCCAAAGACGACAAGTGTGGAGGTGTCCCCCGTCTCTGGTTCAAAAGCGCCAGGTTCCCACTGGGGAGGAAACATGGGGCAGACGCGCGGCTCCAACTCTGCAGGGCTGGGGTCGCTGGCCGCCCCCTCACCGAACCTCAGGTTTCCCTCTCACCGGGACAGCGCAGGGGAATCCGCTGGCAAACTCGGAACCCCTCACCCTATCCCAAGGCTTGCAGATCTTGCTCTGCCTTTTTGGGGTTGGGTGGGGAGAAGGGGCACCGCGGGGAAGTTTCCCCACGCAGCCAGAAGCACCGGGACCACGGCTGCCCGCCCTTTGGTTTTGGGGCCGTAACCCCCGGTGCAGCCGGCAGCTGGACCCAGAGCCCCCGCCCCGGCGCTGGGCGCGGGGAGGGACTGGCACGGGCCGGGGGGGGGGGGCGGAGGAGCGCGCAGGGCTCGGCCGGGGTCCCGCGGCGGGCCAAGGAGGCCACTTACGTGTGCTGCTGGGGAAAGCTGTAGGCAGAGGCGCCGGGGGCGGCGAGCAGCGGTAGCAGCAGCAGCGGCGGCAATAGCAGCAACAGCGGGCGCTGGGGCCCAGACGGCAGGCGCCGGGCGCCGGGGCGGGCCAGGGGGCCGCGGCAGGGCCAGGGGAGCGCAGTCCGCGCCGGGCCGGGCCGAGAGGCGCCGCAGGTCCGAGCCGGCACCGCCATGTTTCCATTCAAGATGCGGCGCCGCGGGGAGGGGGGGCGGCGGCGGCGAGGTGGGGGGGGCGCGGGCGGCGGGCGGCAATCCGGCCTCTCCGCCTCCTCCGCCTTCGTCGCGCGGGGCCTCCGGGGCTGCACCGGCCGCAGCGCCTCTGCGGGCTGCGCGCCGCGATGTCTCCGCCGCGCTGACTCGAAGCGCTCTGAGCGCCCGGCCCGGGACCGGCGCTCAAATAGCGGCCGCCGCCAACCTGCCGGCGCCGCCCTCTCCCTCCCCGGCCGCCCCGCCCCCGCGCGCCCCCGCCGCGGCCACGCGCTCGCCCGTGCCCGCGCGCCCCTCGTCCCCGCGCGGCCCCGAGCCGTCTGTGCCTGCCCGCGCGGCCGAGCGGAGCTCGTGCGCGCGCGTCCTGCGCCCCAGCCACGGCCGACCTCCCTGTGCGCACCTCTGCGCCCCCCAGCCTCGGACCCCTTGCCCCTCTCTGCGGCCTCCGCGGCCCCTGGCAGGCGCATTTGTGACCCTTCTGGGGGCTTGACCTTCAACAGGCTTAAAGCCTGGAGTCATAGGTTTAATGGTGGAATGGCAGACTTCAGCCAGTCCAGAGAAGAGGGCAGCGGTGCTGAACTCACACCCCCAGTGGTTCCTGCTACCTGCAAGAGTCGTCTCACAGGGGACTTGGGTCCCCACGCCGTGAAAGAAAGGGCCTGGATCTCCTGGATCCCTGAGCTCGAACCCAGGTCCAGTTGCACAGTTGTGAGGGACCGAGAATGTCAGAGTGCAGCCGTCTAAACCCACTCATTTACTTCCCTGGCCTAAGCAGGCACAGTGTGCAGACCAGCCCCAATCACCAGCTCCTAAGGCTTCCAGAGCCTCTATTTAGATTCCTCCAGTGCTGGGAAGCTCACTCCTGCACAATCCAGTCATTTCTTGTCCTTAGGTGCCTGGCTCCTCCCTGCTGCAGGGAGAAGGCTGAGGCTGCTGTGGCTTCTGACTTTGCAGCTTGTGGGCCTCTAAGAGCCTCAGTTTCCTCCCTTGTGAATCCTTGTGTGGATGCTTACCCCATTTCTAGAATGAACTGAGAATGGGAGTGAATTGCTTGGTAAATTGAAACACTCTTTGTTGGGAGAGAGCATTTGAGAGATTCCCCTTAAGTTGCCCCTGGAACCCTGCCCCTCCCCCTGCACAGATAGGATGGGAGAATGCTTCCTGCCAGCCAGGCTTTGGGGCAAGCCCCTTTAGCAGAAACTCCCCACAGGTTCTGTGCTTAAGATGAGGATTGGGGAACAGTAGCCACCTGGGCAAGAGCCCCCACTTCATGATATATGGGTGAACCTCCCATCACCCACTCACAAGTCAGCCTGAGGAGGACTTAATGTTGAGGAGCGAAGAATAGTGGCCCCTAAGGAGGGCAGAGGTCAGGGGCTGGAAATAAGGCTCAGGACAACACTTACTACCTCCCCAATCCTGCCTGGGCTGTCCCACACCTGCCCCACCCTCACAAGCCAGACCTTGACAAGAGGACAGCTTCGAAGCTTCCCCCTCCCCTGACCTGAGTGAGATTTCCCAACAGGCTCCAAACTCTGAGTCCCCAAAAATGTTATCAGGGGATGGCAGTGCTCTAGGCCCCCAAACCCCTGACAGGCCTGGGGTCTGGCGAACAGGAGGGGCGTGGTAGACTCTGGGAAGCCAAGCTAGGCCAGCTCTATGGGGACAAGAAGGGCTCTCACCGAACAAGATGCTTGATCGTGCCAGATGTCACGACCCCCACCTCTGGATAGGGCAGTCCCTTTAGGCTAGACAGAATAGGGTGGGGGTGGGGGAGTTCCACACAGAAGAGTCAACAACCCCTGAGCTAACCAGCCCCCTCCCAATCCCTCCTGCTGATACCTGTCTCCAGCATCTCTGTTTCCCCCATGTCCAGGGCAGGATGGGCCCATGGTGTCTTTCCCCATCTATTTGATGGATAAATGTCTGTGCATGGCTCCAGGGAACCAGCACAAAGGGCATTAGCCTCCTGGGTGCCCTCTGGGGTTAGGTGGGGACCTTCCCAAGGCAGACTCTGCAGTGGGAGGATAGGAAATTTCAGCGGCAGCCTCTCTGCCCTTTGACACCAGCATGGCAGTACCATACCTGAAGAGTGTCCAAGCCATCACGCACCTGTACCCAGGCTGGGTGCTGTGAGTGGGCATTGGTAGTTGGGCATTTCAGTTCCAGCTGCCACAGATGTGCACCTAATTGAGGCTGCTGGCGCAGAGGGAAAGGCGGGAGATTTTGGTTGACAGGCCGTTAAAGGAAGACAAATAAGGAGGGGAGGTAATTAAGAGTACATGGGTAGTAAGAGTTTACACACTCCAACTTCTGAGGCCCACAATATCTTCAGTCTCCTGGCGGCTGGCTCCAGCCACAGGTTAAAATCATGGGAGGAAAAATCAAGTCTTCCCAGGAATAGGGAGACTTCCATGGCAGGCACATTGGTATGTTTGGCAGCAAAGGCCTGGGGCTACCCACCTGGCCAGAGGTGCCTATGCTGGAAGACAGGGTGGCAGGGGCAGGTAAAAATATAGCCTGCAGAGAGTGGCTGGCCGTGGCAGGGGACCTGGCAGGTGCCAGTTCTGCATGCGGGCTGAGGGGAGGTCAGCTCAGCAGACCAGAAGAAACTGAGAGGTCTTTATGGAAACTTTCCTATGTGCCAAGCAAGTCTAGGCTTGGTTATGCCACATAAGGGAGGAGGAAGGCCGTCAGGAATGTCTCTGTCCAGGACACCTGGGACAGCAAGATCCTCACTCTCAAATGCTCACCTCCAGCCTCCCTCTCATCACTCTTTGCCACTCCATTAGCCAGTGGGCTAGATGGCTGTCTGTTTTCTTAGGGCTTTCCTCCTATGGTTCCTTGCACTAGGAACACACTCCCTCATCCCTACCACTTGAACCCAGGGTATTTATGGACCCATAAATGCCACTTATGCCAAGAAGCTCTCCTGGGCCCCACCTTAACTAGGCAGGCCTCCCCATTCCAGTCCCCACTCTCCTATCACCGCTTCCCAATACACACACACACACACACACACACACAGCCCACAGCCTCTGCCTTGGATTCAGGAAAATGCTTGCACCCCAGACTCTTGTCAAGTTGGAACCTGAGTCTCCCTTGTCCCTGTCACTTTCTCAGGGCCCCATTTTCTCAGAGCCTGGCCATTGGGAGAACACAGGAATTGTTGACATAAGGACCTCTGGGTGGCATATCCAGGAGCGTGGGGGTATGCCTAGGTAGAGTGGTGCAGTCTGGGAATGAGAAGTGAAAACTTTGACATCAGATATCACAGGTGATATAGGTAAGTCCCTTTGCCTCTTCTGTTTCTTTGTCCGTATAATGGGAGACATGGTACCCACCTGGCAGGGGCAGTCTGAAGACCCAAAGCATGTAGCACCCAGATGGCAGGACTTAATGAAGGGAAAACACAGAGAGACTCAGGCATTCCCAGAAAGAGCAGGTCCTCCTTGCTGGCAGGCAGGGAAGACTTCCTAGAAAAGGAGGAGGGATTCCAGCTTGGCCTTGCAAGATGAGCACGAATGGGGTGGGCATATTAGAGAGGGAAGGAAGGAAGACTTCCCAGAGCTGAGCATGACCTGAACCAGGACCCACCCTTCCAAGCCCCATTGACACAGCTCTTCCTCTGCTTGTCCTGGCAAGTGTCCTTCTGTAACAGGAGGCTGTCCATGCCTCATTTAGCCCCCTCTGGTGTGCCTATTCTTTGTCCCCTTTAGGCTGGAGTCAAAGGTCCCTAAGGGCCCCCAGCTAGGACACACTCCATGTATGGGCTGACTGCCAGTGATTGCACCTGCCAGTGGCTGCTTTGGCTCACTCACTAGCTCCTTGGGGACATCTAGGGATGTGATGGTCCGACAAATGCCTCTGCCTAAACATGGTGCAGATGCAGCATGGCCTCCAGGTGCAATTGGAGAGGGATCCCACTTCCAAAGGCATTAAGAATCCTTCAAGGATCCTCTGCACAGTAATGACTCCCAGTCTGTTTAGTGCCATTTATTGTAATAATGGAAGGGGCTGGGGTTTAATCCTTTCAGGCAGTGTAAGCCATCACTGCCTGCACACCAAAGTCAGGGCCAAGTCCTAGGCTACAGACTATTGGAGACTGTAGGACCCCCTTGTTAGACAGAAGGGGAAATGGAGGCCCAGAGTTGGGAAGAGATTTGCCAGAGGCCACCCAATGATCAGTGCAGACCAGGCATGGAGCTTCAAGTCTGGAGACCTAGGTTGTCATGCCAGATCTGCCTCCCCAAGACCAAGAGTGACACTCATCACCTGGGCCTTGGTGCCCCCATCATGGCCTCCAATATCAAGAACCCAGCACAGTGCTCCTGGGGAACCCAGGCCCCCTGGTACTGCAGTGGAAGCTCCTGAAAGACTTCCATCATTACGAGGGATACTGAGCTCAGATTATTTGACTGAAAGAGGACACTAGTTAATTGGATAGGTTCTGGCAAGTGTAGAGGCTTGATCCTTGGCCCGTGGGAACTCTCCACTTAGTGGGGAAATATGACACAGGAAAAACACAAAGAATATCTCAAACTACGAATTATATCCTGTGGGTGAAACAGAGCATGTGGTCACTCAGCAATGTGAAGCTTGGGTAGTCAGGGAAGGCTTGCTGGAGGAAGGGGTCTTGAAACTGGCACAGAAGAACTGGGAGGGCTTCGACGGATGAGTAGCTGGAGGTGGAGGGAAGGGCATCCCTGGCAAAGCATCTAAGCAAAGGGCTGAGGCAGGATGGGGCCAGATGTTTCCATGTTGCCATGAGGAGACTGTCTGCCCAGGCTACAACTTCTTTCTCTCTTCACTAGGGGGAGGCAGGACCCCCCTCCGGGGGAGCTCCTGGCAGAGGCAGTGAGGTGGATGGCAGGATGGCATGCCCTCACAGGAGGCATGGGGCAAGCCTCAGCTCGGAAGTGACTATGAGCCAGGATGTCAGGACAGCCTGTTTGCCCCTGCACCGAGATTCCAGCAGCCAAGGTAGCTTCATCCTTAGAGAAGGACCTTTGGTTGTGTGGCTACAGAGAAGCACAGTGTCACCTTCACTGTCCAACTCCCCTTACCATTCTTCTCCACTTAGGCAGGATGGCGATGGCCATGACTGACTAGCCAGAGGGCCTGCTACCACCAGGAGCCCCTGTCTTGGTGGTCCCCCTCCCACCAGCAGCTGTTCTGGGCAGTCTGCAGTTTTCCTCAGAGAGATCTGGTCCAACTTGCTCCTTTTACATATGAGGAAGTTGAGTTCCAGGAAGGGGCAGGACTTGTCTTAGGGTTGTGGTGGGCAAAGAGACTGGGGCTACAGGTTGAGGTCTAGGGTCGTAGGGTCCTCTGTGCCCCTCTCAGGCCCTGGGGCCTTCTCAGAACCCCTCTTGGGAGGACCCCGACCCGAACATCTGCCCCGGCGGAGTGGAAGTCCCCTGGAGCCGCCTGTGTGTCCCACACATAGTGGCCCTGGGGCCTTCTTCCCACCATGGCAAGAGAAAATGAGGACAAATAAAAGAGAGAAATTCTCTCCTCGGAAGAGCATTGGGTGTCTGAACGGCTTCCAAATAAATAAAATCTCCTCAGAGCCCCTGGCCAGCACTGACAGTGGCTCTAACTCTCCACGAGACATGTTTTCTGCCTCCAGGTGGAAGTGAAGAGTGTCAGTGGTGTGCTAAGTCAGGCTCTGACGGAGGCTGCCTTCCATCACCACCTAACGCCCCATCAGCAGAATGGCCACGGCAAATTGCCTCCTCTGATAGCTGCCCCTCCAGGCCCTCAGAGAGCAGAGACGCGTAGGTGCTGGTCTCCCCCACCAAGACTGGAAAAGAGAAACAACCTGTCCCTAACTTGCTCATTTTGCAAATGAGGGAACTGAGGCACAGAGGGCTTTGGCAACTTGATGAATGAAACCAGTAGGCCAGGGATGTACCTCCTGAATGAGTTAGCTCTGCTCAATGTGAGCACAGTGAGAAGTCCATTTCCTAACTGAGGGCTCCCTGAGGGCAGGTCCATGCCTCATGCCACCCACCTTCCTGCCCCGCCCCCAGCAGCAGAAGGTACTTGAATGAGGGTAATAAGTACTGAGGTACATGAAATGTCAGGAGAGATCAAGGCTAGACCCCAGGAAGTAACTCATGGAGCAATGAGCTATGGAAACTCACTGAGGAAAGTCCTTTTGCTTCTTCTGCTAAAAGCATACCTTGGCTTTTGCCCTTCAACCCTTAGTGGATTAGCCTCTACTAGGCAGTTGAGAGGAGGGCAGGACACAGCTCCACCATCACTTAATTTAACTGATGCCTGCTGTTCCTACACGGGGCACTTAGCACTTCATTTGTTGAGCCTGGAAGACAGATGAGGCTAGGTTTACTGAAAGAGGTTGACGCTGTGGGAAATGGCAGCACAGCCAGTGGGAGCAGCGTGTTGTGAGGGGCTGGAAGGCCCCAGACAGGCTGCCTTGTCCCATTTCATGAGGCCCCTGCCTCCTGGAGCTGGTGCTGGCATTCAGGACCCTCCCCCTGAGTTCCTTGGACACCAGACAGGGAGCAGAAGGGAGGCTTTCTGCCAAGAACCAGTCCGGCTTTTCCATTAGCACTGGGTATGGGTCTCTCCACTCTCAGAAGCACGGCGCCATCTGCAGCCCTCACCATTCTCTCTGGGCTAGATCCTTCAGGACCACTGCCTATTCCAGGGTCTGAGGTGAGGTGGAGCAGAGAGCAGAGAGGAAGAAGGCATGGACCTCTCTCCCCCGCTAGTGGGAACACGCTGGGGTTGTAGATCGCAGAGGAGCCCTTCGCAGCCTGGATCTGTTGTCACAGAAGCCAGGAATTAGCCTCAAGCATAATTCAGGTGCATTTAGGATTCAGTAACTACCTAGGCCCTTGGAGGAGGGTATTTTCCAACCCAGTCCCCTATGAAATCTTTTGTGGCACTGACCCCAGGAGGAATGGGCAAGCCATTAGGATCTTCTGAGGAATGTTGTGTGGACAGGAGGCTACTCTGCTGTCTAGGGGGTGCAGTGGAGGCTGGGGGCACTGAAGACAGATGGGCCCAGGCTGGGAAGGCAGCAGGCCCAGGCTCCAGCTCCTCGGGCCACACAAAGGGGCAAACAGGTAGGGCTGTCCCTCTCCTCAGATTGGATGGAAACACTCTCCTTTCTTTCCTCCAGATGAAGTAGTACTGGGTTAGGCAAATGAAGGGGGCACCTGGTCTTGACGGAAGGCACAGCGGCAGCCATGTGGCAGGAAAACAGGGGCAGGGATGGGAGTTGACCAGACAGGCAGGGCAGAGGCCGCCTTGCTGCCTTGGGATCATTGTGCCCCAGGTGGACTAGCTGAGGGAGGGGCATCACAGTCCAGAAGGTGTTGGGGGGAGAAGGGGAGGTTGTCCAGGGTGCAAGTACCACAACTGAACATGGCTTGTAAGGATTCTGGATCCCTTCCCAGCTAGGCCCAGGGTCCAGGCAGGTAAGAAATAACCTGGCTGTTCTGGAGATGACCAAGACCCAGAATCTAATTCAAAGAACAGTAGGACCTCTGTGGACTCTTTACTCTATTTCATAAGTGGGTGAATCAAGTCTCAGAGATGCCATAGACTGGGACCAAAGTCATCTACTGAATAATAGCACCTCTGAGATCAGAACCCAGCCCTCTGGGTCCTTATTTGAGGCCATTCATGGCACTCTCTTGTAGCCAGAGCTGGCCCATGTTGCCATCTTGGGTGTCTGTTTTCCACTTGCTGATTAGGGTGCCAGACATCAGAACAAGACAGGTGCCAGGACAAATGCAGACAAGCAGAGGGTTCCTCAGTGGCCTAGAGATAGACCCTGGAGATCTGGGAACCCCTAAGGCGGAGCTGAGCCCTGTCTCTACAGAATAAGGATGTCAGAGAGCTTCTCTGGGCTCCAGGCAGGCAGGAGGGGATGCTTGGGAAGCTGCACCCAGGTAGGCCAGTGAGAGTCAGTGGGAGCCCAAGGAGGCTTCAGCCTGTGTGTATTCCCCCCCAGCTGGAAGGATGCTCCCCTGCTCCCCACTTCTGAGCCTACCACCACACCCTCCCCCCCAACCCCGAGCCCAGTCTGGCAGCTCCAGAGCACCATCTTGCTGAGGTCTTAATTTCTAAATGAGCAAGGAGGAGTTTTGGAGAGGCAGAGGCAGATGGAGAGACACACTGAGAGAGACAGAGAGAGACCTCGGGGAGGATCAGGATGTAGACTCAGCATTTTGCAACAAGCCACTCAGGTCTTGCCTGAAGAGCCAAGCCAGCTACCTTAGGGTGGCTGGGAGCAGGCCAAGGACAGGAAAGACTGGAGATGAGTCAGGCATGGGGCAGGAGTGGGGGGATGGTGCTCGAACCGAGGGGTAGTAGGTATCTGGGCATGCTCAGGCCCCTTAAAGGGAAGAGAATTATTAAGTGCTGATGAATGACTAAATACCTATATAATAATACATCACCTCCATTGTGCTGGCGTCTAGAGTCAGGCTTGCCATGTGACCCCTGCCAGTTCTGTTGGTCAGATCTTTGGGAGTGAGATGATCTGTGCCCTCAGAACCCCATATAACTGCCTCCCAGGTTCCTGTGTTGTTCTCTACCAGCTACATGTCTCTGATTGGACTGAGCCCCAACCACTCAGTGCCCCCCCACCATACTCACACTGTAGCAATTCTGCTGGACACTCCAGGGCAGCTGTTGCCCATTCAGGCTGGTCTCAGAACACTGGCGTAACTGTTCTTATAGAAAGCTGGGCAAGTCTGGAATCTCCTCACCCCAGGCTCTCCTGACCCCTAGCCCTCCAAACCTGCTCCTGGCAGAGCCTAGGGACCATACTTGGACATCACTAAGAGTCTTCCTTCATCTTCCTGGTAAAGACACACTGAGGGAACTTAGCCTACAATTGGAGTACCCCTACTCCTAAATTTCCTTGGGGACTGAGAACCTTATATTCCCTGTACAGAGGAAAAGGGCTTGCCCTGGATCACTCTGGCTTTCCTGTGATTTTCAAGGGAGAAATGATGTTTCCACTTGAAAGTGAATGAGGACCACAACCCCCATCATCATTCTCCCCCCTTTTGTCCCTCCTTCCCCACTACATACCAGGCTGGAAGGATGCCTCATTCCTATAATAACCTTCCAAGTTGATAGCAAAAGCCCCACTGAGGGGAGGAGGAAACTGAGGCTCCAATGGTTCAGAGCGAGTTGTTCGATCTGGTCCGGAGATAGTAGAGATGGGACTGACTCCCAATTGGGCTCCTCCTGGGTTGAGTCATGAGGAGTACATTGTGATCTTTAAAAAAAAATTTTTTTTAAGAAGCCCATCTTATCTCAATATGCAAAGCTATGCACGTGGCATGCAAGTTAGCACTTCCTGCCCGCTCCCAGGGCAGCAGTGCAGCCTTCAGGTTTGTCCAACATCTACCAGGCCTCCTCTCTCTTGCTTGGGCTGAACTTCTCTGCTCTGTTTGTCCATCCAAGGCACCTCCCGGCAGGGCTTTACAGGAAGCAGTTGGGGATCTGTTCCCACAAGGCCAATGAGGAGGCCTTGGATTCCACTGGTGAGGCAAGTGCCTCTGCCCCACCTCCTCCCCTTACCATCCATGGAGCCCCTGGCCCAGCAGAATTAAATACCTGCACTTTGAGATCTGTGAGGACAGCGACTGCTTCTGCTGGGGAATATGGGAAGGCTTTCTGGAAGGAGAGGAGAGGGCATTCCAGGCGAAGGGAATATTGGAGAACTAGTAAAAGGTGTGAAGGTAGGATCTGCTCCAGGGAAAGCCAGCGAAGCATTTAAGGTCTGCTCTGTTTCGAGAAGTGAGTTTTCAATGATGAAAGAGCCCACTGCACTGGAGCAGGCAAGCCAGGAGGCCGGCAGGCGGGTGGCTGCAAATCATAGGAGAAATGTCCCATGAGCACAGGGTGGAAAGGACAATCATCCCCCTGCTTGGCCTGATTCATGGCTGGGAAGGCAGCAGACATTCACTGGGCCTAGGTGACCTTGAGCTCATTACCTAATGTCACTGTGCCTCAGTCTCCTTGAAGGTAAAATGGGTTCAATAAACCCCCTCATCTTCATCTCAGAGCTGCTGGGAAGCACTTGGGGGCTTGATCCATTGCTGAATCATAAGCATGGATGGAAGGGATGCACCTGGAGTGCCCTCCAGGCGCAGCACACCCTGAGACTGCTCCAGACAGCTTGGAACTGAGGCACAAGTCAGGGGCAGGACTAGAAGCACATTTCAGAGTGATGGATCAGTGAGGTTGGGGCAACATGCAGAGACCTTCCTGCAGCCACTGAGGCACACAGGGAGAGTAGAGTGGCCTGTGGAAAAATGTGACAAACAGGAACAGAAGATGGGTGGCCCAAGTCAGCCTGGAAGCTTACTTTTGTTAGAAAGGGCGAGGGAAGCATCCCAGGGAAGGATCCCAAGGAATAAACAGATTTGTCCGTTAAATGGGTCAGATGGGGGCAGCTGTTAAGCAGGGTGGGGTCCATGGAAATCTTGTCAACCTCTCCTAAGACACTGGATTTCCAACTGTCTTTTTAAGCAACATAGAATTCATTTTAAACTAAATTTGATGCAGATCCTCCGTATATGACAGATTAAAGTGGGGCTGTTCTGATGGATGATGGCAGAGGGGAGGGGGTCCAGAGGCTTTCAGAACAGAGTTAGGGGGTACATCCCACACCAAAGGTGGGCACAGGGAGGGATCCTGGGCAGAGGCCTTGGCTCCAAACAGATCTGGACTTGTTTCAACCCTCCTTGGATGACCTTGGGAAAGGCCTTTTACAGCTGTGGGCCTCATGTTCCCATCTGCAGAATGGGTACCTCTTAGTACCTTTGTCCTCAGTTGCTAGAACACGGACAGAGACTTCTCCCCCTATCAGGGAGAGGGTTTATTTACTCATCTTCCCGAAGCACTGAGGTCTTGGGGAACTCATCTGCCTCCTCGCTCAGCTAATTGGGATTACTTCCCCCCTCTGCCCTACCTCTCAGTAAATTATGCGAATTCCACCAGTCAGAGGCCTGGGTGATGGACAGCCCTGTCACAGCAGCCTAAGTGTTTAGAGAGAAATTGTTCTGGGGAAGGCTGCCATTCCTCAAGCCTGTGCTGTGCAAGGCTCTACGGGGAGAGCCAGCCTGGCCCTGCCCAGGCCCCAGCCCCTGCTCCACCCCTGCCCAGCCACCGGAGCCTGCTCCGCCTAGCCCGCCAAGCAGGGCTTCTGGTAAGTTATCCTTGTCATAACAATCAGAACAGCCGAGAGGTATTGCTCTTAAACCCTCAACACACATTTTTATAACCTTTCTGTTTAATAAGAAAGAGACAGCTCCAATTAGCTGGGAATATTCTGCAGAAATGGGATTATTTTAAAAGCTCCAGCAATATTATAAAATAGCTTCAGTAAGTGAACAGCTGTTGCCGGGCCCCGCCCGCTATGCACAATGCTCCTCCCGCACCCTCTCACCGGGGCGGGGGGCCTCTCTCCCCTCTCCAGGCAGCCCAGAGTCCCCAAGAACTCTACTATGGTTGGCAGTCAGGGACCCCTCTGACGCCCCCTTGTCCTGGGCTGGAAGAGAGGGGCAGTTTAGACCTCCTCACGGCGGGATCATGACCTTTTAAGAGTCCTGCCTTCTCAAGGAAAGCCTATGTGGGCACCCCAACATCATCTCTAAAGGGCCTCCAGCCCACCCTATTGCCCTGTGACCTGGACATATCCTCCACTGTGACAGGACTCCTATCTACTGCTCAGGCCTCCCTGGCCTTTCTCTCTCTCCAATCAAGGGGGCAGAGCAGGGTTACCCAGCAACTTCATTATGGTTACTGTGCATGTTCTGAGTTCGTTCTCCCCAAACCTGCCCCAGGGCCTGGTGAGCATTTTACCTCAGGGCTTCCCCGTCCTTTTTCTTGGGGCCAATGGCCGATCCCTCTTTGGAGCCTCCTCTACTCCCACCCACAGACCTGAGCATTCCTGTCCAGAAGGAATCTTCTCTCTGTTGCCTGCCCACCACAGTTAGCAGCTTTATTGCAACTGTATCCAAAGTCAAGGTCCTGGAGACCCTGTCCTTTCTCCCTCTTCCCACATCTTCTGGTAGGGCTCTGCAGAAGGGCTCTCAGCTCCCACCTCCAAAAACTCAGGCTGTATCTCATCCATAGCCCCTCCGTTGGCAGCCAGCTTCACCTGGGCCACTTTGGGTGGTAGTCCCATGCCTCCTCCCTGGAGACAGCCCAGCCTCTGTCGGGAGAAGTTGGGGGGCAGGGGTTTTGGGAAGGTTGTGGGTCCTGTTTGGCCTGGTGGGCAGAGGGGCAGAGAGATCTGCCTTCCCACTCCCTCTGTCCACTTGCCCCTCAGCCCACAGTGAGGTGCTGGGTCCTCCCAAGACTCAGGCTGAACAGCAGACAATATTTGAACAAGTTTCAGGGAAAGATAGACTTGGAACGGGCCTCAGAGTCTGGCTCATAGATCCTGTCACTGGATGGTTGGACAACTGAGTCCAAGTGAGAGAAAGCTCCAAGGCTATATTTCTAAGACAGGATGGGAGGCAGGACCCAGGCTGTCTGTGCCAGTTCTAGCATTTAACCCTTGTGGGTATGAGCACAGGTGGTGGGATTTGAACTCTCAGCCTGGTATGATGGGACACAATGAGCTCTGCCTCAGTTGCTCAGGAGACCCTACGTAACTCCCTCCCCTGTCTGAGTCAGGAGCCCTAGGAGGCCCTGCCTCTGAGGGCAGACTCCTGGGGCTGAGGTGGGTGATGAGACACTGGGGCAAGCTGCCGGGCAGGGTGGCCTTCTGTGGGTACTCTGTCAGAGCCAGGGCAAGGACTGGGCCAGAGGGGGCTCTTCAGAATCAGGTCCTCTCCAGGCCTGGCCAGAGAGTGTGGGCCTCAAGGTCCCCCTCGAGGCTAGGGGGGAGCAGCTCCATGGCCAAGGGACCACCCAAACAATGGGCCCTTCCCAGAACTGTAGCCTTGTCCTCACCGGGCGCAAGTCTCAGGGACACTGCCTGGGGAATGGGAACAATTTCAGGGCATCCTTGGGAGGAGACCGCAGCCCAGGAACTGCAGCACGATGCAAATGCACCATGTGCTAAATGGGGAAAAATGAATTTTACACCCAGACAAAGTGACTTTTATCATGTTAACGACCATGGTTTGCTCATCATGTCTGCCGCAGTGAAATGGGGCCTGTGGATGTTTTTCTTTTAGTTCTGCTTTTAAATGGAGGCATTTTCCCCCCTCATAGCAGACAAGCCAAGCCCCTTAGATTGGGATGACAGAAGTGCCGATTCAGCAAAAACAAAATGGAGGAATTTTTTTTTTTAATCTTCATCTGTGCCTTCCAGCAAAAATAAGCTCAGAATCAGGAGCTGGGGTGGGTGTGAGGAGCCCTGACCTGGAGACAGGAACGTGGCTCTGGCCCAGCTCACCCCCAGGTTCCTGTGTGACCTGGGACCTACCTCTCCCATTCCTGACCTCAGTTTGCCCACTGGTACCAGGAAAGAGGTGGGCTGGAGCCGAGGTGCTTACAGCCAGAGAGCTGCTTTCCCCTGGCCCTCCCCCAGGAAACCAAGTCACATTCATCACGCTGGGTGTGTCTGGGTCCAGAACTGCCTATTCCATCAGACGGACTCCCAGAGGGCAAGCCAGGGTGGAGTTATCACTGAGTCAGTGGTGCCCCCAGTGGCCAATACTAGGCTCTGCATGGAAGGGACACATGTTAGCTGCCAGAGCCAAGGCTACTTCCCTGACATCTGTAAGGAGTGTCCAAGAGAAGACTCCCTTAACCAAGTCCCTGAGAGTCCCTCCCCGCCGTGTACCTCGCACATTTCACTGACACATGGCAACTCCATATTGTGCTCATCAAGAGTCAGGAAAACACCATCTGATGCTTTGTACAGCTGCCCAGCCCAGCACCCAGCTCCCCAGGAGGAGCCTCTGCTGTGCCCAGTGGGGGAGTGCTCAGCTAAGGCAAATGAAGAGGTCTTTGGGGCTGGCATATCTGGGAAACCTCTGCCCTGACACCATGCAGTACTGCTCTGGAAGGCTCGCAGAGGTCAGACAGTCAGGGCACTTGATGAGCAGAGATCAGCAAACAATTAGCCAGCTCCAGCGGAGGTAATTAATCAACGTCCGAAGCCTTCCATCTGGGTCTTCTGTGATCTCTGCCGAGCCGGTGCCCTGGTGGAAGTCAGGGTCTGGGCTAGGCTGACAGGGCTGGACTCCATTGCTGTCAGCACCCCCATTGCCAGCACAAACACCGTCACCAACCCTGCCTCCAGCAGCTCAGTGTTGCTCCACCCTCACAGTAGCATCAAAAGCCAGCCAGGGACTCCCTGTTCCCATCCCCATCCTTACTCACCAGTGTTTACTCTTCTGGACTCAAGATGCTTTCACACTGCCCCTTCATTTGCTTCTTACCAGTCCCAAAAGATACACAGGTGGCTCGCTGGTGGGGAGACTGAGGCATAGAGAAGTGAAGGGCCAGGGTGGGAACCTGGCCTCCTGACATACAGCCTACCATCACTTCCATCCCTCTCCTCCCCTCTCCCAGTTCCAACTGCTCTCAGAGCATATCCCTTATCCCCACACTAGTCAGGATAGGCTCAGTTAGGCTGCAGTAACAACTCTAAAATCTTAGTGGCTTCAAATAATGAAGGTTTCTTTCTTTGTGCTGCTCTATGTCCTTCACAGGTAACCAAGACTCTGCCCTATGTCATCCTCACACTGAGACCAAGCTGACCAAACAGCCAAAGTCTCGGAACCTGTCATGGAAAAGGAGAACAGGGCCCTAAAACGTCTCACACCAGCTATTAACTGCTCTGGCCTGGAAGTGTGGCTTCTGTTCATCATTCATTAGCCAGAACCAGACACACAGCCCCACTTGACCACCAGGGGGCAGGGAGGGGCAACTCTACCTTTAGCCTGGAAGCAGGGAAAATGGAAATTTGGTAACTGCCAACAGTGGCCATGAGATTCCCCCTTCCTTTTCTCCCTCCCTTCACCTCCCAGACCCATGCACCCACATCCTCCAGCTGGTGGCCCAGCAGGACTTCGAGGGTTGAGATGTGGCTTCCACAGTTCCCCTGGGATCACAAGTTGGGCTTCCTGTTTCAAGAAAAGAAGCCCCCCTAGAGGATGAGGCTGGGTGAGTAGAGAGGTCCTGGGAGTCTGTCCTGTCTTGGTGGAGCCTTGTGGAAAGGTGGGGAGGGTCTGTGTTGGCTTCAGGCCATGACTAGCCATAGGTGTGGTGATGGTTGGAAGAGGCTGAGGCAGAGATCAGCCAATAGAATTCTTGTGGTGATTCCAAAAGGGAGAGGATGGGCCAGACACGGGTGGGATCCTCAGTACAGAGGCCATGACAGAGGAGAATGATGAAAGAGGTTGCAGAGGGTGTCTAGCAGCTGTGGGTGACCAGCTGGATGCCTAGTTCTGGGCTGTGAGCCTTCTAGTCTATGGAGGCATTTATAAGGCACCATCTGGGACACCCCAGTTACACACAATGCTCCTCCAAAGCTCTAACCTGCAGCCTGGCCTCCCAAGGAGAAAATCAGAGATTAGAGACTGGAGGGGAAAGGAGCTGCTTGGGGGCTCTGGGACTGGCTCTGGAATTCTGGGATTCAGCCCCAGGCCCCCACATTCCCAATTTAGTGTTCATTTTGCTCCACCACCACAGGCCAGGGTCAGAGATGGGTGATGAGGTGGCAGGATGGGGAAAGTCTGCATCCGGTGAGGTCACATCTGATTCTCCTGGTTCTGGGGTGCCTGTGCCAGGGCAAATGTGGCTCTTCCCACATCATCCATCACTGGGCCACAGAAGGCTGGTCATGATCAATAAAACAAACAATTATCCTGTCATTACTGATTGTGAGCCTGGGGCAGAAGCAGGAGCCGAGGGGGGAGCACTTGGGGTGTGGGGGAGCTCCTGATGAGGACAGCCCACACCTGGGGTGTTGGCCAAGGTTGGGGGCTGCCTCAGATGAGAATTGTGGAGGCTGCCAGGCAAGGCCGCCCAGGAGTAGGGGGCAGGGCCCAAAACCAGCAAAGCAGGAACCAAGCTGTCTGAAGGAGGTGGGGGGCAGGCCAATCCCCACCCATCTGGGGGAGGAGGCAGCTCTGAGTGGGCAGGCTGGTCCCACCCTCTTACCCACTCCCCCTCCTGCTGGTTTCTCTCCCCTCCCCAGCAGCTTAAGTTTGGGGAAGGGGACACATCAGGGAAGGTGGTAATTATGAGCAATCCCAGCCACAATTAATCCCATCCTCTGCCTACCTATCCCACCTCCCACATCTTGGGATCCCCAAACACTCAGACAAAAATAATCTTGTCACCACTACCCCTGAGGGCATACTGTCTTGGTTTCCCAGACAGGGGAGTATCTAAGGCAGTGGGTGCTGGTCTGGCTGTAGGGAGGTGGGAGGGGGTAGGGAGCAACTGCCACTCTGGAACCTGGGTCCTAGTTCTGAAGATCTGCTCAGTTTCTGGGCTGGGAATGGAGGACCTGCTCTCCGAGCCCCAGGTCCTGGAGGGTGGGACTGGCCCAAGGCCTGCTGAGTCAGCAGAGAGCAGCCAGGGCTACAGAGCCACAGAGCCACAGCCGCCTCAATCCCCCAGTTTTGTTCCCTGTCCTATTCCAGCCCCACAGAGGGGAAATCTCTCTCCATCAGAGGGAAGGGACGAAAGGAGAAGTGATTTATTATTCTATTCCATTATGCCTGTTTCCAGAGAAACTAATTATGGTGCATTGTTGTATTAGATACTTTCAGAAAGATTACATTTTCTTACTTTGGCCGATAAAAAAATTAAATCCATCAGTTTTCCTAAACACATTACAGTAAAGACAGACTTGCTCCTTGTAATTATTAATCAGTCGGATTTGAGGATGCAAAGCATTTGACTTAAGCTCAATACAGTCACGAACAATGTCCCAGGATCGCATTTGGTATTGAAACAATTTTTCAATTTATTAAAAAGTCATTAAGGCAGTTGAGGTGGGTGGTGCAGGGAGTTGTGTTAAGCTCCTGAGTCAGGGTTGTGGATCTGGGGGTGGCCGTAGGCAAGGGGACCTCTGCAAGCAGGAGGAGACCCCCAGGTCTGTCTCACTCTTAAGCCCAACTCTATCTAAGGGGCCTGAACTCAAGGTGAAATGAGACTTTAAAAGTCAGCTCTTGCCCCTTCCCCAGCAACCCCACCCTATGCCTATCCAGCTGTCCAGAATCTGCCCCATTCAGACTGAGCTCCATAGGACAGAGCAGTGGGAGTAAAAGGTCCCTCTGGGGAACAATTTGGCATACTGAGCCTTGAGCCCACTTTGCAGCGGTCCTGCACAAACAGCTGAGAGTCTGCCTGACTCTTCCCCACCTCTGGCAGGGAGACCAGCCCCTCCTCCCAGCTCATGCTCTCAGAGCCCCCAACTGAGGACATGTGGCTATTTGGAAGGACACCTGGTGTGGCTGGGTGCCTTGTTCCAGTCGCTGGCCCTGCTCACTCAATCATTTAATTACTCCTCTGACACTTCCTACTCCCACGAGGGATTTGCAGGGCTTTAGGAGGCCAGCAACTACAAGCCCAGCTTAGCCTGTGTCCTGGCTGGGATGGAAGATGAGGGGCAGCAACAGGACCTATGATCAGGTCATGGCTCAACCACTTGCAAACTGTTGACCTTGGACAATTCAGTTACCCTTGTTGCACCTCAGTTTCTACTCTTGGAGAAAGGAGGTGCTTCTGCCTGTCTCCTCACATAGGGAAAGGCTGGTCACAGGATCTGTCTGTCTCTTCTGTTCTAGAACTCTGTCATGTCACATCCCTGGCCCCCTGCCATCAAGGCAAAGTCCTGGCTACTCCCTCAGGGGCCACTTCACCCATGTTATTCCCTCTGACTAGAATCCTTACCCTCTCCCCTGGGTCTTCCTTCTAGAGAATTCCACCCACTCCTCTTTCAAGCCTCTGCTTTAAAGATCTTCCCTAAATGGGGCCTCTGGAAGTTCCCATGGCCCCTGGGCTATTCCCTTTTAACACACAGTGCCTGACCAGAGTCTTGTCTGCCCCCATTAGGCATGCATTCCCAAAGAGTCAAATCCTGTCCCTGACCTCCACCAGCAAAGATCTCATGCCTTCCCTCCACATGAGACTGACTAATCTGGCTTGAGACCTTGCTAGACTGAGCTGGCCATTCTTTCTGGGGCTGTATTGGAAGAGTCTAGGACCCCAGAGCCAGAGGATCAGTCAATGCTGGGCCCTCATACATTCTCTTGATCCAGTGCTGAGAGACCTTATCCAGCAGTCAGACCTTTCAGCTATGTCCCCTACCCCACCCTAGTGCTGTGCTCTGGATGTGTTTACCAGGGAAGGAAGACACAACCCCACTTGTAGGATGCCCCATACCCACCAAGAAACCCAGGATGAGGCAAGGGCTGGGACCAGGACTTACACTACCACCAACTTCTGGGTTACCTTGATTAGCTCTGTCTCTATGTGCCTCAGTTTCCCCCATATGTATGTCCCCCCAACCCTGTTAGCTGAACAGGGATGGAACTGGGAATTAAATATCTGAATGGAGGGAAGACTCCAGGATAGCAAGGACCTGCGAGCAAACGTTGGGAGTTGAGCATAAGGATAAATGGGGGTGACTGGTGAGATTGGGGCTGGGCCTGAGGGACAGGGTTGGGTTCCAGGCCTGTCTGGCACCCTACTATTAGAGCTCACAAGGCCACAGAGAAGGATCTCTGGTGCCGGGCACCCTGCCGCCCTCCCCACACCTTTCACCTGCAGGCAGGTGGAATTGAGTGTGTTCCAGACACTCCATTTCCTGGGAATTTATGGAGGATTTTATCTTCCCTCTTTGATCACCATTGAGGGGAAGGAGAGGGCACACTTGGCTCCCTCCTCTCCAGAGGGGCCAGGAACAGCAGCCTGGCCACCCTCAAGCTTGGAAAATACTGTCTGAATCCCACTTCAGCAACCCCCCTTCCCCCAGTGGGGCCTTGTCAGGGCCCGGCGAGTATGGGGAGGGGATGGCAACCATTTAAGCTGTCACTAGCTCCATCAGAGGATTTAAATCACTGACACAGAGTAACAGCGCTGTAGATTACAGCACGTGAGCCACGCGGGTACAGCATGGCAGAGGCAGAGGAGGGGTGAGAGGGGAGTAAGGAGGTATGGGCCAAGAGAGGCATAGCTCTTGCACCTCAGTGGGGCGGGGGGCGCTCTCTGCAGCTGAGGTTGCCTGCCCTTCCACTCAGACTAGCCCCCCCACAGAAGCCTCCATACCTCTGGGCTGCTCCTGGTCCCCTCCCCAGCTGGAAGATCCATTCTTTGTACCCTGCAGATAATGGCTAAGGCCATGGCTCATGTCTCTCCCAGATTCTCCATGGACCTTGCATCCACAGCCATGGGCACCCCTGTGTGTGGGTGAGGGCAGGAGGGGGGCTGGGGGCACCTGGCAGGGAGCCTGCCTGCTCCTGCTCCCAGGCGCCCAGCCATTGTCTCTGATTGCATGGTATTAGCCGTAAATTACAGCCTTTGGGAGGCCGCATGTAAAAATAAAATAAAATAAGTGTCAAAAGACAGAGAAAATATTGATTCTTCAGGGAGAAGAAAAGATGGCTTGGTTAAATTAAAACTTTGAGAGAAAGGAGAGTGTGGGAAGATGGTCCCCAGGACTGGAGAGCAGCCTGGGGCATAGTGGAGGTAGCTAGGCAGACTATGATTCAGTTGATCAACAAAAACACTTGTCCTGAAATCCTGGCCTGTTCAGGCCAATGTGGAGGAGACACAGGAAGAATGTGACACCACTTACTGAGGAGAAAACACACCCATGATATTCACTAGGAGGGACCCAAGACAGAGACTCACAGGCTGTGGTTTGGCTCTGGCTGGGGCCTGGGCAGGTTGTGGGAGCTCTCCATGGTGCTGATGCCCATATGCTAGGTGAGAGGACTCCTTGATCCTGCCCTTCCAGCCCAGGGAGAATTCCACACAACCCCTTCTCTGCCTAAGTCTGGGACCCAGAGGGGGGGGGTTCATTAGTGCTCAGTTTGTTCCACCCATCCATTCCCCCTCCACAAACACTCATCTGCTGGTCTCTCTTCCTCTACTCTCCCACTGAGAAAGATAGGGAGATTTCCCAAGCCTGACTCAGTAGGGGCAGAAACAATGGAAAGGTAGACTAAAGGACTGACAATGGCCCTCACTGCCTGGGACAGATGGACCATTATCCACAATGATGTTCCCATACAAGTGGCATTTCCCATTGAGGTCTGATACAGATACCAGACCTACAGCATCTTGAGGCCAAGTCCAGGTATTCAGCATCCCTGCATTCCTGGGCCTGTGGGGTTGGGCTGAGGCAGGGAGGACACTCAGAGCATGGAGGGTGTTAGGCCCAAAGGGACAGACAGGACCCCCTAGAAGTGTTGACTGACAAGGACTGAAGTGATAGAAAGTGTCCCTCATCCCTTACAGGTTGCCTGGACCTCTAGGGGGCCCCTCTGAAGGGATCAGAATTCTGAGGCTGCAGTTATTTTTCTAGAGGCTCCTGGGCCTCAGGTTGGGGGGCCCATTTATTTCTTCAATGAACAAAATGCATTAAAAGGACACTCCACTCCCAGCAATAGCCTCTGGGTCCTGCACTCACTCCCCACAGCCATGGGATGAGGTAAGCTCTAAGCTAGCCCTGACAGGCTCCCTTTCCTTTTCTGAAGGAGGTCACAGCAGGAGCATTTTAAGGTGCTTGCCATGAAGGAGCAATGGACTGGGCACAGCAAGGGCTGTGTAGCTGGACAAGGCCTGAGCTATCTCCTGCCAGAGATGGGAGAGGAATTCCTGGGGGTGAGACACCGTGTAACCAGGAGCACCTGCCCGAACCTCTCCCCTTTCCTTCACCTACAGGCTCTGGCCCCACCCACCTAGCTGTTACCACTTCTCAAGCTTACTGCCCTCAAAGTGTGGCAGGATGGGGCACTGGAACAGGTCAGCTGGATAGGTCCTAGCATGGCCTGCAGTGTAGTGCCTGCTCTTACCAGCAAGTGGATCCCTGCTTGGGAGCACCCTTTCTGATAAAGGTGCCCACGTGATGACAGGCATCTGGATGAAAGATGCCTCCTTCCTGAAGTGGGGAGGGGAGCAACCTCTGGTAGCAGGAATCTCTACTCACCTTCCTGCTCAGTAGCCCTGAGGCTGGTCATGTTTAATTCTCCACTGGCACTGAAGGCCAAAGTCTGGCCCTGGCTTCCTCTTGCCACTTGGACTCCCTGACCCTGCAACCCACGTACAGCTGCCCCAGATGCCCACATGGATGACAACTGCAGGAGTCAGGAGGTACCTGGGGTAGGTGACTCTCTGAGGGCCCCACAGGAATCAGACCTAAAAGCCCTCTCAGTACCTACCTCCTCCTTGACACAATCAACCACCTCTCGTGTCCTTGAGCCTATCCTCGCCTCCCCATAGTTTGGATCCCAAGGCAGCCTTTCCCCTCATCCCTCCTTCCTCGGGTTACCTCACTCCAGCACCTCTTTGGGTCCTCTCCTCTTAACCTCCTCCCCACTCTGAACCCCTCCTCTGCCCAGCCTAGGGGCCATGCTGGCTGATTTCACCTTGAAGCTCTCTTATCACAGTCTCCATCTCCTGCACGGCCTTAGCTGGAGCAAAATTGTTTTCTTTGTGCTTGCCCTGAGCAGTGGGGCCAAAGTGAGTGCAAGGATGGGATTGGGCTATGGTGGGTGGAAATTCAAGTCCTAAGATCCAAGGGTCTCATCTGCCCCCTCTTCTGGCACGTGAACCCTGTCCCTATTCCCCAACCCCTGGGCCAAGCACAGCCTTGGCTCACCCTAATTTGCTGTTCATGCCCACATTCACTCACTCCTTTCATCCTGGGCTGAGCTGACTTAGCAGACACTTGGATTGTCCCCTCCCCTGTGTGAACATGTTCGCCCCACCCCATGGGCTAGGATGCACACAAGCACATGCTCACATTTCTTTGGACTCCCATTTTGCATTTGTGCTCCCCTCTAGGCATGCACACACTCCCCGCAAAACACGTACCTGTGTGCGTGCATATGCCTGACAGACAGCTCCAGAAGATCAGAGCCCAGAGAAGCCCAGAAGTCTTCCACTTTCTTGACCCAGTCAAGACATCTTGTTGTACAAATGGGAAAGCAGAGGCCCACAAGGGTGAAATGGAAACAGGTATCTTGGGTGGGAGGTGGGGCTGCAAAATCCCAAGAAGGGTTAGGATTAGGAGTCCACCTGGTTTCCCTACTGCCTTCAAGACAAGCCTCTCTGCTGGGCTATTCACCTGGGCACATTCTCTCTCCAGCCTTTATTCCTCCCCAGAGCAATCAAGATCTCAGTGCTCTGCCCTAGGGTGCTCCGGTCCCCCATGTCCCTCAACCCCTACCGTCCACCCTTTCCTCTCTATCCCTGGCTTTCACTTAGGGCCACCTTCCCATCAAGAAAATCATCTCAGATTCCAGCCATGGTCTGTAGTCCCAGCTCCAGGATCCTATGTGTCCTCAGGCAGGTCATCTCACCTCTCTGAGTCTCCATTTCTCCACAAATGGGGATGGTAATAGAGCTGACCTCACAACCTCACATGATCTTATGAAGCTGAAAGACTTACCTGGAAAGGACTTAGTACAGGAAACAGGTATATTATATTATACCAATATAATAGTAATGCAATGGTAATAATAAAGCTGCTCCCTTTCCTGTATCCCCATCCCTGGCCCCACCCTTAAGGATAATTTCTGTATCAAACTCCTTGCAAGAGTTGCCTGCACCCCAGCCACCACTTCTTCTCTACGTACATTCTCCTACACGTGTGTCCACCCATGGGGGTGCACTCCCCCAAATTCACATTCATATCTAGTACTCACACATGCTCACAAGTGGTAAACAGAATATAATTCATTTGTAAAGGAGACTTCAGTCGTGCCATCCATCTTAAGCTAAAATTCAATATTTCCCAGTGTAGCCTGCCGGGTCTTGATGAATGGAGAAGACAAAGGCTCCGACCCACACTCCCTGCTCTCTGGCACATCTAAACTCCGGCCACGAGGGTCCAAGTGGGGTTGGAGAGGCAGGGCAGCTGTCCCCCCCCGTCCTGAAAGGGGGCTTCTAACAGTTTAGCAGCCCAGGTAGGGCCAGAGCAGGAACTCCTCTGCATCTGTCTACCATCTGTAGCCTCTCAGAGGCTCAGGTGGTGCCTCTCTGATGCTGTATTTTTTCTGGGCCTTTTGGGGCTGGTGCAGCCTGACCAGGGGATGGGCTGAGCCTCTCCAACTACCTGGATGCCAGTCCCCACTCAATTCCACTTCTCTGTCCCCAGCCTCTTCACTCCCTCAGCTACCCCCTCTGAAACAACTTCCCCTATTCCTGCCTGCACTCCACTCCCTTAGAGACTGTGGCCACTTCTCAAGTACCCCTGGCCTCTGCATAAGATGTTCCCCACCCTAGATCACCATTGCTTTCCTTCTTAACCTGGAGAACTCGTCTGCACCATTCAAGGCCCAGTTCAAATGCCCTTCTTCCGGGAAGCCAGCCCTGACCCTCCTGGAAACAAACGAGTCCCAGACAGTCAGGGTGATTAGGGCCACGAGGCTGGACACGGTGAAGGAGGACACAGCATCTGTCTGGGGCCCCACCACGCAAGGAGGGGGCTGAGATGCGACCCGGCAATGGGGTTCCATGCAAGGGATTGAGGGGAAACACCAAGGTGAACTGAGGCTCCTGGGTGTGGTGCTTTCCTCACGGTAAGCCTGGCTGAGGAGCCCCAGCGCGGGCTGTCGGAGTGCTCAGCTCCCCTGTCAGCGCTGGCGCCCGAAGCTCGCTAAGTGCACATTCCTCCGCTTGGGGAGTTTGATGGCCTGCGGGACTTCCTCCGCAATGGCCTGTGCTGTTTACGAACCCCTCTCTGGCTTGGAAATAGACTGTCTTTCCTGAACGATTTTCTCTTTTCCCATTTACTAAACATTGATTTCCCCCCTCCTGCGCCTCTAATAGAGCAGAAACCAATACGTCTTTGTTTGCTTTTCTTGCGCGTTTGGGGCGCGCGCGGCGGCGGGGGACGCTGCGGAGGCGGCGGGGCCAGGCGGCTGCTGCGCGCATGTGCATCGGTTCTAGTGGCAGTGCCCTCCGCTGAGCCACCCAGGCCCCCGCAGGGTGGCCCAGTGCCCGCAGGAGTCCACCGTCTGGGACACCAAGCGGGTGCCGGCCCACCCAGCCCAGTCCTCTGGGCTGCTTCGGGGAGTGGTGGAAATGGTACTGGGAATGCAACCTGTTCCAGTCGTTTCCTAACTTTCCCACAGGCAATTCCATTAGCGGTGCCTCACCTCCAGATCCTCCTCTGAAGTCAAGGTACTTCTGGATGAGGGGTCCATTTAGTGCCTGGGGCTGCATTCAGTAGAGGCCAAGTGAAGCTGGGACACTCATTCCCAGCTGGGACATTCTTTTCTTTTTGCATTCAGTCACCAGACATGTCAGAACACCTGCTCTGAGCCAGGCCTGTGCTGGGGGCTTGGTATGGAGGAGGATGAGGTGTCTGCTCCAGGGGCTCTAACTACAGGGACCACGCTGCTTTCTCCTCAGAAGGGGCTGGAGCAGAGGTAATTCTTAGACTGAAGCAGCTCTGGCAGGGGAGTGAGGAGCATCGGATTCCCAGGGGTAGGCCCTGGGCAGGTCACTGCTCCCTCTAAGCATCAGACTGTGCATCTGAAAACCAGGACTATAATAGCTCCCTGAACAGAGTGGCTTCAGGAATGAAGTGTTGCCCAGCATTGTGCCTGGAACGGTGTAGCTGCTCAAGAAACGTTTCTTTCCATCCTGGCCTCTGCCCTCCACCCTCAGCCCACTGAAGAAGCAAACAAACCAGGGCAGGGAGGAAGGATAACTGAGTGTGAGAAGACCTCAGTCACCCATGGCCATGGTGTTCCCCAGACCAGCCAGTCATGCTAGCCCTCCTCTTGCAGAGTGGGGACTCAGCTCCCTGACAGTCAAGGAGCTGAGGAGCTTGGCAGATGCTAGACCCTGTTAGGGTCTAGCAGACCAGGATTCACATGTGACTTTGGCAAGTGTTTTCCCTCTCTGGACCCTGGTGTCTCTATCTGGAACATGAGTCTGGTGCTCGGGTGGGCTAGAACTGCTGACCAAGGCTGGTGCTGCCCATCCCTACCCTCAGGAGTACCCAGGCTCACCAGCACCCACTAAGCCACCCCAAGACCAGCTGCCACAGCTCTGCGTTCAAATTCTACTCTGCTGTTATTCACTGTGGGAGCTTAGGCATATCCCTTCCCTCTTTGGCTGGCTGATGGCCCCTACTTCTTAGGGTTTTACTAGGGATCAAATGGCATGAGATAGTCCAGCTCCTGAAACCCGGTAAAGACTCCATTTACGGAGGGGGTAGAGGGGCTCAGAGAAAGGAAGGGTGGGCCTGGGCTAGATGCCCTAAAGTAGAAGTTAAAAACAGGGCCCCTGGCCTCCCTGCCCACTAGTTATGTGGTTAGATGTCCATCCAGAACCCCTATGAGCTTCCCAACGGCTCTGTGAGGGGCCTTGCAGAAACTGTGGTTTGTTTCCATTTTACAGATGAAAACAACTGGAACTCAGAGAAGGGAAGGATCTTGCTGAAGTCACACAGCAAGAGAAAGGCAGACCCAGAAGAGGGCCCAGGCCTACTGATTCTAGGTTGGGGTAGTCTGTAGTCATTGGATGTATCAAGAGGAGGAGAGGGCACATCTGGCAGGGATGCCTGCTGGGAGCAAAGATCTAGAGGCAAGAATATGTATGATGCAGGCTGGGGGAAATGGAGGTCAGGGTCAATTTTTAAACTTCTCAGGAATTTGGCTCTGGCTTGTTTGTGACTAAGTGAAATGTAGGAGGAGCCTCCATGGAGTTGTGCCTTATGGAGACGAAAACCAGAGGTCTCAGAGGACAAATACCAAGGGAACAAGGCTAGGGCAGATGCAAAAAGGGGCTTGGGGAGACTGAAGGGCAAAAAATCAGACAGGAATACAGGCAGAGAGATGGAGAGATAGAGGGATGCACAGATAAGTGGGTTGACAATGGATAGATGGATAGACAAATGGACAGACCAATGAAGAGGATCACTGAGAGCGCTGAACAGGATCAAGCAGAGCTAAGAGGAGGAAAGATATCCCCGTATCCCAGGCAGGTGTACCTGTGTGAGCAAAGGCTCCAAGGTGAGGCTGAGAATGACCTCAGGGCTTTGGGCAGTTGGGGAGGAGGCTGGTGTCCATTACAGTAAACCTCAGGCCCAGGGCCATGAGGAAAGCAGGGCTGGGGTGGCAAGTGGTTGGGAGGTGGGAGAGGAGGTGGTCATATCCCCCTCCAGACCCCTGTCAACCCCAGGCAAGCCCACAACAGAGCAAAGGTGGTTCTAGGGTGAGTTGGGTCATTCACATCCCCTAAGGATCACTGTACCCATAGCCCTGTACAGTTGGTGCCCAATGTATATTTGGAGAAAGGATGGAGATGGAGATGGCTTCAATGCACCAGGGGCCAGGTGTGAGGCCGGTCTCCGGAGCAAGGCTGTGACCACCGAGGGCCACCTAGGGCAGGTGGTGGGCAAGCGACAGCCACCCTGAGGGAGCCAGCTGCAGCCACAGCACAGGGAGCCTCAGTAGGGGCCTGGGCCAATTAGGAAGGAAGGGGAGGCAGCAATAATTAAAAATTAAAAGCCAACAAGACAGCAGTTTAAAAATGGAAGGAGTGAGTAAAACAATTAGCAGAGATGAGGCAACAGGGCAGGCACGATACAAATGGAGCTGATCACAAAGCACTAATGACATCGGGAAACCTAATTTTTACGGTGTCAGGACTGCATGATGAAGCACTAGGCCTGCTCCCCTGAACCAGCCTCATGCTGTCTGAGGTCCTCAGCACTTGGTCTCCCTCCGCACACCGCAGAGGGGCCTGAACCCCCGAGGCCAGGGGGCAGAGGGCACCTGCTGGTGGGCAAGTTTGAAAGGGGAGAGGCCTAGGGCCAGTGCTGGGGGTGGAGGTAGCGGAGAGGAGGACAGGGCCATGAGTCTGGGAAACCGAGGCATGAGTCGAGGGGGCCAGATATCACTTCTTCAGTGTCGCCACCGCCAAGGCAGCGGTGGTGAAGTCACAGTCCTCCCCAGCGCGCACCCGGTTGCCCGGAGACCAGGGGACCCTCCTGCAGAGGGAGGCTGAGTCAGTTTGAGTAATGGCGGAGAACGCCGCCGCTGATGGGGAAAAATACATCTTCATAACAGGGTGAACCTTTTGGAAAATGGAATAAGTAAAATAATTGAGAGAAAGAAAATTGAGTTTTTATTGCTTTTTAAGTGTTTAAGTGGAGGTTTCATTTAGGGAAATTATCGTTGCTTTTATTTTTAGCCACCCGGTGGGGTAGGGCGGGGCCTGGGAGAGCTTTGATTCCGGGTGGGGCTGGGTCTCCTGCCCCTCCTCCAAGGAGCCCCAGGGGCAGCCCATCCATCTCCCCAAGAGAGAAGGCGGCCAAGGCTCCTCCTGGATCGTGCCTTGCCTCATGGTGTCTCTTGGGTCCTGCCATCAGGCTGGCCGCTTCACCCCCTCTCTTGTCCGTCTCCTGACTGTTGGAACGCCCCCCTGTGCCGTCACAGCTCTTGTCACACAGTCTGAGGCGGGGACCTCCCCCAGAGCTCCTCTCTAGGCTGAGTCTCTGGATGTCCCGCTTTTAATTTCCTGGCTCCTCCTGACTAGTCCGGTGTCTCCTGTCCCCTGCCCTTGTTGAGGGACTCATCTGCTCCATCCCTGATTGGAGGGGTGGGGAGGGATTCCTCAGTCTTTGGATCTGATGCCCAGAAAGTGCTTGTTGAGCCTCTCTGATGTCCTCTGCCAAGCCTGGGTGTCTACAGCCTCATCCACCTTCTCATCCCCATTCACTCCCCTGTCCCAGCTCTGGCTGGAACCCTTCCACATTCTGGAAATGGCCCAGGCCAAGGCCACCAAAGACCCCACCAGGCAGATCACACACAGTGGATGAGATGGCCTCCTTCTCCAGACCCCACTGCCCTCCTCTGCCCCATGTCTGGCTGTTACTTGGGGTTCCATCTTGGGCCTACTCCAGTACTCCCTTTTCCGTCTCTCCAAGGCTCCAGTTTTCGTAGGCTCTTCCAGATGGAAAGCCTTGCTGGCTAGTCTTCTTCACTCTTCACTGGACCCACCAACCCTTCTTGTTCAGTTCAACCCCTGATCGGTTTATCCCACAGACCCCCTCAGCTCTCACCAACATGGCAGTTCCAGCAGCTCCTTGGTCTCCTGCCTCCACTCTCCGTCTCCCTGCCCTGACAGCCTTTTTCAATTCCTCAATAGTGTCAAGCTTTTTTCAATCCCAGGGCCTTTGCTCATGTTATTCTCTCTGCTGAGAAACTACCCCCCCCCCCACCAACTTGGCCTTGCCCAGGAACAGGGGGTACTTTCATCCTTTAGGTCACGAATTGGGAGGCAGAAACCATGATTCATGTTACTGTAGTAACAAAATGGAATTTACCAGCACAAGTAACTGAAAAGTCCAGATCTATGAGCTTCAGGCATAGCTGGATACAAGTGCTCAAACATTATTACCAGAACACAGCCTCTCTATCTTATACTTCTCTGAGTGTGAACTCCATGCCCCTCCAGGACCTCCCATGTCTTGCCCCCACATAATACCTCATTCCTGTACCCCCAGCAGAAGCCTCAGCATCGAATTGGTCACATGCCCATCCCAGAAAGTCACTATGGTCCTGAAGCTGGAGGAAGCTGATTGGCCAGGTCTGCACCAGGGGAGATAGGGGGAGGATGTATGCTTGTCTCCAACCCATGGAGAGAGAATGATGGGGTCATGGATTCCCCAGGGACAAATGGGAGTGAGCACGTGAGCTGGCCCAGCCACTGCTGAGCCTATGTGCTGCTTTAACTCCCCTTTCCTTGATTCATTCCTGGGGCGGGAGTGGAGGTGATTCTTTTCTTGTCTGGTCTCCTCTAGGCTGTGAGCCCGAAGGCAAGGACCAGGCTATCTTGTTCACCACAGGATCCCCAGTGCCTATGAGTTAAGGGGAGCCCCCTTATGTTACAGATGGGGCAACTGAAGCAGGGGTTTGGCTAAGATCACACATCTATGTTTACGCTAAGGTGCCCTGTGCTCTGCTCCTCAGGACATCTCCATTACCCTTCCACTAGCCCCTCCCCCAGCCTCCTCTGAGTGCTCCCACAGTCATCATCTCTCCCCTTCCAAATCACCCCCATTCCCACACATGCCTCCAGCTGTCTGCCTGTCTACTCGGCTCTCCTACACTCCTCCCATGGTGTCCAAACTCTGATCTCTACTTCTTCAGTCCCAAAGCTGCCATATGCAGCTCCAAGACCTTGGTGGCCCCCCACTGATTCTGACATGCACACAGCAGCCCCTCACCAGCATGTAGCTTGTTGGCTTGTTAGCAACTGCTTTCCATACCACATTCCTGACTCCCCTCCTGCCCCTTGGCTACACTGTCTCAGTCCCTTCAGACATGTCTTCTTCCAGCTGTCCCTGGATCATACCTGTCCCAGGGCTCTGTCCCCATCGACCCATCGATGGTCTCATACCTTCTCTCTGAGTCCATCCTTGCTTGTGGCCTCATTCTCATCCTTGGGCCATAGTGCGCATGTTATTCTCCTGGATCCTGACCTCTGACTCGAGTCACCTCATGAGACACCTCCCACGCTGAGCTTAGGATCTATCCCCAGACGTGCTGCTCTCACCCACAACCAATCCATCCCTCCTCCCAGCCCTGCACCCCCTACAGAGCACAGGCTATAACACTCTGGCTTGCACAATCCAAACTCCAGATGGGCCTTCCCATTTCACCTCCACTCAAAACCATCCCTGACTCCCTATTGTCCTCAGGATCAGCCTAAGCTCCTCCTTCTTACACCCACGACACTGACTGCTTCAACCCATTACCATGCCCTGTCCCTGGCCCCTGGTCCCCACAGATAGACAAAGTTCCATCTCTGGAGGGTGTTCTAATTGGCCCTCTGCTTATGTCCCTGCTGTCCCCAATGCCTAAGTTCCTTCTCTGTCTTTTCTCTACACCCATTCCTTTCCCCAGTTAACTGCTCTTATTCTTGCACCTTAGCTCAGAGATCACCCACTCTAGGGAGCCTTCTGTGCCCTCCTCCCTGAGCCAGACTCTTGTCCATGTCTCCTCCCCTGCTGTAGAATGTTTACCCATGTGTGCACTGATTCCTCTTGGTGTCTGCCTATGTCAAACCCTGAGCCTGGTGCTTAGTGGGTACTCAGTGCACATCACTGAATGAATGAATGAATGAATGAATGACTTTCCAGTGCTAGGGATTTTTGCACATTGGACCAGTTCTTCTGTGTGCAGGATGTGGTCAGTCAAAAAGGCCTCCCAGGGCACACTTGGCAGAGTTCAAGACCAGCGTTGCCAATTGAACAGGTCCTAAAGCATCCTGAAAGGTGGGTAATATGTCTGTGTTCTTCCCACCGACCCCTGCCCCACCAGGAGAGGATCCCTGGGAAGCTGAGAGGGCACAAGCTCCTACTTTGCCCACTGTTGAGAGGGCACAAGCTCAACAGACCATGCCAGCCACACCTACTTTGCCCACCTTCGGTCTTCTTTCCATCCTTCTAATTCTCACTGCCACCACCGAGTCCTGTCCTGTCCCTTTGGTCAGTGACCTTGGTCATAGTTCCTTTCCCCTCCCCTTGGCTTCTGCTCTCCTCCCTGGGGTGAGTTCAGTAGCTGTCTCTTGCAGCCTCCTGCCCTGCCCCCACGCACACCTTGCCCTGCCAGCTCCCATCTCCTCCCTGTGCAGCCTCTGTCTCCTGTAACCCTGCCCTCCCTCAGCTGAGTACAGCTGCTTTCCTTTAAGAAGTTAAGTTGAATTGATCTGCTGTTTAATTGCCTGATGTGTTCATTGCCCATGTGGCCCATTGGCAGAGGTGGCTGAGGTGGGTGGGCAGGCAGAGAGCTGGAATGTCTCAATGCCTAAGTGGGCACCTGCCTGCCCACCTGGGAGCATAGCAGTACAGATGTGCTTCCCAGAGAGGCCAGGGCAGCAGGAGAGGAGTGCACACGCCTACCCACACATGCATTCACACAACACACACACACACACACACACACACACACACACACACACTGGCAGACTGTGCCTCCAGCTGCAGCCAACAGCTGTTATCACTGTCTCTCCTGGGCCTGGCATTCAAGGCCTCCATGATCAACCCTCAACAGACCATGCCAGCTACACCTCCTCAAGGTATCCTTGGACACACTGGGGGCTGACCAGAGGAGGAGGCATTCTATTTTTGTCCATCAGTCTGTCTGTGTGTCTATGGAGGCTTCAGTCACTCTGGGACTCCCCTCTACAGGCACTCCTCTCCAAGCATGACAGGGTAGGCAGGGGTAGGCCAGGGCTCCCACTCACACACCATCTGCCTTCTTCTCTCAAATCTGCACTGGGCAACATCTGAACTCTGCCCAGTCCCTAGCTGACCCCAGGCCTTAAGCAAGGAAGAAGGGTGGCAAGGAAGACACCTCCTGGAGGAGGCAGAATTCAGAGGATGAGCCCTCACTGAGCACCTATCATGTGAGGAGCTTTCACACCACTGTTGCTGTTGCCTTTGGTTCTTATCACAATCCTAGCCTTCCTGTCCCCTGCCCACACACCCTCCATGTCTTCCTCCCCTTCCAACAAGCAATGAGCTCCTCAAGAGAGTGCCCTTCCCAAGTCACACCCCGCTGCTTGACCCTCTCCAGCATTCCTTGGCTATTTTTGCAAGGCCAAGGATAAATCCCAGTTGCATCTCCTCTCTGGGCCAAGCAGGAACCCCAGAGTGGTTCGATTGTCCCTTCTACTCACTGCTAACCTAGGTCCATCCTGCCACATTCCACCATGATACTCTCTGGCCTTGTCTCCTCTGGACAATGTCCATGTGCCAGGCAACCCCTGAGGTCCTCACAGGCTCTGTGGCAGAGGTGTGCCTCTTGATCCCATTGTATAGATGGGGAAAGTGAGACATTGAGAGTTTAAGTGACTTGCTGGGGATCTCCTAGGTAGAAAGTCTCAAAGGCAGGAAAGGAACTGACCCTGGGCCATCATTGGGCTGGCTGATACCCAATTCCTTTGCACATCTTCCAGACAGATAGGAAAATTGAAGCCCTGAGGCCAAGAAAGAAAGGTGCATGGTGGTCCTATGCACTGCAGCATGCTGATATTCAATGCATGGTATTCTTTCTAGAGGACAAAGCTTCCTCCTGAGGATTTCCTGTGGATTGGATTCCAGATTACAGGGAGCACGTCTAGGCTGCTTGGAGATGGGATGCAAACTCTCCCAGGCCACAGCTCACATTTGCATCCTATGCCCATTACTAGACCCTCTTATCTCCACAGCCCCAGGGGCCTCTCTTTGTGGGGTGCCATTAGCTGTTCCTCCCCTTTGAATGGAAGTGGTCAAAGGGGTCTTTGTCCAGCACCAGCTCTGGAAGGCTGACCTTGGATGAGTGAGTACAGTGACCACTGTCCATAGCCCCCCTCAACTCCTTTTTCTCCCCAAGGAGGAGGGCATGGTGTGGCGGGTGGGGGGGGGAGCAGAAGAGGAGGAGGGGGAGTGGCCAAGGAAGAGAAGAGGGAGAAGGGAGGGGAGAAAGGGAGGAGGAAGGTGAGGAGACTGTCTGGGAGGGAGGGGGTGGGGAAAAGGGAGGGAGAGAGGAGGAAGGTGAAGGAAGGAAAGAGGGAGGAGAGGAGAGGAAAAAGGAGGGGAGGGGAAGGGAGGAGGTACAACCTGACCCGCAGTGAGGCTGGAGGGAGGGGAAGGCTGGCTGCAGGGGAGGCAGCAGTGGCTGCAGGAGACAGATAAGGTTGGGGAGAAAGACGTGGCTGATGGGAGTGCAGGGATTAGGGGCTCCAATGGCCTGTCCTGGGCTTGTGGGTGGAAATTCAGGAAGAAGGGAGGCTGCCCTATGAGAAGGGATGAGAGAGAAGAGAGATCCCACTCCAGGGGACCCCTGTGCCCTTGGGGAATAATGAGAAAAGCTCCACTCCCATTCATCTCTGCTGCCCAGTGAGCTATCCAAGCAGGCTCTGGCCTCTGGACCTGGGCCCGGCCAGAGGGACACGGCAGTGTGGAAGACACCCTGAGCTCATCAGGGCCCTCGTTTGTAGGGGAGGAAAACTTCCTCCTTCTTCCCCTCTGGGTTCTTTGGCTGGCCTAATAATTAAATTGACATAAGACAGATGAACAGGAGAAAAATATTTAATTTCATATGTACAGGAGCTCATAAAATCTGAGACTCAAAGAAGTGACCGAAGCAGGCAGCTTTTATATCTTTTGGACAAAGAAATAATAAAGTTGTGAAGAACTGACAATGCAAAGTTTGGGGCAGGGGTAGTAAATGGGTGAAGAAGTGACAAGGTTGTTTATGCAGCCTTCTTGGCCCTGAATTCCCATCTCTGGTGAGAAGGGTGTCTCTCCACCTCCTGGTACAGGGAGGGTACCCTTCACCTGGAAAATGTATTTCCTGTTTTCAGGGGGACAGAGAAGGGTCAGAGTGTCCTTCATGCACCCGCTGCTTCTTAAGTAACTTCAATTCCAAAAAATCAGTATGCCAAAATGGCACGTTTTAGGGGTGGCCTGCCCTGAACCCTATCACCTCCAATCAAAAAAGACAACTCATGGCTATGCCCCATCTACTGCATACCAACCTGGCATGTTCACACCCTGGTGGGCATGTGTGCCAGCCATGGAGGCAACAGGGACTGTCCCTGCCCTGGAGGAGTTTAGCTACCCTTCACACATGTGTCCTATGCAGCTGTGTTCTTACTGATGGCCACGCACAGTCTCTTGGATTCCCATACTCTGCTTGGTGCCTGTGGCCTCTCACCTGGGGCAGAGGGAGACATGCCCATGCCAGTTGGGCTGGGCCCCAGTACCAGGTGGGGTAAGGGCCCTGCATGGCACACTGTCATTCTCAGGGCTAGATTCTGAGGACATTCCTCCTCACCTCCTGAGGCAGGATGAGGCAGGCCCCTTGTGGAGGCCTGTGGACCCTCTGGGCTCCAAGCTGGAGGATCCCAGGCCCGAGGCTTCCTGAGTTTGCACTGGTCATAAGGCTGGGCCTGGGAACCAAGTCCTTCCTGGCCAGAGGAACACAGCTCACTGTGGGTGAGGGTGGGACCCCTGCCTTGCTCACCCAGCTGTGCCCAGTACCCAACACATCTGAGCATGTTGTGGGGACTCATAGATGTCTGGAGCAGATGAATCTTGAGCTCTTAGAAGTTGGGTTTCCCAGGGGCTTAGTGGGAAGGGGTCACTTCTCCAGACCCCTGCAGAACTGTGCAGGGACCTACCTGTGGTAACCTCCTGCCTGGGGGAGTCCAGCTGATGAGACTGGGAGTTAGGGAAGGGCTACCCAGTATTAGCCCCATGGAATAGATATAGGACCTGTTGGCCAAGGGCCTGGATGTTGGGAGCAGCTAATGGAGATAAATGGTCCCTGTCTGGGTGGGAGTCGGGGCTGGGTAAGGTGGCCTTGGGCCTGAAGGATGACTCAGGGCTGGGCCAGGAAGTTGGGGAGACTCCTGCTGTGGATCTCCCCATGTAGCAGGGACCCAGCTGCCTGCAGCCTGCCCAGGCCACCTCTGAGGGAGGACTGAGAGTCTGGGGGAGGGGAGAGGCTTGCCCCACCCTGTCATGGTGTGGAAGCTGAGGTCCTGCTGGGCCCACAACTGCCCAGTGGGCCAATCCCCTGTCCAGGAAGGAGGTGGTGGGTTTTCCTGGGTGTATTTGTTAAGTAGACCAACACTGTCCTCACAAAGACCTCAGGGCTAGGGCTGGGCTGCTGGAGGTCCTAGTCCCAGGCGTCATTTGTTTGTTCATTCATTTATTCCCATGTCTGCTCCTGGTGTCCTTTCTGGCCTGCTATAAACCCTTCTCCTCCCAGTGAGGCCAGGCCCTCCCCACCCTGGCCTCTCTTTGCCCGTGCCACTCTCCTTCTGCCTCACTGGCTTCTTGGCTGTTTCTCTAAGAAACCTCTAGACCTTTGTTTTTGCTGCTGTTGTTTGTTCCCAGCTGGAACCTTCCTGCCCCAGGTGCATGCATGGCTAGCAACTCTTGACATTCGGATGTCAGCCCGGTGCTTCAGGAGTTTCCCCTCCTTGAGTGCCCATCTGAAACTCTCCCTCCACTTTTTATTTCCACACAGTCTTGTTTTGTCTCCTTCAGAGCCTAAAAATACCTTGTTTATTGGTTCTTTGTTTATCACATGTCTTTCCAGGCATTGGGGAGCCCAAAGGAGCCATCAACTCACCAAGTCCTTCCTAGGAGCCAAGGTCTCAGCTGCTTTCCCTGCTGGTCCACAAGTGCCCAGGACTCTGGGGTGGGGGGCAGGCGGGGCACTGAGGTTAGTGTAAGGTAGGCCTTGCTCATGGACCAGTCACAAGGGATGGTTGCCATGACAATTGGCTGCCCATCTCTGAGGGTCTCACATAAAGGCTTAAGGCTTTGATCCAGCCTGTCAGAGGGGGCCTAAATGGCCACAGCTCCAGGGACCCTATACACTCAGAAAGCAGATTCCCCAAGCCCTTCCGGGGTTAAGCCCCATGGCTGGGTTGTAGAGAGGGTGCATGCAGAGATTGCCACCAAGCCTGGGCACCTCCTTATCCAGTATGATGGAGATAAATGAGAGGCGTCTGGAGCTGGGGTGGATGACAAGGAGTCTGGTGCAGCCTGAGTGACACAGGGCTTTGGGAGGGGGACAAGGCAGTGGGGGGTGAAATGCTGGAAGAATCCATAAACCCTCCAGGACGCTCCCTCCATGGTGAAGAAGGGAAATGTGCTGGGGAGTGGGGTGGAGGGGGTGGCTTCTGGGCCCAGTTCAACCTTAACCCATGGATGGACAGTGACAGAGTCCTTAATGCCGCCTTGGTGTTGAGTTCAGGATGGGGGACCAAGTAGGGGGCAGTGGGACCTTGCCCAACAGTCCTGGCTCCACTCCCCATCTACCCCCATCTCCTTCCTTCTCCTTCCACCTTCCCAGGGTCCTCAGTCTTCAAGAAGTGTCCTCTCTGGTTACCGGCTTGGGATCAGTGGGCATGATCAGGGCATGGTTGTGGGTGTCTCAGATAGCCAAGCTCCTGAGACCCACCCCAGGAACCCCCAGTCTCTGTTCCTCCCACCTAGCTACTGCCCCAGTAACCCCTACAAGTGTGGTGCTGAGAGAGGAATCAGGGCCAAAGACCCCTCATTCCTCTGAGATGGAAGGAGGTCCTCTACCTTGAAGGAACTATGGCCCCATCTTGCCTCAGCTTTGGTGGTGCACGGCCACCAGATAACCTCAGGGTCCCTTTGGAGGTCAAGTCTACAGCTCCAAAGAGAAAGGAGGGAACAACGCACACTGTGGATTCCACTGCTGCCACCTGGTGGCTTAAAGAGGCAAAACACCTGTGATTCCAATTTCCAGAAGGAGATGGAGGGAGGATACTCCTCAGGGTTGGGGGCAGAGGCACAGGGGATTAGGATATGTACTCCTCCTCTCACCCTTCACTAGTATTCTGGCCTGGAATCTGGGCCTTCACTTGCATTGGCTCGGAGCAACCCCAGGTGCCATCAGACATGTACCACTAGAACTTTCCAGAATGCCTTCAAAGCAGATCTGTCTTCAGAGATGACCCATCTGGCCTCTACTGTGTTAAGGGAGGATTGGGGGCCAGAACGATATCCAAGATCACAGCCAATGGGTCTTGGTGGCAGAGAAGAGGGGGAGGAATAGGAGCCTAGAAGGAGGAGGGAGAAGGAGGAGCAGAGAGGTGGGTGTAGCCCAGCCAAGCCCTGCTCTTCCTTGCCTTACTCTCCAAAGCAGCTGGTTCCCTCTTTGCAGGACCTGAGATACTGAGATCCGTTGCAGATCTGAGTCCCATGAAGCTCTCCTCAGCACCCTGCAGCTTCTCAAGTGTGTTGTAATAGCCCCCCTCCCTGCTCCAGAATTGGGGAGGCTTGCTCAAGACCCTTAGGCCTTGGCCATTGGGCCCCTCAAAGGGTCCTCAGGAAGGAACAGATTTCCCTTTCTGCTATCCCTTAATTCCCCACCACTCTGCCTGCATCAAGGTTAGTCAAGGTCACAAAATTGACTGAAGGGATTATGGTGTGGTAGGCAAAGTTAAAACTGGGTATCAGAAATGATTATTTCTGGAGTCCAAGCAAAAATCAAATGCAGCACTTAATGTGGGCTTCCCTCTCCCTTTTCTTAACCTCCAGGGGACATATCCCACCTTGACATCCTGTCCTAATGGGGCTGGTTTCCTGACATTGTTTGCCCTTGTCCACTCACCAGGCCACAGGACATGCTATTTCCCCAGTGGCACATTTCCCAAGTCTCAATAACTAATCGAGAATAACCTCCAGGAAAAGATGGTGCTGAAATCACTAGATGATAATCTGAGGGGAAAATTAATTTGGATCCCTACCTCACACCTTAAAACAAACACCAATTCTAGTTGGATCGCAGCTAGAGGGACCAAAGAATGAAGAACACATTTCCAGGAAAAAACAAAGGGTTTTTGCATAGTTTTAATCTCATATGACTTTTTCTAACCATAACAACAACAACAACAACAACAACACAACAAAACAAAAACAAGAAAAGCCACAAGAGAAAAAAAAAACAGATAAATTTGACTGCATATAAATCAAACATTTCCATTGGAAAAAAATAAAACTTTAAATATAAACAAAACTGTGGGAAAAAGTCACAAACTTCGATAATATATGAAGGGCTCCTATATTCGAGAAGGAAAAGACCAGCAATCCCATTGAAAAATGGGCAAAGGAGATGAACATACAGTTCACACAAAAGGGAATCCAAAAGACTCAACCACAGAAGAAACTATGCTCAACCTCATTACTCTGAAAGAAATGCAAATTCGATAGGCAAACTTGTGAAAGGTCAATGCACATTGCTTGGAGAGCAAGGGGGTAGCAGAAACTTGTAGCTGCTTAGTAGAGTGGAAATTGTATAACCTCCATGAAAGCAACTTGGCAATATCTACCAAAATTTAAAGTGCATAGATCCTTGGGCACCTGTGTGGCTCAGTCATGATCTGATGGTTTGAGTTTGAGCCCTGATTTGGGCTCTGCCCTGAGAGCTCAGAGCCTGCTTCGGATTCTCCCTCTCTTTCTTCACCTCCCTTTCTCTCTCTTTCTGCCCCTCCCTTTTTCTCTCTCAAAAAATAAATAAACATTTAAAAAAATGCACATATCCTTTGATCTAGCACTGCTCACTTCTAAGAATTCACACGCATGTGAAATTATGCCCCAGGACATTCACTGTGTGATGTTTCTAAGACTATTCGGTTGGAAACAGCCCACCCCGAGGAGGAGCCTGGCTGAGTGAATAAGGAGCAGCCTCATTGTACAGTCTATGCAGCTATTAGAACAGAGGAGGGTGGGGCAGTGCCACACGTAGGGGTGTAAGGATGAGGTGTAGTATATGTTCAGGATGTTAACCTCGTGTTTTTTAAAAGAAGGGTAAGTGTTCTGGAACACTGTGGTACCTTCCAGACCTCTCAGCCCCTATCTTCCCTGCTCTGTCCAGCAAAGTTGAGTTGTGTGTGGGGCACCTCCCTGGCTCTGCACCCCTGGTATTGGGTCTGACCACTGGGAGCCCACCAGAAATTTAGCAGGTGGGAGGAGGAGGTCATGTTTATTCCCGTGGTCCCTCCCAGTCAATCCTTCTTTTGGTTTTTCTAAACAGAGATCTGGTCACATCCCTCCCTGTTCATACTCTGTGGCTCCCTTTTGCTCTCTGGATAGAAGCCAATCCCTACCTTCGACCATGGGGCCCCACCATAGCTTTTGAGGGTCTGCTCCTGTCGGCTGCCTGGCTGCCCGTTCTCTGTGCCTCCAAATCTCTCCCAGGCTCCTGGCCTTTTCCTGCTGCCTGCAATACTCCTCTTACCTGAGGGGACAGCCTCAAAGGAACTCCTTGTCCTCTCCTGGCTGCTGTGCTCCTGCGCTCATGTCAGCTCCCATTGTAGTGCCTGTTGCTGGGCTGGGCTCTGCCAGGAGGCTGAAAGCAGGGGCGCTCTTCCCTGTGCCCCACAAGTGCTCCTGGAATGCAGAGTCTGGCCAAATAGACAGAGGTTCCATGAGGCTCTTGGGTTCTGAGACCCTTCTGAGTCTGAGTTCTGCTGTAGGGCCCAGCTCTGGTCCTTCCAGACTTTGAAGAGAAGGTGCCCTGCTTGACTCACCTATGGAGACTGGACCAAAAGAGGCGAGAGAGGACCCAGGGGACTGGAGACCAAGACTCAGGCAAGAGCCCTTGTAGAACAGGCTGTTCGTCAAGACAGGGTAGGAAAGGGGCTGTGTGCAACCAGAAGCCGTGTTTTTAAAAATAACTCTGCTGTCAGCAGTGGTGAAACAATGTAATAAATATGAGAAATAAATCTCGTTAACATGTAATGAGCTGCCTTATTAATGTGTTAAACTTGTAAGAAATGCTTAAGTGTTTAATTGGCACCTAATGAGGGTGCCAATTAGGAATCATTATACATTTCTTTAAAAACTCCTAATTGGCAGGGGGCCATTTCAATCAATGCCACAGGGCTGGCTCCATAGGGACCTTGTCCTGGTGGTACAGTCTGGTAGCTCTACCTGCAGGGCCACACATCTGGTGGCTAGCCCCACTGGAGCCCACAGCAAGGTCAGGGCCACCGGGGTTGGACCTGTCCTAAACCCCGCCAAGCGTCAGGTTTCTTCCCAACCACCGAATCCTGCTGCCAATTAAAGTTCACCTGAACTGGTGCCTTTGTCAGGAGGCCACCTTGTCCCTCCAGCCAGATGGGGGTAGGGGGAGATTTGGTCTGTCTGGAGGTTTCGACAGGCTGGGACCTCTCTGAGGACTAGGACTGTGGCTGTCCACCAGTGTGTAGCTCACAGAACCTTTGTGTCCCTTACTCAGCTCCCCTAGGAGCCCAGAGGAGGCTGAGTGGAGGCTGAGCCAGGGGAGGAGATGCCACTGGGGTAGGGAGCTCCCTGTGGCTGGAGACAGGCCGAGAAGCAGTGCTAAAGAGCATCCTAGGGCATCCCCAGGGCCTCTGAGGGGCATAATCTGGGCCTCTCTCTCTCTCTTCCTCTCTCAGCTAAATCTCATCTTGGTTACCTTTATAAGCGGCCCCTGTGTGCCTGGCAGTGCCCAAGGGAGGGCAGACAATGGACTCAAAGTGGATTCCATCCCTCCTGACTTCAGGGATCAGCCCCCCTTCCCAGGAAAGTAAAGCCAAGCAGATCTATATTCCAGGCCAGGCCAGTGGAAGAGAAGCGTCTTGAGCAGCCAGAGCATGATTAATTACCAAATTAATCATTCAGGTAATTGCCAGAGAGCTGGGAGGAGGGTAGGGAGGGAGGCTGGTGCCCATCAGGGGCAAGGTCCAGCCAGGGGCCGGGTAGGGCATGACCCTAGCCCACGCATGGGGCTGGAGGGCTGAGGGCTGGCTGCAGGGGAGGCAGCAGGCTGAAGGCCTTGGGGGCCAGACTAGAGGGCTCCAGAGCTCAGTGGAAGGCTTGCTGGCCTGTGAATGGAGGATGGAGGGGCCATGGGGGCAGTGTGGCAAGTAGGCATGGCTGGGAGCCTGGTTAAGGTGGCTGGCAGGCCCAGGGAAGATGACCAGGTGGTCTGTGTGGGCATACTGTAAGATGTTGGGGGGAAGGAGGTCCCTGGCTCTCTGAGCTGGACAGAGAACACGCTGGGACAAGGGGCCAGATCCTCCCCTGCAGCCTGTGGACTCTGAGACCCTCTGTGGCTCTTGTGTTAGGAGTGACTGGGAAGTGGCAAAACAGCCTCTGCCAACCTCTGGTTTTCAGGAACTGATAGGAACCAGCGGGACCCCATCTGTCCCAGTGGAAAAATACCCAAGGTGGCCGTTTGGAACCAGATCAGAGGGCTCTCTGATCCCAGAGCTCAGGCTCTGCCCTATCCTTCTTGCATGCCCTACCTGCTACCACTGTCCCTCCCAGGTCAGATCCCAGAGGCTGAGCTGTGTTCCCAGGAGGCCCCACGTCAGGTCAGGTTTGGAGGAAGGAACTGCCCCATACCCCTGTCCCCACTTGGCAGTGGGGTGCCTGATGGGGCCATTTGTACCACAGGCAGAGGTGACTTTATGACTTGGGCCATTAAGGAGGGTTTGCAGGGCAAGGCCTTAGGAGGTGTGACCTGGACCAGGTGGACGGACAGTCACTGTGGACCCCAGGGCTGCTGGAGGGCTGAGCCTATATGCGACTCCTCTCACTCCTGCAAAGGCCATGTACTCCTCTGGGCCACCCTTTAGATCTTTAGTGTGTTACTCACTTACCTGGTGTGTCCTACGTGTCAGGCACTGTTTGAGACCCTCTACAAATATGAACTCAATGTTTTCAAGTAGGGAGGATTTGCCCCAGTTTACAGGTGAGGAAACTGAGGCAAGAGATGCAGAGGCTTGTCTGGGGTTGCATAGTGGTTGAGCTGGGATTCAGACCAGCTCTTTCATGCAGCAAGGGGCACTCAGGTGAGTCCAGGTGTCCCAGGGTCCCTGGGCAGGGGTCTCTGGGACCCCTGTCACCAAAGCCCATGGTGGAAGGCAGACCTGATTCGCCACGAGTCATACCCTCCTGACAGCTGGAAGAGGGTCCCAGGTCAGTTTTACCACCATTTCCTCCTCGGAATCATCTGCCTGCTGCACTTGACCACCAGTAATCACATTGCAGGAGCTGCGTGTTTCCTGCTATCTGCCTTGTTGGAGATGATGTATGGGGAGGAGATGGTGCAGCGCCCGCCCTCCCCAGCCACACAGCTTGGCTGCTGCAGGAGGCAAACGCTCCATCTCATGTGTCCACTCATGGGGATACCGGAGCTAAAAGGAAGAGGACTCTCGGTGATATACCCAGGAACCAGCCTCAGTCCAGGACCAGAATGGGACCTGCCATGAGGGATGCAGGAATGAACCAGATCCTTTCCACGGCTGGTCACAGAACTGGGTTCAAACCCTGCACGATCTAAGATAAGTCCGCAACTTTACTGACACTCAGGTGCAGGAAAGATAACTGATTAATCTCAGAAGAGTTCAAGGAGGGAATTGGGGGAAGCCTTCATGGTTCGGGGAAAGGAGAGACATTTATTGTCTTTCTGTGTGATGCCCTGGTGGGCCCTGCAAGGAGCTAGGATTTAAGGTAAAGATGGGACAGAAATTTACGGTGGAGGTCAGGATAGACACAGGTGGCAGTGAGAAAGTTCCAGGAAGGAGTCATCTGCTGATCTGTGAGCTTGGGCCATGACCACCAAAGGGCATGTCCCCCAGCTTCACCCCTCCCCAACCTCCAGCCAGCTGAACCTGCCAGTAGGCCAGCCCTGTCAGGGGCAGGAGAAGGCTGGCTGTCTCTCCTCCCTATGGAAGACCTCTGGTGAAGGCGAGGGGGACCCAGGCCCTCTGCCACCCTCAGTGCTTGGCACAGACCCCTGCTGGCCCCAAATATCCACAGGGCTGCTGCTGAATGGTGAAGCACCTTGGGGTTCAGTTTTTATCCCCTTGGTGTGCAAGGCTAATTAGATCCTGGGGTGAGGGCCACAGCTTCAATCCCCTAGGCCCAAGATGGGTGGGGTCTCTGGGGCCTGTGCTCTGGAAAGACCCATTTTTCATGGTAAAAGTACAAATAACTACATACATTTATTGAAGACTCTCCATGTGCTTTTAATATATTACTAATTTAAGTTCAATGATGCAAGAATCACTTATCAATCCTCCATTCAGTAGATAGCCCTGAGTACATACGATGCACAGGGCTCCATTCTGGAGGCTCAGGCCACAGCCATGAACAGTTTTCCTGAGCCAGCCCCAGTCCAGCCTGTTCCTGGCAGGGAGGAAGCGAACAGCTTCATTGCACCAGCCATCCAAGAGTCCTGAAAAACGCCTCAAGGCTAAATTTCACTCTGAGCACAGCCCTCCTCCAGTCCCTCCGGGACCTCCACCTGCCCCGCCCCCAACCAACCCCATACTCTGGGTGTGCACCGCCACCTGGTGGTCATATTAGGAAAGGGCTCCGAACTGAGTGCCCTTGTCTTCAGGAGGGAAACAGTGTTGGCTCCACCCACTCAAGGAGGGGAAGGTCAGCCCTTGGGCCTCCTGGGGCTCTCTGAGGGGCGTAGAGATGGGTGTGGTCTGTCTGGGGGAGTCTTTCAGCAGCACCACTACCCTGGCGATTCTTGCAGAGCAGTGTCTGATGCATCCCCGCTCCTACCTGCACCAGTGTGGAAGACAGGGGGGTTACTTTGTAGAGAGGCAGCGAGGTCATGTCATGTAGGGCTGGCCCAGCACAAAGTAGGCCTTCCCTGTGTGTGGGGTTGCCAGGCGAGATCCCCATCCCCAGCACCCTGGCTGTGAGAAATCCCAACATTCCTTACACCTTGCCCAGCCTGGAACATCTCCCACCACCTGTGTCCAAACCCGGTGCAAGTCCAACACAGTGAAAGCCTTGTCTGGCCCCCAGCCAGAAGCGATGACCTCTTTCGAATTCTCCTGTCTGGGGAGAGGTGTGGTGTTGCTGTCAGTGTCACTGTTCTGGCTTGCACACCAGGTGGGATTCTCCACGGCCAGCCCCTTCTGGATGCCCTCTCGGCTCCGGAATCCAGTAGAAGGCCTGGCATAGGAGTTGGGACTGTTTGAAGGGAATGAATGAGGGGCAAGAGGAGCGGGCAGCTCTGTCTTCAGAGAACATCCCTTCCTTCTCTGGGAGTGTCCAGGCCCTGTCTCATGCTGAGCAATCTTACTGCCCTGCGTCAGTTTCCCCCTCTGAAATATGAACACACAGTGGTGCCCACACATTGGGGCTGCTGGGGGATTATAGGGGTTCTGATTCTGCCTGCGAGTGTCCCAGGAGGTTCCCACACACAGATTCTGGGTCTGACCCACCTGCAGGGACTTACAGCAGGAGCCCTGCCCTCCTCCTTCGCTCCAAGCTTCATCTTATTGAGTGTCACCTTATTGACCCTTTATTGAGCTGCTGCTAAGTCCCTTAAGTCTTTCATAATCTGGTGTTCTCAGCTTTCTCCCGGTGAAGAGCATCTCCATGAGTTCCAGCCAGGGCAGGGGCCCTCCCCCCAGCTGCACGGACTACTTGGGGCCTCCAACCTGCTGGCTTGGGAGTGGGGGTGAGATGGGGGTTAGTGTTTGCCTGCTGGGGGCTGACCAAGAGGGACCTCAGCAGCAGGGCCAGGACTAGGATGAGGCAAGTGAGACACCCAGGGCACAAATTTAAGGAGGCACTCACGCTCAGGTTGGTGCATGTGCCACCTGAGTGAGTGGTTCCTTACATTTATTTGGAACCCTAGGCCCCCATTCACCTCACCCTAGCCGCCACCAGATGAACTCCTGACGTGGGGCTTGCAGTGCGAGGGCTGCTTGAGGGATGCTCTCCATAGCAAATGGGGGAGAGGCTGAGGGCAGGGAGGCATTCAAGGACGGGGCCTGAGGAGAACTGGGGCGGGTGGGGGGCGTTGAGCTTCAGACAAGTGACCTGGCTGAGGCTGGGAGCAGGAAGGCCCCTCGCAGTGCCTGCGGCTACCAGCAGGTAGCAGCACAGACTGACATTGGAGACTAGGAGGCAGACTGGGGACCCAAGTAGGCAGTGCCTTCTGGGCGCCCCGTCAGGCCCTGTTACCTTCCTGTTTCTAGGGTTTGTGTGAGACTCCTTTCTGGAATGGTGTAGAAGAAAAGCCGAGTGCCTGGATCTGAGCCTGATGACCTCAGTCTTTGGATGCTGATCTCTAAGATTAATGACGGTAGGCCCTCACAACAGACACTGGGAATAAAGTGAGATTGTTCGGGATGGTGCCAATCAAGGGTAACTGTTACTAGGACCAGATTCTGGCCATCGTCCAGCCATGGGTGCCTGTGAGCTGAATGGTGCTCCTGCTGGCAGTGGGGAAGATTGACCTGACCCTCCCTCTATGAGTGATCCACTGGGTCTGGCACATGGCATGAGCTCAATAAATCACACATCATTATGGTTTATTATTGCTATTATTATTATTGGCATTGTTACTACCCCAAAGCTTTTTATCTCTTGTCACACCTCGGGAAGTAGAGCTGACTGCCCCTTTTAAACCAAGCCTCCAGGTCTCCAGGCCTCCAAATGAAGTGTACTAAGAGCTGGCCGAATGGAAATGGCCAGGGCGAACATATCCTTTCTCTCCTGTTCAACCAGTGAGTAGAGGACAGGAGGCCCACCAGCCTGAATGGCTGGAACATCTGCCATTGTCCCCTTCCTACATTCTCCCAGGCCAGACCCCAGGTTGTAGCCGGGTAAAGGAGAGGCTTAGGGGACTGGCTGGGCCTCAGCCAGGAGACCCTAGGGAAGCCCCAGCAAGCGGGCGCTTTCATCCAGGAAGCTGCCATCCAGGAAGGCAGGAGCTGGCCTAGTGTGAGACTGGGAGACCAGGTGCTCCTTGACAGTCACCTGTGGGGCTGGGCAGCCCCAGGTGGGAGAGCTGGCACCTAGCGACAATGTATCAGAATCGAGGGCTAGCAGACAAGGCCACGGATCCTCCTATGCAATACCACATATGTACTCCTGGATGATATGGGGCTAGAATCCAGGCTTCCATGAAGCCTCAGAAATGACCCAGTCCTAGCCCTCGCCTACAAAAGCTGGGCGGAATCTGTGGCCCTTTCTCCTGAGTTGCCTCTGTGTAAGTGGTCTGGGGCATGCCCAGCCTCCTGCCAGGCTAAAGAGACCAGGAAGGTGGGGGCTTGGAGCATCTTGGGCCACGCTGGTGGGTGCAGGCAGATTTGTGTCCTGAGAGACTCCATGTCAAGGCCTGCCTGGGCCACATGGGTTGTGGGCCCTGGCCCCAGGCTGTACCAAGTTCGAATCTAGGCTCGGTGTGTTCACCGGCTGTGAACGGAGCCCTGGGCTGCTTGCCTCTGACTGCTCAGTTGCAAGGTCCTCACTTATGAAATGGGAGTGACAAAACCCTCCTTCCCCAGCCATCTGTGGGCATCAGACATGATGAATGTTGGTCCCCAGTGAGAGACACTCTGGTCCTCCCTCCCTCCTCTGACCCCCAGCCCACACAGGAATCCCAGGCCTCCCACATGCATAGATCCATCTAGGCACCCAGAGAGTTTCCTTTCAAGCTGAGCTGAGAAAAAAATGGACCCTCCAAAGCCGAAGGGAAATCATGCTTGGGATGATGGGAAGGTCTCTGACCCAGATTGCATTCCTCCAGCCAGAGGCTGAGAAAAGGAGCCCCCTTCCCAGACAGGTCTCAACCCCACCTGCTTCTCTGCTCCCCACACAAATGCCCTCCTGGGCTGAGCCTCTAGACCCGGGGTTTCCTCTGTGGTGGAGGAGACCATCCCTACTTCTTGTTCCTCTCCCCCCACTCCGCCATGCCTGCTGACTTTCCTCTAGGTCCTGCAGGTGTGTGGAGGTGGTCTCCCCCTGGGGAGAACAGACACCTACCCTGATCTTCCACTTGCAGAATCCAAGAGGCCAGGGTGACGAGTGGGGGTGAGGACCACTGCCAAGGGGTTCTGAGGCAGGGGTGAGAGAGGGCAGGCCCTGGCGCAGATGGGACAGCATCCCAGCCTCACCCCTCTCCACTGTACCTGAGGGTCTCCACACTCTCCCTTTCCCCTCCTCCTCTCCCTGCATCTTCTGCTTATACACTTCTTGTTCATTTCTCAGCTTCACTGGCTTTTCAAAAGAGGCCTCTGTACAGCCATAGATACTTCTGCCTGCAGTTCCCCCTGTCCTGGGCCCACAGAGGCCAGGCTGGATGGGGTGCCAGACCAACGGCTCCTGGGGTTCCTTTGGATACCCTCAGCCAACGTGCTCCACACTGAGGACTGCTGAGGGGTGCAGCTGCACAGGATAGGGTGAGCTTATCTGCCCTCAGCCTCTGAATGCCCCCCCCAGGCACACCTGGACCTTATCCCTGCCTTCTTTTGCATATAGATGTAGGTATAAAGATATATAGACATAGGGTGTGTATATATACACATCACACACACTCACAATCATCCTTTTTTCCTGTTTGACACCTGCTTCCTCCCATCTCAAATGGAGGTGCAGGTACCAACCAATGGAGCTGGTTCCCTGACAGGACCACAGTGCTGGGCTTGGTAATGTTTCTGGAAGGAATCCATAGCAAGGTTAGATTGCTCTACTGGTTTCTGGGCTAACCTCCACAAGAACCACCTTTACATTCTGAAGGTGTCCCTGGCGTCTGCCTGCAGCCAGGCACTGGGGTTACTGTATACACTTTGGCTGGAAGCTGACACTTCACTTCATTAAACAAGGTGGCTTCCTCTGAAGGCGCCCATCCATGTCCATGCCGTTAGCACCCACTGCAAACTGCTGCAGCTTTTGCCCCGAAGCCCTGGTGGCTATTCATTTATAGAGGTTTCACTTATCGATGTGTGTGTGTCTAGCAGGGGCATTTCCCAAGGGCCTCCTTTAACAGTCAATTTCAGGAGCAGTAAGGGCAAGGCAGGTGGCTTTCTCACCCCGTTGGCCTGGCTGAGGGCAGTGAGGAGAGTTCTGGTCAGCCCGCCAAGCCCATGGTCACAAGGACACATCAACTGAACCCTTTCACCCTGATATTTATTGATCCCATGCTCTGTGGAAGACCTGGGAATGTGCAGGGAGTTTGGGTCTCCTCCAGGATTGGGAGAGAGAGCTAGCAAATAGAAGGTGGGTAGGAGGTATCTGCAAAGGGACAGGGATGAGGCAGTGGCCCTGTCACCCACAAAAAGTTGCACTGTCCACTACCTGGGCCCACCCATGGGAAAGGGCATGGGGTAGGCAGCAGGAGAGAAGGGGAACAGGGTCCTCCTGGAGCCTCTGTCCTGGCCCTAGTCCCTAGGTGCTAGCCTTACTCTGTAGGCCTCATTCTTTTAGGGTCCCTCAGACACTGAGTCTTCTGTAGCTCCCACATTTTTGGATTGAGGGGTTACCCAGTAGGATGGGGGCACACAGCCCATCGACCCCTCTCCTCTCACCCCGTGACCCTTAGGAATTTTTCTGCTAGTCCACAAGACCAGGGTCATCACTGACAGGCCCATCTGTCTGACCCCAATGAGGGTGGCCTATGGAATGTTTGGGGCATCGCCTTTACCCAGGGCCCTGTCCTGCAACCCTGGCTTCCCGCCCTGCCCTCCACCATGGAACTGGTGCTCACCCTGTCCTTGTTTCCTATGCTGACCTGAAGGCTCAGCTCTTTAGGGGAGGATCTGGATGTCACTTAGAGTCCTGGTTTGTGGGATTTTCAATGCTAAAATTGGGCAGTCCTGAGAAAACCAGGCCAGTTGGTCATCCTGGTGTCATTCTCCCCAAACCCTTCTGAACTCTGTAGGTGGTTTCCACACAAATGACCTTAAGGCTTCCCAACCCCACCCACCCCCTACACCCTTGTGATCTGGGAAAGACCACATTACTGTGCTCCCTTTTGTGTTTCAGACCCAGTTCCTATGGATTCTGAGGCACCACACCTCCCCCTAGACCTTGGGGCTCAAGCCCCCTCCTTCCTCAGGTCCCACAAGGTCCTGTCCACTTAGCCTTTCCACCCAAGGGGACGGTAGGCATTGTGACTCCATTCCAGAGTTGAGACATGAGGCCCCACACTAGCCTGAACTCAGGGCCAGAGGCATTTCATCAAGGAAAACAAACTAGGCTGCCAGCAAATAGCTAAGATCCAAGTGACTACGCCAGGCCCCCACACAACCCCTCACCCATCCTGTCTCTCCTGGAGTTTCACACCCCAAGTGTCATAGACTCACACTCTTTTTGTGTAAACATCTTAATTACATCTTTAATGCTCTCACATGGAGATGCTGTGAGTTAAATTACAGCGTCTGTGCATCCTAAATTACACACAGCCCTCCAGTTGGTTCAAGTGCGAATGTATTTATAGTATCTAGAGGAGGGACTACATCCCAAATCTTCCCCACATGGGCCTCCTTGGCCCTCACATCCTGACACGTGGTATTTGCCTGACAGAAGGTCTGTGCTGCCACCCCCACATCCCCTCCAGCCCACGGAGGACAGCAATGGTGGTGAGGCTGGTCATGGGGGCATGCTTCTGTGCATGCTCATGTGCGCATGCATGCCCAGAGTATTGCCCAGCTCCTAGGGTCTGGCTTGGCCCCATGCCTTGTCCACGTGCAAGGGGTGTGGGGTGGGTGGACAATGAGTGGGTGGGCTATGCTATCAAAAAATAGGTCTGTTTCCCCTGGGGCTATCCCCACCCCAGGGGAAACAAGGCAGCAAGAATGTCCCCAGATAGCCCACAGCCTGTGACCACTGCCCTCAGACCAGGGCAACCCTAGATTCCCAGTATACACCAGGACAGGGAACTGTTTTCAGAAGCAGGTTACCTGGCTTGTAGAGCCCAGTGAAGAGATGAGATGGGCAGCAGGACCTTCACCTTGGCTTTCCTCTCCCTTCAGTCTTGAACACTGAAGGCAGAGAAGGTGGCCTATTCTGATGCTCCCACACACATCAAGGGGGTGGAGTGAACTTGGAGGGTGGGGCCCATGCAGAAGGTCTCCATCCTACCCTGCGCTGGGACACACACATGCCTGCACATGGGCACATTCACACACATGCCTGAGGCCTTTCAGCAGGTCCAGGCTGTTCCTCTACACTCGTTCCCCTACCTCCTTTCCTCTTTCCCAGGCAACAGCTGGCTGCCAGGGAGGGTGGCTGGAGGCCTCATTGACCCTCCAAAATACTGATGGGCTTTGGGTAGGAGCAGCTCTCTTCCTGGCATCCTTGCCCACCTGGCAGTTCTTGCATCATCCCTGGGCTTCTCCTGGGGCGACCTGGTTGTTGCCTCTCCCCACTCCACAGGAGGCTCCAGATTCCGAAGACAGGCCTTTCCCTGACAAAGGGGAAACCCTCCCTACTCTCCTCCCCTTTCCCCACCCATTCCATGTCTCCCCCCATTTCCTCCACATTAGAGGAGCAGACCATGATGTGCGGGGTCTGGGGAGGACACAAGGAAGCTGGCATGGCTCTCAACCTTCCTGACATGAGGGATACCCTCCATGCCAGGGCCCTCAGATCAGGGGACATCAGTAGCCAGATGTCCAGCCTGGCCAGGGCCTCTCTTAGAGCCTGGAGAGTCAGCAGGTGGGTCCTGGGAATAGCCGGGCCTTGGCAGGGCAGGTCCTGAGAGTAGGTCTTAACAATAACAGAGTGGGCAGCTCAATGGGCACTGTGGCAGGTGTCTTCATCAGAAGTCCAGGCCTGTCCCCTGGCCACTCACGCATGGATAGCATTGGCTACGTCGGTGAACACCAGCCGGCTGGGCCTCTGCAGTGGGCCCTGAGAAGGGAGAGTGGTCTGCAGAGAGACAGGGGCATCAGGGACCTTGACCAACGCCATTCACTCTCTGGCCCAGTCACCTCCACCCTTGCTTCCGGGCTTGCCTGTTTTCACTTGGCACCAGCTATGCCTTCCATTTGGAATGCTAAGTTCAGCCTGGATATACCATCTGGCTCTGATGGCCCCTCCCCCCACAGCCATCACCAGCTTGCCAGCATGCATTTACCCTGTGGGCCTAGAGGCTGGATTAATTAATGCATGCACCACTCTCTCCCAGCAGAAGGGGGCTCACCTCTGTATCCCCCTAGCCCTAGCCCTAGCTAGGGGCTGGACCAAGGGAGGCAGGGAGGCGCACAGGAAACAACTGTCAAATTGTCAGTAGTCCCATGGGTTGGGTGGACCAAGGTTCTAGCCTGATTTCCCAAACATCCCAAGTGGGGAATGTGTCTTAATCAGTTGCCACAGAACTGGTGGCAAAACCAGGTCTCTGGACTCTTCCTGAGTCCAGTCTCCTAATTCTGCCTCTGGCAGAGCCAGTGCATCCCCCCAGCAACCTGTGGGGTCAAGGCAAGGAGAAATGCAAATGGGTCAGGAAGAGACCAGACCTCCTCATGTTGCTCTGGCCCTTGGGATTTTAGGGACTGGTGGCAAGTGGCCAGGCAGCCCAGTGGCTCTGACAGGGTGACCATACAGGTACCTAACCCTTTGGACATAGGAGGCAAGTTTGGCTGGGGTCTCCACCCACCTAGGGTGGAGTTATTAGGAACCCCTAGTGTACTCGGAGGTACCCCTGTTCCAGAATCTGACCCCAACCATGACCTGCTCAGGACCAGGGCCCTCAGGGGGGCAGAGGAACCAGCCTCCCAGTTCCCAACAATCTCTTCCATCAGTCCTCTCTTGCTCTCCTAGCCAAGACATGGGGGCACAGAGGGCAAGAATTAGGACTTTCATTTGTAGACAAGAAAGCAGAGGCTCAGAGAGGCCAAGGAGGCTGCCAAGATCACTAAGCTAGCAGGGGCAAAGCCGGGCTGGATCCCAGGGCTGCCCTGACCTTGTGTAGTCAGTTTAAAGGTGGCCACAGGGAAACTCCAACAGTTTCTAAACAAACCTGACAAACCCATATACCTGATAGCTGCTACCTGACCACATAGCAGGTGCTGGAAAGCTGCATAAGCAAGGAGGGAGGGTGGGGGCGGAGGGCTCATGAGCAGCCTGCAGGCTGGGTGGGGAGCCTGGTTAGTGCCCACCTTGCCCTGCATGGCCTGCATAGAGGCAGCAGCCTGCATGGAGGCAGCGTCCCGCCCGTGCTCCAGCAGCTCCTGCTCCAGTTCATCTTGTTCCTCCGTAGGGTCGAAGTTGTACATGGGCATGAGCTGGTGGCGGAGCTTCTCCAGCCTGGGGGTGGGGGGGAGGCTGCTGGGGGCATGGCAGGCCCTTCCCCTCCCTCCAGCCCTCCGGGCACTGCCTGATGCCCGGCTGAGCCATAGCACACAACTATGTTTAGGGGGCCCGAGATTTCCTCTGGGATTAAATGAAAGCTATTTTTGTACCTGCAGTACCACCTCCACCCCTCAGATAGATAGTTACCCACTCCTGGGACCAGATAGGGCTGTGGCCCACGGAGGCATGATCTGTGGGGTCCATGGGACTGCCTAGGCCAGGGCTTTGTGTGATCCACAGCCCCTGGGGGCCAGGCAGGGTAGGGGAGTCAGTGACCTGGAACTCAGGACACTGGGGCAAGGGTGGCTCAGTGCTCCTGAAGAGAAAGTATTCATCCCCAGCCATGAGTGGGCAGAAGAGGACCTGACTCCCTGACCAGGGTGAGGGGCCCCAATGTTGGCGGGACTGTTTTCCCACCCACGTTTCCTGGAGTCCAGCCCAACACTGCCAAGGGGCTGGAGTTTTGGGTGGCAACTGGGGAGTTACCTCTTCTTCTTCCTGATGTATAAAACCTGCAAGAGAAGGAGCAGCATCAAATGGCTGGGAATGGATTAGCCAGCAGTCCCTCGGGACAGGGGACAACCTGAGGCTGATGATGGGGAGAACTGTGGGTCCCCGTGTCCTCAGGGGATTCCCTCCCAGGGACACACACATCCTGCACTTGTGCCTCCTTTTGACGTTTATCAGCTGCTGACAGTGCCTGGGCTTCGAGGTGGGGAGCAGGTTCGTGCTCGAGGTGCCCATCCAGGGAAGACCACATAGTCAGGCCTGGCCTGCAGACAGGAAGACCCTATCTCTACCAATACAGACTGCGGTTCCAGCTACTTAGCACCTGCCTTGGACTCCTCAGGGCTGAAGGGGGAGGGAAGATTTCAGCACACCCCCTCCTGTCAATTCCCCCTAGGGAGTACAGAGCCATGGATGGGCAAAAAGAACAGGGGACAGGTAGTGGCCAGACTCTGCAGGACAGTGGCTCTAGGCAAGGCTCTGGGCTGGGTTTTTTGGTTTCCATGGGAGGCTGATGGCCTTCAGAGGACACGGCTTGGGGAGGAGAGCGTGAGCCCCTGAATAGTAGCCCAGACTAAACACCAGAGCTCAGATGCTAGAGGAACATAGGAAAGCCCTTGGGTCCTAACCCCCATTTTACAGACTCAAAGATAAAGGCCTAGGCGCCTGAGGAAACATGCAAGACCTAAGAGCTCCGGGCAGGAGCAGAACATCCTGATACAAAGCACTGAGAGGGGGAAGAAGGGCTGGCCACCAGGGCAGGGACTCCAGGGACCTCTGTCACCACCTGGCTGTTCCCTAAACTGGTGGTTTCTGGCTGCCAAGAGAATGACCACTTCTGCCTGGGGGAAAGCCATTTCCCTAGAGTGTGTCCCAAACCCTCTGTGGCTCTCACATCCTTTGTGCCTCGTTCACAGCTTGTATCTGGTTTGGTTTCCAGCCTGACCCAGAGTTCCTCTTGCTGCTTGTTTCCTCAGAAACCCCAAAGGCCTGAAAAGAAACTGCCCCTTGCTTCGCATCCCCTCCAGGGGTCACATGTGGATGATACCCTTGCTGTCCTGTGGGAAGGTTGCTGGGGGAGCTCCAGGTCTCAGGCGCAGCCCCCTATCTGCCTTGAACCAGCAGCGTCAGCCCCAGAACCCGGACTCCCTCTACTCCCTCTGCTCTGGCCCTGCCCCAAACCCTCCTCACTGCCCTATAGACGGGTCTTCATGAGAGGCCAGAACCTTTATCCAATCTCCATGTCTTGGCCCTGCTGTTCCCTCTGCCCCAACTACTGACACCACCCTCCCACACACCTTCCTTTCCAAATCTTCTCCACCCCTCGCCATCCAGGTGCAGTGCTGCCTCCTCCAGGAAGCCCACCCATACTACTCCATCTGTGTGAGCCACACAACCTGGCACTGATTTGCTCCTCCCCATACTCAGCATGGCCTTGCTGGGGGCTGGCATGAAAGGAGAAGAAGCAGCACTCAGGGAGCATCTCTGAACCTGATCCCTAGTGCCCAAGAGCTGTTTCCTGCCCTCCACTGCCTTTGTCCCACAATCTTCCTACCTCTCTGGTTTGGGCAAGAAGGCCCTCTATCCTGGGCCTTTGAACGTTCCTCCAGAATGAAGTGCAAGGGAGTCCTCCAAAATTCTTTTTGCCTAGAGTCACAAAGGCAGATTCCAGACCCTATATTTTCTCTGAGGTAAGATTGTTTCAGTTTACTTAACAGCCACATGGGTGCCATGGGGAAACACTGGCGCTCTGCCTCGCCCCTGCCCCAGGAGCCTGCTCACTCTGTGCGTTGCATCCTGGCCCTGCTTGCTGGCCAGCAGTTGTTCCCTGGCAGCAATCCGGAGCCTACAGGGCCCATATGGCAACCTTGGTTTAACAGCAGCTCTAGCCAGGTCATGGATGGACCATCCACAGCCCTATTTGCCAGAGCAACATGGTCCTGAGCCTAAGGCTAGCCATCAGAGCCTGCGAGGGGCAGTGGTCAGGATGCCACCATTGTCAGCCAACCTGGGGGACCACAGGTGCACCCCCACTCTTCCCGGTCTTAACCAACACAATCTCCAGCAGTCCCTCAGTGACATTCTGCATGTTCATGTAGCATATCATGGGGAGGGGCCGTATCTGCAGGGACAGACACCAGATCCAGAAACATCATATCCACTATCAGAGAACACCTTCAATCCTCACCCCAGTTTACCTCAGTCCTGATGTCTGCCCAGTTCTACCCCTTCTTGTGATCCTGGGGCGAGGCCTCCACCTTGGGGTCTCAGCTATAATGTTGCCTCCTCAGTTGTCCCTGGCCACCCAACCTAGAAAGTCCTCCTGCTCAACTTCCCAGCTCAGTCTCTCTGGGCTGCCTTTCACATCCTTGATTTACCTGTCTCCTAGTCCCCTGAAGAACCATAGGGCAGGACCTTGTCTCCCTAGTCCCTGGGTACCTAGAGGCTTGGTCCAGGGCAGATGCCCAGTAAATAACTGCCAAGTAAATGAACACTGCCAGCAGCCTGCCATGCCTGGAGCATACCACCCCTACTCTGCAGCCCAGGATCTCTTCCCATCGCCTTCTGGCCTCTACTCCTATTGCACCCCTCCCCCTACTTGCCTCATTGTCCTGGTTGCTGCTCAAACCTCATGCCTGCCTCCAAACTTTTGCCCATCAGGACCCTCCACCTGGAACAACCTCCTCTCCAACTCCTATGTGGCCCCCATGGCCCAGCTCAAGACCCCATGTATCCTGAGAACCTTCTCTGATTCTTCCAATTGGAGGCAGCCTCTCTGGTCTCTGGGTCCCCAGTGGACAAATCCCTGGAGAAGGGGAAGATTGGGTTATCATTAACAGACAATCGTCTTCTGATTAGATTCCCTAAAATCTAAACACTGACCACCCTCCTCCAACTGATGGCCACCTGGGTCAGCCCCAGCCTGCCAGCTCTTACCATGGCCACAGCCAGGCCAATCACTGTGATGATCCCAAAGGACAGAAGCATTGTGCCCACACCAGCTGTGCCACCAGCCACATCAGGGATTCTAGTGTCATTAAAGCTGGTAGCCTCTGTGCTGAGGGTAGTGGTCTCGGAAGCTGGCCCATCTGTGGCAGGCTCCAGGTCAGGCTCAGAGGTGGGAGGGCGGCTGCTGAACCAGCCCCTAGCAGATGGGATCCTGGAGTTCATGCTGATGCTGAGATGGCCCTGGCTGAGACACTGCTTGTGGTCAGCCAACCTGCCAACTTGATTCTGACATCAGTAGTGTCCCAGCCTGTGGCCCCCTACTATACTTGCAGGTTGCCACCTCCTTGAATAAAGGGAGCTTCCTGGCTCCTTGGGTTCTGGAAAAGAAAGAATAAAAAACATGAGGCTTAGGACAGGACTCAATGGTAACATCAAGTGCCCCTAAGTTCTGAAGGTACTGGGGAAATAAAAGTTTGAGGGCAAAGGCAAGTTCGGGGGACATCAGGACATGTGCTCTATTTATGTACAGTTCCCATGTGGATTTAGGAAGGTGAAAATAACGTCCCGCACCTACTTTAAGGGTATGATAACCATAGTGATCATACTTGGAGGATGTGAAAGGTGATGGGGAGGTTTGAAAGAAAAAGTCTCTCCCCTGAGTAATAGCCATCTACCCAGCCCTACTCCCTGCATTTCCCATCTCCTCATTCCCTGCCCTCCCATATCCCTCACCTCCTGCTTGGAGAAAAAAAAATACTGCAGCTTTTTCCTTTCCTGGAGGGAAACACTTGCCCGAGAGTCAGATGACCCTAGGCACGTCACTCCACTCTGTGTGTCAGTTCTCCTGAGTCTGAGATAAAACAGAAACAAAAACAAAAACAAAACCCCACCTCCCTCACAGGGTCATTAAAATGGCAGCATGAACTGGTCCCTAGAAGACTTAGCTCAGGGCAACCCCTGCCCACAGTAAGCACCCAGTATATAGGCCTTCCCCCCTGGCCAGCCCACTTGGGAAAGGGGAGCCATAGAAGCCCCTGGACCCAATCCATTGTGTGATCCAGGCTGTGTTTGCAGTGGGGCGGGAAGGGGAGAGAGGCTAAGGTCAGGTCCTCTGGCACGACTTCACTGCAGGCTTTTAGGGTCACTGGACTTCCATAGGGGAGCTAGGGGCTGCCAGGGACAAGGAAAAACAAGGTGAGCAGGGAGTGTATCTTCAGATGCAGGGATGAAGCTCCTACTCTGACGTGCTTCTTTTCCCCTCCCTCCTCCCTTGGGAGGAGAGGGTGGGAGATGTGCCCAGGCCAGGGTGTGGCTTGCTTCCCAGGCCAGAGGGCGATGGGTAAGGCAAGTGGGAAGGGGTCCCAGCCAAGCTGCAGAAGGGCAGACCTAGGGAGAAGGGGGAGATACACAGCTCATGGCTGCACACATACCTTCCTGTCCTAGCTCATGAGTGTATGTGGAATGCTTCCTTGTGCAGGTGCATGGGTGTGTGTGTGTGTGGAGTGTACACATTAATGATGGATCCTTAGGAAGGGGTAAGGTTGGCAGAGGGATATGGGGGCCCATCCCTCTCTGCCCTCTCCCTCCAGCTAGGCTGAACGCGTCAGCAGTCCCAGGTTCTTTCTTGGCTCTGCCTCTGACCCCAGACATGACCTTGGGCCAGACCCTTAACTCTTGTTCTGGGCTCTGTTTATTACTCGATCCAAGGCAGAGAAAAGGCCCTGCCCATCCCTGTCTGGGACTGCCTGAAGGTCCAAAGGGCAAGAGAAGGAATCGGTTGACATGGGTTGGCACCGCGACCTCCGAGAACCCGCATACCGTTCACTACCAGATTCCTCAGTCCTCCCTGCTCCAATCCCCATCCCCGCTCTGCGACTCTGATTCCTCCATTCTTGCACAGAAGCTGCGACCTCAGCACTTACTTAATCCTCTCTGGGACGCCGAGCTCAGCCGGAGAGGCTAGGGGTGGTGGCGATCGGCAGGAGGCCACTGCAGGGCCGACCCCAGGTTCGCCCTCCCAGTGCGCTCCGAGCCGCGGGCTGGGTCAGCTACAGCGCACCGGCGGCAGCCGCGAGTGCCGGCTCAGGCAGCTTGGGCCGGGCCGGGCAGGGCCGGGACCCACCGCGGGGGTGGGGCCGAGGCTAGGAGCCCCACGGGTCCCCCACGCTCCAGTGCCTAGCTTTCCTGCCCGCTCCGCGTCTCTGGTTCCCGATTGGCTGTCAGGTCCAGAGCCCGCTCGGCACTGGCCTGATCGCCTGTCGCTTGGATCTGGCTCCGCCCCCAGCAGGAGCCGGACTCTGGGTGTCGGTTCTCGCAGACCATCCCTCACTCCCCATGGCCTTTGCTGAGGTAGGGTGAGGGCCTTGGATGGCCAAGCCCTTCTTGCACTGGAACTCGGGCCGAGTTCCACCTCCCCCGAGATAGACGCGTGCGCCCAAAACGCAGGCGGACGCTGGAGGCTCGGGGAGAGCACTGGATTGGGAGTCCTTGGACCTCCGTTGAACTCTGGCTTGGTCCTCTATGGCTTTCTGACCTAGAGCAAGATGCTTCCCCTCCCTGGGGCTTGGCTTTCTGCTCAGATGGGCTCTACTGAGAGGGCTCTTGGGTAAACACCCACTCCAGGCTAGAAATGGGGTAGCTTAGTTCAGAGAAGTTGGAAGCAGGATGGTATTATTATTGGGGAGCCTGACACAATCCTACATATACCCCTCACAATAGCCTCCATCCACAGCGCGATCATCTCAGGGGAGGGACCCTCGGATATCTTCTAATCTTCGGGTTTTCAAGAGTTTATGAGGATCATGGGTCTGGGACCGAGCCCAGGAAACTTCATGTTTAATAGTCGTTAACAGTGATCTAGTTAACAATAGATCCTGGTGGTGCCGAGGGCGTCGGCAGGTCACACTTTGTGGGGCACTGCCGTGAGTTTTGCAGAAGGAACAACTGAGGTCCACAGAGTGAGCTCAGAATTCGAACCCAGGTCTCCAGCGTCCAAACCCTAAAACCTGGGTGCAAGAGGGTCAAAATCGGCCCTGGGGTCTAGTGGCCTCTGGCCCCCAGGGCGGCTCGGACCACTTTCTCGGCCGGGTCCTGAACACTGGGTCCCGCCCTCAAATTGCTACCTTTCCCAACACTGGAATTCGTCCAAGTGCTGCTTGGCCTGCGCAGAGGCTACGCTAGACCACGCCCCTGGACTTCGCGCTCCAATTCTCAAACCCTGGGCTGACTGCTGACACGCCCCCATTGGGGCAGACAACAGCGGCCGGGTACCCAAACACCAGCTCGTAGTAGTCCCCGCGGGCTGGGGCCATGTCCCCTGCGTGACCTTCAGGAAGAATGGCGGGACCTAGCTCCCAGCGGGCAACCTCCCACACATCCACACACTCTCCCGCCCGTGGGCTGCGGGCGTAACCCGCGTGGCTTTCACAGCCTCTTCAACAGCTCGCTGGGGCTTCCCGGGTGGAACCCAGTAGCACTAGGAATCCTGGAGCTGGGCGACTGGGTCCGCCCGAGTCCTTTCTCAGGCGCACCGACCCCGGAAGCCCGTCGTCCGAAGGCGCTCACCGCGGTCTTGCATATCCGGGGGCCATGACCCGGCAGTTTCTTCATCCCCGCGGGCGGGCGGGGTAATTCTTAAGGCCGGTATGTGCTAGAAACGGGAACCGGGACGGGTGCCCCTGAACTGCAGCACTCTCGAGACCCCTTCACCCCGCGTTATATAGATGAGGAAACAGGCTTGGGGAGAGGTGCCCTCGCCTGGGTTATTAACGATCCTTGCAGAGCCGAGAGGGAAGCTTTGTCCCGGACTTCAGGGCTTGACGACTCCTCGGGCAACGCTCAGGTGGACAGAGCTGCCTCTGGAGTCCGGAGGAAGTGGGTTTGTATCCTGCCTGGGACGTGCTAGCGAGGCGATTTTAGGCAAGTCGCTTTCCTTCCCAGCTTGTCTCTGAAGGTGTGACACTTAGCAGAGGCTCAGTACATGCTAGTTTGGACCTTAGTCCGTGCGACAGGAAAGGGGACCACTAATTTTAAACCTTCTGTTAAATCTTGTTTGTGATAACTTGAGTATAAAGTTAACAAATAATTGTCAATTTTTTTTACCTGGGAATTTATGCTGATGTTTAGGATTATGGGTTAAATGGGGCGGGGGTGGGGTGAGGAGCTGAGAATTTTAGCATACAAAATTAGTCAAGTACATGCAAAATGTCAAAAGCAAAGCAAAGTTCCCAAGCAAAGGCAGTCTCCTCTCTCTTGCAATATTAGTTAAGAGCATGTAACATCGAGTCCCTCCTGTGTGTTGAGCTGACTCTCAGGCCCTTGATATTCATCATCTACTGCACTGATCGCGTGGAGTTGATGTTATTCTCCCCATTTTATGGAGGACACTGGAACTTAGAAATAATGACTTTCCCAAGTCACACACACTAGATGGAACAGATCTGTTCAACCCTCAAGCCTGAGCCCCCACCCATCACCAAGGACTCAGCTCTGGGTTCAGCCCACTTTAGCTAAAAACGTGGTGAAAACAATTGGCCAAGACAAGAATTAAATAGGCGGGTGACGGTCTAAAATGGAGTCAAGGAGGTAGCAGAGCAAGAGCATGCCCTCTCTCAGGCAGCAGGTCAGGGAAGAGTGGGTCACACAAGGCTCAGCTGCTCTCTTGGTTCTCCTTCTCTCTTCCAGGTTGGCAGTCACATCTGGATCAGAGCCACCTTGAGGAGCCAGAGCCTGTGACCATCTCTACCTGGTTGGAGCCAGTGACCATCCTCAGTGGCTGACACGAGGAAGACTTAGGGACCTGGGAGCACTCAGGAGAGCCTTTCCCTGAGACATGGAGATTGGGGGCCGAATGCTCTGGGCCTTCCTGTCTGGCCTGGGGAGGAGGGGAGGCACCAGGGGCTGGGCCTTCAGCTCATGGCAACCCTGTCTGCCCCTGGCTGGGTTGTTGAGTGCCACAGAGCTGGTCAGCCACTGGACTGCAGTCTTTGAGAAAAGGGGCATCCCTGAGGCTCAGGCATCCAGTGAGTACATCGTGGCTCATGTCCTTGGAGCCAAAACAGTTAAGTGCAGTGTTGTTAAGAGGGCAGAAGATGGGGGAGGGAGAACCTTCGGGTAGAACATCCAGGCTTTTCTGCTGCACTGAGAATGCTAAGCTAAGAGTGATGGGGTTTTTCTTAAGGGATGTCTTAGATAGATACTTATTCATCCATCCAGCTATTACAGTGTGTGCCAGGCAGTAGGGATCCAGGGATGACCAAGGTGGTCAGTGTTGGGCCCACAAGCATTGTCCACCTAAACCTGGGTCAAGCCCCTGGATCAGGGTAGGGAGCCACTTACATTCTCTGTGGGGCAGTTTCAGAGCCTGAGGCCAGTACTTCGGACCCAGCCCCTGACCCCTTGGCAGCTACAGCACGTCCAGAAGCTGAGTAGCTGTCGATTGCAAAGGTGAGCATCCATGGGCCAGACCTGAGGGCTCTGTGTGGGAACAGGTGTATGGTTTCCCCCCAGCCCAACTAGTTCGTGGTCAGGGAGGAGGAAAGTGTCCAAGGACTAGGAAGGTGTTGGTCTGAGGGATAGATGAGAGGGGAATCAGGTGACTAGAAAGAAAGGAAGGGAGGGGAGGCCTTGGCTCAGAGTCCCGAGGCACAGGAGGCACGACCCTGACACTTTTGGTATCCACAAGTGGTATCCCTCAAATCAGTCATGGTCCTGTTGGTCCAGGCTCTGGCACTGATGTCACCCAGCTGCCTCCTCTGCAGGATGCCTGTGCAGTACATCCTTGGGGAGTGGGACTTTCAAGGGCTCACTCTGAAGATGGCCCCCCCAGTGTTCATCCCTCGCCCAGAAACCGAGGTAGGTGTGCCACCAGGACAGGGCAGGATGGGGATTAGGGTGGGGTTTAGGGCACCTGTCTTGCCCCAGACTTCCTCCAGGGGGCACTGGGACCCCATGATTATTGTCCTCAGAGGCTTTGCTCTTCCATACTGGTGTCTCCTGGCAGCCTTGGTAGGTGGGGCCAAGAGTACAGAGGTCTCCTGCTGGCTTCCTTGACTGTCCTCACATCCCAGACCACTGATCCAGCTCCCAGCCTGGCTTACCCAATCCATGGGGGGAAAATGCCCTTCTCCTCAGGAGGCGTGGGTGAAGTGGATAGGCCTCCAGCTGGACACCTGGAGACTTGGTACAGCTATGTCACCTCAGGCAAGTCATTGACACCTCTGGGCCCAGATGATAAGAGGGTTGGGCCAGGGAATCTGTGACTTGGTGGTTCTCTTAGATCCACTGGTCAGGTAACACCTCTGTCTCTCAAATTACTAGGACTAGGGATTGTGTGGCCCCAGATACTGTCCCTTGGTGAGGTACCCTTATTCTGGAAGAGATGCTTTCTGTAGCCATTCTTGGGCTTCCCCTTGACCTTGTAGGGAGTCAGAGAGAGCAGAGCAGGTCGATGGGGCTGTGTGTGGGCTGATGGGCAAGCTGGAGGGCACCAGGTTTTGAGAAGGACTATTTCTAAAAAGGCACCCAAGCAAACAAATATTCCTAGGAAGGATCAGGCCTCATTCACCTGCTTAGACAGGGACCCAGAGTCCCACCTCACTTTCCTAGACTCTCTCTCCTGGCCAAGAAACCCTCTGACCCCATTCACTTCCTCATCATGTGGTTCAGAGGCCAGGTCCTCCCCTTACAGCCCAGTGCTGGGAGGACAGTAGGGAATCTGAGAACTACCTGAAGTCACAGGGCTGCCAGGTGGACGAGTATGGGGGCAGCACTTGGACTTCCTGACTCTGGGTCAGGGCCTCCCATCTCCCATAGGGCTGCCCCATCTGGGATTGGATGAGCTGGGATGGGGTGCAGAGATCCAGAGCAAAAAGTGGTGGTCTGCCACCTGTAGGCTCTTGGGAGGCTACCCAGTGTCTTTCCCAAGCATGTGACCTCTGGCTGAGAGGTCACTCACTGTCTCCTGAGGCTGCTAAGGGTCAGGACATGGGAGGGAAGCTACTATGATGACCTTTGAGTCCCCTCAGAGCTGACCTGGCACCAGCCATATGCTCCAGGGTTCTGAGTATGGATGTGGACTTCCGGCTCACATGCCCCCCCTCCCCCCATTCCTGTGCAGGTCTGGGCCAGAGAGCAGCTCTGTTGCAAGGAGTGGGGGGAGGGGGTAACAGAGGAGGAGGCTGTGGAGGCTGTGGTTGGGAGGCCAGGTCCTTACCTCACTGTGCAGACATTTCTGAGAACTTGCCAGGTTTGCCCCAATGTGAAGCCACATTGGGGGTGCTTTACCAAGAACTTGAGAGGACGTGGCCTGTGGCAGGGAGTAGGGAGAATGGGTGCAGGGAAGAGTTGATGGTGCCTGTGTTCTTTCTATCCACTGAAGGGCAGTTTCTGATGACGGGGGCAGAAGTCAGAAATGCGAAGTTGTAGGTGGCATGTGGCTTGATGAGTTGGGCTTTCCCTGTGGGTGGGAAGGTGGCTCAGTCCCCAGGCTGGCAGTGTGTACAGTGGGAAACCCAAGGCTGAGAGTGTGAGCCATTCATATTGAACCTGGCAAGGTGAGGCTCTGTGGGGTATGGGAGGCTCAGTGCCTTGTCTGTGATTGACTTGAGAGAGGCAGTGCCACCTTCATGGGGCTGCTGTCTCAGAGCATCCGAATGGAGGGTAGTCACAGCACTTAGGTCCTGATGAGGCCTTGGGTTGACCTCTTGAGGGAAGCGGCCTGTTCCCCACATGCCCTTCTATCCCCACCGCATCACGGTTTTAGATTCTTCCCTTATTCACCTGGAAGAGGTGCCCTGGGTCTGAGACAGCTCAGCTTTCAGCCTTCTCTAGAGAGCCACCAATTTCAGGCTGATGGAGGCTGGAGGCTCTTCACTTGGTGAGGAGGAAAGTTTCTGGACTTCTTGCAGGTGCTCTCTACTCCTATAGTGGTCCCATAGCCAAGTTGATCCTCAAGTGGTCTGGATTGTAATAGAGGGTCCAGGGGACACTGGTGGGAGTGGGGCCCAGTCTCTCAGCTTCACACGCTGCCTGGGGTGGCCATTCGTATATGTGGCATGTCTCTCTGAGGTCAGGAGTATCTCTGAGGTGGCTGGCCAGTGTGGCTGGCCAAGGGGTCATTCTCCAACCAGAGTAGGTCTGTCTGTGGCCAGGAAACCAAGAGAAGTTCACGCCCTTGACAAGCCTCAGCTTTCCTACCAGCTGCTCAGTATGTGGCCTCAGTGCTGAGCCTGCAGTCTCTCCAGCACAGCTCTAGACTGCTCACGCTATGGCAGTCCCAGCGCTGTGGGCCCAGGTTGCTGCGAGCACCCCTACATGCTCCAGTAGTGCCTGGTACAGGACTGGAGGGAGCAGATGAGGGAAACAGGAAGGGTTGGACCCATTGGCCAAGTCGTCTACCTGCCTTGAACTTGCTACACTGGCACAGGGTATTGGGGGGTCTGGAAGGATAAAATGCCTTTGGGGACTCAGCACTGGGGAGCTTATATGGCAAATGGGTCTGAGTGATCTGGAGCCATTGAGCTTGACTGTTGATATTGGGGGTTTGGGGGGACCTGGGGGGGTTCTGAAACTCAGAGGATAGTCTCCCACAACCACTGAGAGCTTGCCCAGCACTTGGGATGTAGCCAGGACGCCCCTCTGAGAGTTAGGCTTTGCCTGTAGGACACACTGTGATGGGTTAGATTCCTGGTCTTACCATCATGGAGCCTTCAGTCTGGTGAGAGAGGCAAACCGCGTCCTGGACTTTAGACTCCAGGCGAGGAGCCATGGTAGACTCATGGTAGAGAGAGGCTGGCAGAGGGGGTGAGGAAGCCTTCCTGGAGAGGTGGACCTCTTTATAGATGAAGGGAGCACCCACTCGCCGACCCCTTTGCCCATTCCCTGAGCCAGCCCTGCTTAGGATCCCAGGGGTCCCAAGTAGGGGACTTCTCCTAAGGGCTGCCTTTGAGAAGGAAGCACACTGCCCTTTCCCAGCTCCATGCTTGGCTGCTTGGGCCCTCACTCCACTGCTCATTAGAAACGGTTGGCTACTGGGCAGCAACAGCCCTCCACCCTCACCTCTACCCTGTATTGGTTTCCATGCACAGTGCCTGCAGGTGGCAGATGGGTGGACAAGACTTGAAAGCCTGTTGTTTCCAAAGTGACAGTGTCTGGAAGTATCCCCGGGCCCCCAAGGCAGGTGTGGTGCAATCAGGCACCTCCCACCACACCATGTCCACTTATCCTCATGCTCTATGTATGCATGCCACAGCCCCCTTCGGATATGGGGCTTAGGCGGGAGTGTGTTCTTCCTACTATGCCCCACCTTCATGGAGGCAATTCTCTATCCCTCCCTGGGAGCCTCCTAAGTTCAGCTCTATGAAGAAGCTGGGGACACTCCGGCCCCACCATCATGAGCATAAACCAGGCTCCAGGAAGGGCCTTGACCCCTGGGCCTTGGCTTCCTCACGGGCCAGTTGTGAGGATCCGACAGATCAATGGAGGGAAAGCTCTGGAAGCAGGGCCAGTCATAGAGGAAGTGGCCAAGGACCATCAGGCTATCTATAAAAGGTCTAGCTGGGGTTTACTGAACACTTACCATATACCAGGAATGGGACCCATGTCTCACAAATGTGTTTCTGTTTAATCTCCCCAACACCCTGATGAGGTGGGTTATCCTCAACTGCTCAGTTTTACAGATGGGGAATCTGGGGCATGGAGAGGCAGAGTGACCTGCCCATGGCCTGACATAAAGTTCAGTCTAGCTTTAGATACCCCTCTACATTCACACAGGGGCTAACCATGCTTGGGCCTCTGGGGCAAGACCCCCTGGAGGGCCAGGTTGTCAGTAACTCTGATCCAGACCCCTTTGCCTCACAGGGGCTGGTTGAATGGGTGCTGAAGGAAGTGGCCCAGAGTTCCTGTGCAGTGGGAGCCCAAGGTGGCCCCCTCATCCTGGAGGTGGGCTGTGGATCGGGAGCCATCTCCCTCAGCCTGCTGAGTCAGCTTCCCCAGGTGAGCCCCCTCTGCATCCCTGTGCCCCACCCTGAGTAGACTGGGACTACCACTCACTGTCCCACAGATCCTTTCCCCACCCATTTCTGCTGGAAGCACTTGAGAGGAGGTGGCTAGATGTGGGAAGACAGGGCTGCCCCCAGCCCATCATGGTCATAGCCTCTAACTCTTGTCCCCTTCTCTCTGGCCAGACCCTGGCTACAGAAAGGAGAATGGCTGTTGGGTATTTCCCTCCTCTCTGGTAGGGGGTTAGAGGAGAGCTCTGGTCCCCAGCCCTGGCCTCTACAGGCACCCTGCCTCCTACATTCCCGTCATTTATTCTTGGGGCAGAGCCGAGTCATTGCCATGGATAAAGGAGAAGCTGCCATCTGCCTGACCCAGGAGAATGCTCAGAGGTAGGCGTACTGGGGGGACAGAGGGTCAGGGTTGGGGAAGTCTGACTTTGGGACCTGATATCAATCCCTATTCAGATCTCAAACTCACTGATGTCTGTTTTCTGCTCCTAAGAAAGGGGAGGCGGGGAGGGGTGGCCTGGCATGGGTCCGACAGGATTATAAAGGACGATGGGCACCAGATAACTGCCAGTCCAAGAAGCGTTTATTCTCGTAGTCCTGGTAGCCACCAATAGGAGCCTCACCTGTGCTTACCCTCACTTCCCATCTCTCCAGGCTTCGGTTGCTGGACAGAATTCAGATCGTTCCCCTGGATGTGACTTTAGGTATCTTCCCTACCCATGTTCCCTGGGGTGGGGATGCTGGGCACAGGTGCTGAATGGTGGATAAGGCACTCTGCAGAGTTGGATGGAGGGCTTTCCCAGTGCACGTGCGCGCGCGCGCACACACACACACACACACACACACACACACGGGGTATCTTAGACCAATCCTTGCTGAGGACAGGCAAGTCCCTGCTGCCTCCTGGGCTGATCTGACCCATGCAGGGACCAGCGACAGGATCTTTCTTACTTTCTGAACCCCTATAACTAGTGAGTTTAACTAGGGCTTGCTTGTTGTCAAGAGATGAGCAGAAGCTCAAGAGAAAAACTTTAAGACCAAAATACTTTAATACTTTAGTGGCTGCCCGCCCTGCCCCTACCTGGCCCAGGCACAGCACAGCTCAGTCACACCTTTGCAGAGTATCCCTAGGTTCTGGCTGCAGTTCTGGTTTATTATGTATCTGCAAGATCTTCGAGCCTCATATGCACCCTCCACAGAGTGTGATACACCTGGTGTAGCACCTGGCACCTGTATGGAACTGATAAGCAGAGTTGCCAGGAATTGACTGACTAAAACCAGGCATGCCCTCCGCACACTGAGTCCATGTTGGCTATGGGGCAGCATATAGCAGGGCCAGTAGGGCTGCAGAGGACAGAGGCTCTTGCATTGACCAAGCAGTCAGAGAGGTCTTCCCGAAGGTGGCACTTGAACTGAAGATTTTTGACAGGAAGGAGAGAAGGCAAGGATATTCCAGGTGAAGAGTTGCCATCTCAGAGTATACATGTTCCTGGCCAGGCTGCTGGCTGGGGACCCTGGGCACTAATCTGCAAGTCTGGGTTGTCAGGTCTATAGATAGGTGTGACTTGGGGAGGGGGACTACCCAAGGGACATGGTGGCAGGTAGAGCTGCCACCTATTATCGGCTATGTGTTCTCTTTGACCATAGAGGGGAGTTGGGCACACCTGCTGCCCTGGGGCCCCATGGACCTGATCGTCAGCAACCCTCCCTACGTCTTCCACCAAGACATGGAGCAGCTGGCCCCTGAGATCCACAGGTGCAGGGTGTGGTAGGAGGGAGGCCAGGCCTGAGAAGGCCTTGGGGGATGTGTCTGCCCTGGGAGAACTACACCATTAGGAGGGCCAGAGAGGGAGAGGAGACTGAAAGGGGCAGTGATATTGAAAGACAGGCTCACTCAGGAGCCCACAGACCTACTCGGTTCAGCTTCTGCCTTCCCACTCAAGACCACTGGATAACCACTGAACTTCTCTGAGCCTCATTTCCTGCCTTTGAAAGGGGAGTGCTAGACCTTTGCAGGGCCATGAGGAGGACTTAGCAACAACTAACATATCAGACGTGGTTTAGAATACACAGAAGGTGCTCAAATGTGTATATCATTTTACAGAAGACTGAGGCCCAAAGAGGGAAGGTGTCTGGTCCAAGGTCATGTAGGGGCTTAGCAGTTAGGCTGGGACTAAGACCCTACTCCAGGCTTTGTACTGAGCCATCCCGTTCTCAAACAAGGGCTGAGAACTAGGGGTAACCCAGGAGCCCTTGAACGAGGCAGTGATAATGTGGGTCAAGGTGCTGGCTCTCCCTTTACAGACTCTCAGGAATGGTCTAGCCAGCTCCAGACCCCCCCAGACCAAGCATAGGAACAGCCTTGCTTCACTATCAGTCAGTGGGATTCACTAAACACAATCAGCACTGCCTGGTGGGATGCTGCCTATAGGAGGTAGGGGAATCAGAGCTGCCATTTGGGGTCTCCTTCCTCTGTGTCCTCAGATTTTCCTTTTGTGGAGGGCCCTGCTCAGCTTAAGATACCCCCTGTCCCAGGCTCTCACCTCCCACTGTTTTCCCTCTAGCTATGAAGATCCAGTAGCCCTGGATGGTGGGGAAGAGGGCATGGACATCATTACCCACATCTTGGCCCTGGCACCTTGGCTCCTGAAGGACTCTGGGTATGGATAGGGCATACCTTCTGGATCTGTCCCAGTGTGTACTAGGCCTGTCCTGATAGTCATTCTGCCCCCACCCCTCCCAGTCCAGGCAATCCAGAAGTGCAGGTCCTAGCCCTGCCTGGTTGAGCTGACCCATTTCTCCCCCATGTAGCAGCATCTTCTTAGAAGTGGACCCAAGACATCCAGAGCTTGTTGGCAGCTGGCTTCAGAGCCGGCCTGACCTGTCCCTTGATCTTGTGGCTGTGCGCAAGGACTTCTGTGGGAGGTGAGCTCTACCTACCCCACCCCTACTGGTCCTTCAACTCAGGCCATCCACAGCTCTGACTGTAGGGAGAGTGTGCTGTTCCCACGCTCTCCTCATCCCCTGGGATCCAGGCAATAATTGGCCTCTTGTCCCTGTCTCCTTAGGCCCAGGTTCCTGCATATCCGGAGGTCTGGGGCACAGCGTGGCTGCCCTGTGGAAGCCGGGCCAGGGCCCCAGCCTGCCAGAGTACCTGGCTGATCCTTCTACCTGGAATGCTTGGAGGAAGGTGATAGCACCTTCCAGAACCCAGATGCTTATGACATTTCCTATGGCTCTGTGATTACCCATGCTCCACATTTCTAGGAGACTTGAGGGTAGAAGCAAGGGTGGGGATGTTCTTCTTGGGGTGGCAAAGAACAAGGGCATCCATAGTTTGGCTCAGAACTGAGCAGACCTAGGTTCCCATTCTGGCTCCATCACATCAGTGTGGCCAAGGGTAGGTTGCTCAATGTCTCTGTGGGTGGAATTGCCTTGGGGATGTTGGGAGATATGGCCAATAAAATGTTGAGAGACCAACAGGTAGTCATCTAATGTTTCGTTATTGTGATTTGTGGGTCCCCTGCCCCCTTGTCCCTAGGCAGTGTTGGGGGTAAGAGCTTCCTCCTGCCCCAGCAGGACTTGCCATCAGTCTCCCACCTGGTGGGAGTGTGAGAGTGCAGTGTGGAGAGAGGCACATGGGTGCTCCTCTTGGCCTTGGATGCCAGGGGCTTGGGACTGATCAGCTCACTCTTAGGGTTCGACCTAGCCCTCAACTGCCCTAGGTACATTCCCACCCACCCTGACTGGATCTAGGCTCTGAGCACAGGTGCGTCATCTGAACTTCAGCTCAGAACTGGCTGCCTGCTTGCTGGAGGGGATCCGGCTGAGGGTCTTTGGTGCACAGTTCTGGTGTCACCTGTCCACATTTATTTCACTAAAGGCTTGAGCCAGCAAGGAGAAAGTACCGTTTATGTTTACTTTTTATTCTCATAGCTTTTGGCTAAAACGTTCCTTCCAAGTTAACCTTGCAGTTTCAGGTAACCCATCTGTCCCTGGTTGGAGCTGGGGAGAGTGAGAAGCTCAGACGGAGCAGGTAGCAGTTTGTGACCACCCGAGCTCTGGTCTGTGCAGACTTGGACACCAGTAGGCCCAAAAGCCCACTCCTGTCCACAGTGACAGGAAACCTCCAGGTTGTCAGGTGCTGGTGTGAATCTGCATCAGAGTGGGTCCTGAGGAACATGCCAGACCAAGCTGGCTCAGCCCACCGACACTTTCAAGGGCCTGACCTGGCCAGAGGCAGTGTGGTCTGGTGGGCAGCATCCTCTGCTAGAGCTAGGATTCAGGTTCCCGGGCTGTGTCTGGACCGGGACCTCGGGAAGCTCCTTTCCCTGCAAGAAACTGGCTCTTCTGGCTCCAAGGCCAGTGTAAGGGGGCAGCCTCATTTTATTCTCAGTCAGCCAGGTGGGGTGTGAGCTGGCATCTGAGTGCTCACTCCTCCAGCAGGGACTCCCCAGGAGAAAGTGTGACCTGCCTAACATCCCATGGTGGGAGGTAGCCAAGTGGAGATGGGAAGTTAGGTCCCTGCCTTTGGGGAGTCTGTATTGCTGGGCTCTTACCTGGCTTGACTGACCCACTCCTTCCCCTACTGTGCCTGAGGGTCACATCTGCCTTAGCAGGGGCCACACTGCAGCTCCTAGGGCTCCTGTGTCCTGCTTCCTGCCCAGCGCCAGCTGCATGGACTTCACGCTGCTCCTGACTTCCTTTGAGGAGGAGCAGGGACTCCCCATCATTGCTCTCTGGAGGGAACCTGGGAGGGTGCTGTAGGGCACAGCCAGAAAGAGACTCCTGGCTTTTTGAGCCCCTTTGTGCTCTCCAACCTTTGCCCTCCTAGGTCCTTACCAGTATTGTCCATCAACTCCTGCCTGTGCCCTTCAGCTCCTGCTGTCTTCAGCAGCATCTTAGGGCAACTTGCCCCCTTGTTCCACAGCCTGGGCCACACCTCAGCCAGTACTGGCTTCCCTGATGGTTTCCCCCTTTTGGTCTTGGACCCATCACTGAGGAAAGGTCTTGGCATGCATGTGGATATGGCACCCCAAGAGAACGTAATGATAGGAGTGACAGTGTAGGGGCAGCTTTTGGGGACAACCCTTCCTAGAAAACCATGAGGCTTGACTCCTCTGATAAAGAGATATAGGCCAAGTGAACTGGCAGGCCAGGCCTCAAGTCTGCAGCTACTGGCTTGATTGGGCCTTGGACACTGAGCTCTGATGTTGGAGTCACACCAGCCTGAGTTCAGATCTTGGCATCTGCCCTTCACCAGGATGTGACCTTGGGCACATGACTTCACCTCCCTCAGCCTTGGCTTTCATACATGATAAACGGGACCCTGTGCTTTATCTTATATGATGGTACTGAGGAGTCTGTGGGATGCACCTTTCATGGGGCATTGTGCTTCCACCGCTTGCTCCAGAAGACATGTGTGGAGACACAGGGAGGGCCTGTACCCTTATGCCTCTGTCTGGTGCTTGACACCAAAACAAAGCAGGCAGAGACAGGGCTGTTTGGAAAGAAGGGAAGGCAGGGATTTCACTCTTGGGCTCTTGACATCTACCTGCTCTCTGGAGATGGAGCCCCCAAGAGGCTGGTAGCCTGGCCTCCCAGATTTCCCTCAGCACCTCCTCTCCCTCCTCACTAGGGCTTGAATGCCCTGAGGTCCGGGCCACAATAGCCAGTGGCTCTGCCCAGGAAAGCCAGGCTCACCTGCCTTATTTCCTCCCTCTTTCCTGGGGCCAGAGCAAAACATGAGTTGCCCCCGCTGCCTCCCTCCCCGCCCCAGCATGTGTTATGGAGCTGATGATAGAGTCCAGGCTCTTCAGACCCCTGAGGTCCCGAGGGATGTGCCTACTGCCCTCCCAGTCTCCTTCAGCCAAACCCTAAGCATGGGCAGGGGGCATAGGAGTCCTTGACTGATGTACTTGGAAAGCAATTCCATCCCGTCTGCTGACAGTTGAGGAAACTGAGACTTTGTCTCATAGTTAGGTGCTTGTTCTAGCTGCCCTTGGGTTTCTCCATGGGGCCTATCTAGCTGCCCTACTGAAATGTACCCCTAAACACATAAAGCCTTTTTATAAATTTTTAAAAAGTTTTTTAAAATGTTTATTTATTTTTGAGAGAGAGCAAGTGGGGGAGGGGCAGAGAGCGAGGGAGGGAGACAGAATCTGAAGCAGGCTCCAGGCTCTGAGCTGTCAGTACAGAGCCCAACATGGGGCTTGAATTCACGGACTGTGAGATCATGACCTGAGGCGAAGTTGGATGCCTAACTGACTGAGCCACCCAGGTGCCTCACCCCTAAACCCTTTTCTACCACAACCCTATACCTGGACCCTGGGCCATTGACTGCTGCCATCCTGCCCTAAACCCTTGACTGTCTCCTCATGACTTGAGTGTGGTCACTGTGTCCTGCAGAGTCCAGGTCTGAAGAGGTGGGGGGGGGGGCGGCTAATGGCTGCAGGAAAGACCCTGTTCAAAGCCCCATCAGTGCTCTGAGTATGCTTCCATCAGAACAAAGTGTTCCAGTGCTGACAGGCTTTGAGAACTGCTTTAACCTTTTCAGGCCAGCATGTCCTTCGCTGTCCACCTTTGGATTCTTGTGTCCACTGCCCTGAACTGCAGCTTCCTTGCAGAACTCTCCATTCCTAAACATACCTCCTTCCCTTTGCCCAGGCAGTGTCTCCCGTCAGAAATGCCTTACCCTCCACTGCCAGTCCAGATGATCCCTTCTTCAAGCTCCAAAGTAAATGCTGCCACCTCCAGGACACCCGCACTGACCCCTCTGTCCTCCCTCCTACGTACCATGCTCCTAGCCCGAACTTCTGCCAGCGCCGATGACATTCTGCCCCATGCATTTGGAAACCTTCCTGTCTCCCTCATCTCTCTGGGGCCTCACGTGGGTCTGACATACCCTAAGGTCAGTAATGTCCACTCATAAACCAACAATGTGTGTATTTTCTAGAATGGAGCCAGAGCTTCCTGTGTGGCTCTTGTTTGATCTGACAGCAGCTTTTGCATATTCTGGTCAGTGGGAGAGAAGAAGCTATGAGGGCTCAGCCTTCCACCTGAGCTAGGCAGCTGTCCGAGTTGAGCCATGGCTGCTAATGAGCTCAAGTGCACCTGATCTGTGCACAGCGGCTGCGCCAGGAGTACAGGCTGTCCTTGGCGGCAAGAGGGGCAGGCGCCAGGTTTCCTGGAGCTCTGGACCCCAGCCAGCCCCCACCCAGAGTTCTGGTGGCAGAACACTGGCCTGATCCCCTGTCAGGACTCCTCAGTCCTGGACCAGGCTTCTGGATGGGGGTTGGGATTGGCAAAGCAACCCTGCCCCTCCTATGGCAGACAGAAAAATGACCCCTAAGATGCCTGTGTCCTAATCCCCCAAACCTGTGAATGTGTTACATCACATGGCAAAAGAAACTGTAGGTGTGTTTAAGTTAAGGATCTTGAAATGGAAGGATTATCCTGGATTATTGAGATGGGTTCAGTGTAATCAATAAAGGTCCTTATATGACAGGGGCGGGGGAGGAAATGCAAGGGAAGCAGAGGTCACAGGGAGGCAGTGTGCTGGAGAAAAGGGCCATGAGCCAAGGAATGCAGACAGCCTCTAGACGCTGGCAAGGGCGAGGAAATGGATTCTCCCCTAGAGCCTCAAGAAAGAATAGAAACCTGCCAGCACCTTGATTTTTGCCTAGTAAAACTAATTTTGGATTTCTGACCTCTGGAGCTATAAAATGATAAATTTGTGTTGTTTTAAGCCACCAGATTTGTGGTAATATGTTACAGCAGCAATAGGAAACTAGTACAGATTTTGGTACTTGAAGCGAAGTGCTGCTGTCACAAATACCTAAAAATGGTAGTGGCTTTGGAAATGGGCAGGAGCTGGAGGAAATTTGAGGTGCATGATAGATTGCTTTGAATACCTCTGCTCTGAGAGGTGGGGTGGCGGGAGTGGGGGATGGGGAACCCCCATCCATCTGAGCTGCCCAGGCTCCCTACTCACAGGTCTAACATGGTAGAGAAGACTGGAAGACTGCTTAGAGTGGGCCTTAGAGAGGCTGGCCTGGCACAGGGGGCAGCTAGGGAATGGGACTGTGATCAGGGGAAAGGAGGCAAGGCTGGCTTCCATGGCCCATTTTTGGGGCATGGGGACGACCCAGGCCTTCAGAGAGGATGTTAGGCACTGGATCCAGGACATCTTGAATATGTGAGGATGAACAGGGACCCTGCACTCTCTGGGTGGCCGGTACTACATCTGTGAAATGGGCACAGTAGTCCCTTGCTTCAAACTGATGGACCTGAACTCTCTGTGTTAGTTGTGGAGGGTTTGTCTCCTTCCAGCCACCAGCCAGTGCCCAGCTCCTGATACAGGCCTGGACTGGGCTTTGTGGCTCAGATAGAATTGAGTCATTCCTGGGATTCTCAGCCTTGTTACCAAACCTGAAGTGGCCAGTTAGAGTCCTTGATCCTGTCCCTGTTCCGGCTGGCCAAGTCCTGGGGCTTTTGAAGCCACGGTCTCAACTCAGGAGCCACAGGGAGAGTTACTGGGAGGCCAGGAATGGGCTGATATGCCTCATGGCAGGTCTAAGAGTCTGGATTTTTCTAATATGTTTTCGATGAAGCCAAGAGGGCCTGATCATATTGGAAGGGGTGGATTTTAGCAAGACTCAAGTCTACTCCTTGATCTCCCTCTTTCCAAACAGTTCCAAGGAAGGGGTTCATTTAGGGTCACATAGCACTTGCCTCCCGACTCATGGTGCAGTGCTCTCCACCTCCAGTGCTGCCAAAGGCCTGTGGTCATTTACTTGGATGGTGCGGCTCTTTCATATAGCTCTTCAGGTAGCTCCTAAACAGAACTGACTCAACCATTGCTGGGGGGTTGGGTGGAGGTGGTGTCCAGGACCACAATGGGGTCCATGACTCTGACTAGAACTTGGGGCCACCCTAAAATGGAGAGTGGGATGCTAAGAATAGTCAACTTGAGAGTGGGATGCCATCAGGACATGCCAGAGGCAGTGTCAGACAATGGACAAGGGCATCAGGAGATCCAGATGCGACCAGTGGGAGCATAGATCAGAGGCAGCCCTTGAGCTAAAATTGGGAAGACCACCCTCCCAGGCCCTAACACTGCCAACAACAGTAACCAGGCATCCCCATGTGCCAGCTGGTGCCAGGTGCTGTACACGCTGGCATGAATCCTGTCTGCACATCAGGGGTGGCTTCCTTGGCCACTAGATAGGTGAAGAGACTAAGGCTTAAGTTGCCCAACATCACACAACCAGGAAGTGAACCCAGTCCTCTGATGTCTTGGCTGGGGGGCGGGATCGTGAACAGACCCCTGGGAGGCTGAGTGCAGCCCAGGACCTCAATTTCTAGAGAGGCTCGGATACCTGGGAGTGAGGGGAGCGGTAGGGCTGACCTGGGCTTCCAGACAAAGGGGAAAGTGGCAAATCAAATGGAAGCACCAGGTGTGGAGCAAGCTTCCTTCCCTTCCAGATGCCTGGCTTTCACACTCAGCAGCAGAGGAACCAGAGGCAGAGCCCTCGTGTGCGTGGGAGAGGAGGGCAGTGAAAGTGGCTGCTACCGAAAGGAGACGGATGTCCTCTGCATGTGGGGTGGGACTGACATCAGACTCTGCTTCTCAGCTGACAAGTGGGTGGGAAGGTGAGTCCCATCTCAGCATAAGGGTGGGGGAGATCCAGGGAGGAAGCGCTGGGTGGATGTGCCTTAAGTCTTTCTTGAAGGCATTCCACAGCTCAAGAACTAACTACAGCTCTCTCTCTGCCTGCACAGAAGTCCACTATCTCTTCCTTATTCTGCCCTGCCCTTTAGAGCCGTGGAGTTTGTTTTTTCAAAGCAAGCTTCAGGTGGAACTCAAATACATATTTTTATAAAGATAAAAGCAGTACCTTAAACATAAATGTATTTTTAAAGTTTAAATTCTCAACATTTTCTTAGCGTTAAATCCATCAAGGGGGACAGCAGTGAACACACATTTGAACTGGGGGGATAGGAGTCACAGTCTTAGGTCAGCCTTGATGTCCAGCTTCTTTCAGGGTTTGATTCAGTGGCACATGACCAAGTGACCCCTGACTCCCACAGATAAGCGGTTATAAGTGGTGGCAGTGTTTCTGAAGGCCACCTTGCAGTCTCTTTCATTCATAGGGAGGGCAGGAGAAGCTTTATTTCAAGTTCAGTAGAAACCCAGTTCTCTGGACACATAGGGAGGATTCTAATGTGTTGTAAGCTGTGCATGGTTTTTTAAACTGGGCTCCTTACAATAGCTAAAAATATGAAAAGAACAGAGAGAGAAAGTGAGAGGAAGGAAAGGAAAGGAGGAAGGGAAGAGAAGGGAGTGAGGAAAGGGAAGGGAAGGGGGAGGAAACTCATGTGCGGCTCCTTTGGGTTCTTGGTGTTAGCAGCATCTGCCTACGCCTCTCCCAGGAAGCCCGCCCTGGACTGCTCTACCCCCACAACCTGGAGATTCCCAGTGCCTCCTTTCATCTAGTGTCTGTCTCAGCAAGTGAATCTGGGCCACATGCTTCTGAAAAGTCTCAGGAGTCCACGTTCTCCTCTCGACTCCAATGTGGACCTTCCAGGTACTCAATGCCTGATTCTGGGGCATAGAAGAAGGCACCAAGCAAGGGACAGGGACTAGGGACTTCCCTAGGCCCTATGGTGGTACCTCCAGGGGTGGGAGGACTGGGGAACCCGGTGCCCCTGAAGGCCTGGGGTTTCTGTAGTTCTGGGTACCTTCATTTCTGAGAACTTGCTTTGGAAAGAGAGAAATGAGAAGCAAAACCCTAGGGCCCAGCACCACCCCCCCGCTTCCTGCCTTCCTTCCGCTGAGTCACAGCCAAGAGCTCAGTACCTCAGCCTCCTCTTGGGGCCACTTGGGTGGGGTGGAATTCAGGGTCATGTGAGGATGCAGCATCTGGGACAAGTCTTCTATTCCTGCCAACATCCTCTGTGAAGTTATTGAGGGCTGAGGTTACTTCCCAAGCTTGGGGAAGGGGTGACTAAGATCCTTATCTGTCCTGTCTCCCCTCCCATTGTCAGGCCCATTGCTCACCCACAAGCATTGATCACCAACTATAAATCAAGTCAGGGTTGAGGTGGTTCAGGTGGGGGGCCCTGTCATTGAGGAACTTGTGAATTTGGACAGGGACTCTTGACAGGCCCCCAGTGAGTGCTGTGTCCTTAAGTTTGCTCTGGTCAACAATGGGGAGCCATGGGAGGCCTTAGTCTCTGGGGGAACAAGGCCACATCACACACGCACCTGACAGAGACCTGCACACCCCTACACAGGTGCCCATGTACAGGCATGTTCATAGGTGTGGACTTGAGCACGTGGGTCCATGTCCATGATCACAGATGTCTGTGCAAGATCTCCCATGGTTGAGGGTGCTCTATGCTTTGGGAGCTAGGTCAGGACCTTGTGTGTACTGGGGGGGTATCACCCCATCTTAGGCCCAACCACTGTCTCTGAGTCATGGGAGCCCATGGGAGCTTGAGTACTGTGCCCCCATTTCATGGGAAAAAAAAAGTTGAAGTCCAGAGAGGCCCCATACCTCAGCCAGGCTCACACAGCAAGTTAGGGGAGATCTGGGAGGGGAGTGAGCCTGACTTGGGTGCCTTGCACACATTCCTGACCTCTTTGACCTGGCTCTTGGGGCTTGACACCCCCTGATGACCACGACGCATTAAACTCTGGGAGATAAGATTGGTGATTCTCCCAGCAAACTCACCTGAGGACCAACCACAGGGTCTTCCAAAGCTTTACGGACCATTCCCAGGGATTTTCCACATGCCGCATCTTTGCTTGGGCTGTCCTAGGTGCTTGGAATGCTCTCTCTCGCTTTTGCTTTCAATCTTCCTCTCCCTCTCCCTCTCTATTATGTGAATGAAATCCAGACTTCCATATTCTACTTAAATTCTTCTTCTATCTTTTCTGACCCCCTGGAACTTTCCCTGTCTCTGGCCTGCCTTGCACGTCTCTCCCACTGCTCACCCACCTACTAAACATAACATTGATGTCTAGAGGCCAAGGCTGGCAGTAGAGGGTCCTTGAAGCAGAGACAGTGGGAGCCACACCCAGGCCAGCTCAGCCTTTCAGACTGCCAGTGGACCTGGAGCTAGGACAGGGGACAGCACCTCTACCAGGCTGTCACCACCTGCCCCCAGTTCTGCCCCTTCTCTGAAGGGGCAGCCAAGTTCTACTGTGTCCTCTGAGGGTGGTGGAGACTGCAGCTGACAGAGAAGGCCTGGAGTACTGCCCTCTAGGCAAGATTGGCCCCCTCGGAGTTTGCCATTCCAGATTGTGTTTATTCCTCCACACCCTGAGCACTCCTCAACTGTGTGCCAGGCCTGTGCCTGTGTTTGGCGGGATGAAGGGTGAGGGCTGGACAAAGTGTAGAGAACCCTCAGGTTTGTTGGGTGCTGCTCTTTCATTAAATGGCCCCAGACCGAGTTCTCTCTTCCCTTCCACTTGGTCTCGGGAAGGTGGCTTGGGGGCTGCCTTTACCTCACGAGGCTCCGAGCCCCATCACTACCTGGCCATGCTCTCAGCCCTAACAACTAAGAACTCTTCCCAGGGCTTCAGCTTCTGGCTTTGGTGTGTCTCAGGGAATGGACACAACTGACCTGCCCTCTGGAACGGCCAGCTTGTGTCCAGCCTCTAGTGCAGAGGGGCCAGCTCAGGGAAGGTCATCAGGATCTCACCCATGCCCCTGGCTTGGGGCCCTGGAGAAAGTTTGAGGGGGCAGGTAGGAGGGTAAAGCTCACAGCCGAAGGGAAGGTGGTTTTCAGTTCCTCAGGCCTAATTTCCTCCCCTGGCTATCCCAGGCCCATGCCCCTAATTAAAAGTCAGCTTTGCTGCTTATCTACCATATAGTTATACAGTGTTTGTTGTTGTTTATTATACAGGGAGATGATCTAACTGGTTCTGGCTGGTGCACTGGAAAGCTGTTAATATATGTGGTTTATCCTATAACTGATCACTGATCTGTTGGTCCTTGCTTCTCTTGGATTTTCTATGCCAGTGTTTTACCACTGAAAATAACGATAAATTTGTTTTTTTTCCTTTCTAATATTTATTGCTCTTATTTTTATTTTCCTTGTCTCATAGCTTGGCTAAGACCTTCAATATAATATTGAAAAATAGTGATGGCTAGAGCACTTGTATCTTGTTTCCCACACATGTACTGATGCCTCCAGTGCCTCCCTGTCAAGTGCACTTGCTTTGATTTTGGATAGACATCCTTTCTCTAGTTAAGGATGGCTCAGTCTCATCCTGCCTGACTCTGTTTTGTTCATTTATTTTAGAAGCTTATTCATTTGTATTATTCATGTAATAAATCTTCAGTGAGTGTTTGCTGATTGTCAGGCCTACTGTTGGTACCAGAGTATGAAGGAAAAATTGACACAAATGCTGCCCATAAGGAGTTCATGGCCTAATGGAGGATGGAGGGAAGTAAACAGGCCCTTATCCTTGGGCCACATGGCATGCACTTGATGGCAGTCTGCTCAGCACTGTGCGGGGCACTGGGGATGGGCAGTATTCAGATAAGGCCCTGCTCACTTGGAGCCCCTGGCAGGGTCATATTCTCTCCCACTGAAGTTCCCACATGGCAGTTGCAATGCTCAGCCTAAGGCTTTCTCTGATGCACAAGACAGCTTGGTAAGTGACTGAAAGGTCATCCCCTGGAGTAGCCCTAAGCCAGTGAAGGTAGGGGTTGGTGGATACACATCCCAGCTTTCTCACTCCTTGGGTGGGACAACCATGAGGTGTGTTCTATTCCATCTCTCAGCTGAGGACGGAGCCTCGGTTTCCTACAGAGGGAACCTGCTCATTAACATACCTGCCTAAGTTTCCTTTCTTTCCCTCTCTCACTTCCCCTCTCCTCTATGTCAGGAACTGGGAAGGCTCTGAGATTTTGCCCAAATTGCAAGCTAACAAGTTAGCCCCTTATATTTCCAAGGATGCTGGTAGAAGGCACAAGACTCGTGGTTCAGAAATAAAGATCAGTTTGTTACAGTAACAGCGGTAGATCCAGGATCAGCATTTTCTTGCACCACTTCCCTGAAGCCCAGTTCCCACAGGGTAACCCAGTAAGTACCAGATGGTGCCTGCCCATGCAGGTGTTTGCATTACAGGAGAGGAACCCTGGGGACAGGGGGCCCAAATCTTTTATAATAGGCTGCAAGCAAACCTTCGAACCTTTGCCTCCAAGAGAGATACTATCTTTGTTATGCTGGACAATAAACAAATCTGTCTTTTTCCCCTAGAGGGAGATACTATCTCTGTTTTCTAAGGCTGTTTGGTATAATAATCACCCTTGAAAGGCTTGCTTGGAACAAGGGAGTCATTGAACCTACGGGTAAGTATACAGACAGAGAACTATGGAGAATTGTCTCCCAACACCCTACTGGTGGTTCTTGGCATCACCTCCCTATTTGTATTTGGATACTTGTCTTAGGGCCTACTTCTAGGGGAACCCCCACCCCCCACCCCCGAGACAGGAAGATGACACTAAATGGGCATTAATGGATTTCTGACGTGACTCTCCTTTCCCCAGACCAGCCTGCCCTGCAAATGATGCAGGGGAGCACATGAAGGAAGAAGAAGTTTCCTCACCCAGAATTGATATTGTTGTAACCCTTAGGGAGGTACTCTAAAGGCTTGTTGGGTTCCCTCTTTCATATTTAAATATTTAACATTTATGGTGGTTGCCTGTGTGAGGGGGACACTGGACTTCCTTTTTCCCCCAAAGTTTTCCAATACCATCTATTGGAAGTTGTGCCTGGTCTGTTACCACTCTCTTCTCATCTGCCTGGGGCCTGCTATTTAGAATATATCACAAAAACAGAAACAATCAATTCACAATAAATGGACTGAAAAACACGGCATCACCATCACTGGGGAGTTGACAGTGCTGGCACAGTGTGAGACAGACCCAAACACCCACTCATGATGACACCATTCAGGCCCCAGGGAAATGCAGGAAGGTTGTTACTCTGCCTCAGAGTCCACAGAAGATTTGAATGTGAATTGGGAAGGTTTATTTCTATAGAAATATTTCACAGTGAATAGAAGTTTCAAAAAGTTAAAGTTTTAGGTTAAAACCTTTTTTATTTAAATGTTGACATCAGTTCATCATAACTTATAATGTATATTTTGCCTTTTAATTTTACTAATTTTGATTATTTTTTAAATAGCTTTTTGGAACATATTTTAAATACTTTTCAATTTTTAATATATTTAGTTTAATTTATATTTTTGTGTTCTTTGAATATATCACTTCAGTCTTTTAAATCATTACTGCCAAGAGGATAGAAAATACATGAAAAATCTTGACTATAATAACATAACCAATAGTTTTACTGGAATAAAACAAAACAATGAATATTACAGAATAAATATATAATACTCTGTGAATTAAGCCTGTCTTTATTTATTTTTGTCTAACACCACTGAACACCTGGACGTGAGCAATAATCGTGAAACTCAATCACCTTTGATATCTGACTTTCTGATATTAAAAAAAATTTTGTAATGTTTATTAATTTTTGAGGGGGGGGCAGTGTGAGTGGGGGAGGGGCAGAGAGAGCAGGAGACACAGAATCTGAAGCAGGCTCCAGGCTCTGAGCTGTCAGCACAGAGCCCAATACAGGGCTCAAACTCATGAACTGTGAGATTATGACCTGAGCTGAAGTCTGACGCTCAACCAACTGAGCCACCCAGGTGCCCCTGACTTTCTGATATTTTTATGTGACGTCCGGACATAGAAAAACTACAGATTTGCAGATTTTGTACTGTTATGAAAGTTTCTTTGTTGAGTAGGAGGATAGAACATGTTTTATTAACAGTTTATAGCTTGATTTATGATCTTTAAGTATTTAGATTCTGTAACATGGGCCTCCATTTGTCCTTTTGCCCAGAGCACTGCAAGCATCAGGGCCTGTGCTCCAGTGGGAAAAGCAAATGTGTCCGCGGGTCCCTCCTGCTGCAACAAGGGCCAGAGAAAGAGCGCTGCTGGGGCTCATGTCTACATGGGATCATGTTAAGGGGAAGCAGAGGGATGGGGTGGGACAAAGGAGGAAACCCCAAAGAGAAAGGAAGCTATATATATACTCCTTGCCGTGATAAAGGTAAGTGATAACGTCCTCTCCATTTTACAGACGATGGCTCACAGACGATTTGTGACTGGCTTAAGTCATGCAGCTGCCTGGCTCTGAAACCACCTGCAGCAGGGCCCCAGTGTCCCCTGCAAACCCTGTAGATGCCACTGGGCAGCTCTTCCCATTCCGGCTGGGTGGGCTCTGGGTCCACTTCTCCCATGGTGGGCTCTTTCCAGCCAGCTTGACCTGGGAGCAGGTGCCCGGGCCTCTAGGTGATGGAGGACTCAGTCGCCCCCGCATTGCCAGCTGCCTCAAGGAGCCTCTGAGAACCGGTTCTCCCAAGCTCAGGCACAGTGATGAACTATGTCTCTAGGCTGCCCCACCATCCTCCTACAGGAGTCAAAGGATCTTTCTTTCACAGGCCTACCTCACGGCTCCATCTGGGCACTGAAGCTCAGCCCTTCTCAATCCCAGGACTGGCCCTGGAGGATGGGTTGGGGGCCCGTTCTCTGGGATGTGTTTGGGTTGGGTGGTAGCAGGCTTGGGGCTGTGCTCAGGGAGAGGCAAGGAGTGACCTGAGGGCATGAGGGGAAAGGCAAGTCCCTGCCCACATTACTGTCCAGCCCTGGTTAGGGAGGGTTCTCCATTCTTCTGAAGACGAACATGTCCTGAGTGGTTAGAAGGCTGCCCCAAGGCCACCTAGCCAGAGAGGGAGCCCCTTACTTGCCCTCTGTGCTGATCCTGACCTGCCCTCCAGGCCCCTTCAGCTAGATTTCCAGCCTCCTGCTCTGATGGTGCTGACTCTGGGACCCTGTAACGGGAGCACTGAGCCACACCCTTGAAGTGTAGCTGGACCCCAGCCCTGTCCCAGACTCAGGTCATAGCTCCCACAGCTTCCTGGGGGCCCTGTAGCATCTTCTCCGATTATCCAGGCAGGGAAGCTGAAACTCCAACCGGCCAAATGTGTGCTTAAGGCTGCACAGCTGGGCATTGGGCTGGGACTACTCTACATGGTCTGACTGAAGCCGGGGCCCGTATCCCAACCATGGGACAGGGATCTGAGGGAAAGGCCATGTAGGAAAAGACTGGCCTTTAGGAGTGATAGGATCTCTGGCCAGAGGCTGCCTGTCCATCAGGAAGGGGGACTCTGTGAGTCAGGCCTGGCATTGGTGACCCCACCTTGCTCTCCCTGCTACTCTCCTGAGCCCTTCACACCCTGGCTGCTCACTGGTCTGGGCAATACACTTGTGCCTAATATCCCACCTTTACCTGTGTGCCCATACCTGCACGCTGCCCCCACCCCTGCACCCCCTCTCCTTTCCCTACTGTTTCTGGTTGTCCACTCTGTGCCTATTCCTGGGCTAGATGCTGGGTACTGCAGAGGCCATGCCAGGCCTGGGCCTCTCCTGTGGCCTGCCAGACTTAGTGCTGAGATGGTGGAGTCTCAGGAGACACCTGCAGTCAGGTAGGGCTTCCTGGAGGCAAGGACCAAAGCTGAGACCTCAGCACACCCTCCCCCTCACCGAGGTCACTGCCTGTCCTCTGAGCCTCTCTCCCTGGAGTGGCCAGCAGGTTCCAGGAAGTGTCCCCTCACCCTGCAGTGCTGATTCCAAGAACTGCAGCTCCTGGCAGTGCTAGCTCAGGATTCTTTCCTAGAACACAGGCCTCGCCCCGCCCAGGCTGCTGGAGTCTCATTGGGCAGCTGGTGGAGGTAACGAAGGAGGGGGTGCCCTGGGAGCAGCCTCTGTAGGAACCAGACACTGGGAGGGGGGCCCAGACTGTCAGCCCAGAGGGGACCAGGAGGTCAGTGAGTGTGAAGGTACTTTGACCCTCCCCCCCTTTCATTTGTTGGCTGTGGGGGGCGGGGTGGGGGAGGTGAGCCCAGTGAATTCAGCTCAGAGCCTCCCTGCCCACACAGGAGGCTTGCTCCTTGAACCCAGAAATTCTGCTGGCTGCTGCAACTTCACCCTCCATATCCCTTTGTCCACCACCAGCCTGGCATTCCTGGGTCCCATCCCAGGGGCGAATGGCATAGGCCTTACTCTGGCCCCATAGCAGGTCTTCATCAGATAACCTCCGGAGGGACAGGCCAGGGGATATTAAGTGTCAGATTATAAGCAAAGAGTGAGGTATGGGACAGTCTTAGGGCCCTTGGAAGAACATGACATCTATATTATTAATCCTGTTATAATTTCACCTAGCCTGGTTAGGACAGAGGAAGTCACCCTACCCCATACTCCAGCAAATCAGGTCAGGTAGGTGGGGATCTGGGGTGACAGGCCTGGATTCATGAACAAGGACAGGGCCCAACTTCCCTCAAGGTCACTGGGCCTCTCCTCTGGGCGAGTCCTCCACCCCCACCACCTCTGAGCTGGCAGCAGGCCTGCCTGCCCGCCTGGGACCTGCCAGATCACGTTGAGCAACCAGTTCCTGAGAAGCGTTGAAGGCTGTTTGGTTTAAAATTAACTCCCCCGCTCCTCCCTCCCCTGCCTGTGGGCCTCCTCTGAGTTCTTGGAAGAGGCGCTCTGCTCTTTCTTCCTGGGAAGAGGCCTCCAGCCGCAGCTATGCTGCTATTCTAGTGAAAACACCTCACCCGGGGTGGGGGTTGGGGGGGTGCCCACACCACACCTTCGCTGCACTCTGAAAGGCCCAGGGATCCTCCTGGAGCCTAGCACACCCCGGTTTGTCCACTGAGACCCAGAGGAGAAAGGGATGATTGTCAAAGTGCTGATAGGGTTCTACTGCCCCCAGAGCCTGCAGCCCCCAATCAGGAATGTGCTGCTCTGGCTCTAAGGGTAGAGGTAAAGGGCAATAGAGACACCCCTGGGGTAGGGAGATCACGCAAGCTGGCAGCAAACCCAGGACTTTGGCTTCTTTGAGACATATATGGTTCAGAGAGATAAAGCAACCTGCACAGGGTCACCCAGCTTTGCTGGCCAGGCTGACAACGTTGACCCGGCAATGGCAATAATGCCTAGGAGCAGGCCCCACAGGCACCGACACTGGGGTTAGAGTGCTCTCTGCAAGGAGACCCTTGTCTCTCACCCACACTCCTCTAACTGCCCTGGGAACCCGTTTTCTTCTTGATAGGCCTTCATCTTCCAGTGTCTCCTTGAGCTCCATGTCTCTGGGACTTTGGAAAAAAGGTTTCCTGAGAATCTGCTCTCCTAACAGCACCTCCTGCCATGGCCATCTACCCAAAAGAGCTGAGAAAAACAAAGGAATGTTGGCCAAGTGGAAAGGTCAACACACACGCACACACGCACGCACACATACACACACTCATAGTGTTGTTGCTTAGAAGTAGGACTGGTGGGGGTAGGGAGCAGTGAAGTATTCTTTGGGAGGAGGCTGAGGGCCTAGAGGCACTTTCAAGAACAAAACTTTGGCCCAACCCAGATTGTAAGTAAAATTCTCACCTCTGATGGGGGAAGAGCCCAGCTCTGGTGACCTAAAGAGCCCCATCTGGCTCATCTGATGCTGGATAAAGGGAGAGTCCTCAGAACAGGGCTCTGCCTGGGGAGCATTTGCTGGGCACCACTCCCCCTCCAGCAGTATCATTCCAGTGTGGGTCTTGCTGGTGGGGACTGCGCGTGGAACTGTCCTAGAGGACTGCTTGGAGGAGTCATGGCAGTCCCAAGTTCCCTCAGGCCTCAGAGACCACTTCTAGTGCTCTGGGCCCTACCTGCTTCAGCCAGTCCAGGGTCATGAGCAACTATCTTTCCATTAAACATAAAGCTTTGGCCACACCAAAAAGGCTCCTCCTGCTCCCGGCCTGCCTCATCTCCTCCTGCTCATAGGTGAGCATCATCCCACTTACTCCATATTACCCCAAAGCAAGATCCAGCCACCCTGAGGCATGGGCACTGCCAGTATTTCTATTAGATGGAGAAACTAAGGCTCCTAGAAGTTAAACTATTTGCCTGGAGTCCCAGAATGATTTTGGAGCTGAGATTTGAACCCTGCCTATCTATTGCTTTCAATTTGGCTGATATGCCACTTCAAAGATATCCCCAGGGGACTTTCATGGAAAGTATGGTGTGTATGTGTGTGTGTGTGTGTGTGTGTGTATTTGTGTATGTGTGTGTGAGATATTTCATAAGAAGCTGAAGAATGGCTGTTTTGAATCTGTTACCAGAAGTGTTTTCTCCTCTCCAGGCTGGAGACACTTGGGAAAACTCAGGCTCCAGGGAGATTCCCTAGGATGCAGTAGGTGTCTAAAGCAGACAGGAATAAATGCTGGGGTAGTTAGGGAAGGCTGCTCAGAAAAGGGGAATTTGAGTTGGGCTTTGAAGGGTGAGTAAGAGTTTGTCCTGGACATTCCCATAGGAACAATACAGTGTGATGGGCTGTTAAGAGGGAAGAGAATAGAATGACTTGGCAGTTTTGGAAGCCATATCCTGAAACCTGGGGTAAGGCACAGGCAAGATATGGTGGGGGAGGGGAGCCTGTGAATATCACTAAGTGGGGAAGGCAGGGCAAAGTTGGGTTCGTGAGCACCTCACTCAAGATGGCGGTACGACTGAGGAAGCCATCAGGATGGTCCAGCTGGGTGAGTGAATGAGGCTAGATCTGGGCAAAGCAGCCGTGGGGAGAAGCAGGAGGGCAGCTTGAGAGGGACAAGGGGCAAGATGGATGGACATGGGGATGTGAATGTGGGGGTTGTCTCCAAGATGGGGGGACAGTGGAGGTGTATCTAGGGGGTAGTGAAGAGTCTAGATCTGGACATGGGGAGTCTGAGAAGCCATGAACCAGGCTCTTCAAGTTGCCAGCTAGCAGGCATCTGACTCCAGTTCAAGAGTTCTAAGGGGATGGGGACAAGCCCTGGCCTGGGACTCAAAGTCCTGGGCTCTAACCCCATCTGCCCACTTCCTCTCTTGGTGACTATGGACAAGCTACTTTGCCTCTCTAGGTTTCAGGCTTGCATCTTTGAAATGGGGCAGGCCCAGAGGCACCTCCCCCAATCACCTGCATCACCTGTAGTTCAAGCCTCTGAGGGCACAGACCACTGAGGGCTGGGAGAGGAACAGGCCTGAGGGAGACCACCCCCTGGGTGTGGGGCAAGGGTGGCAGATGGCCTAATCTTTATTGTCATTGTGAGAGCAGTTGCTAGAAGGTTGGGCTGGCTTCACCTCCATTCCAGCCTAGGCAGAGACCAGACCAAAGGGTTTGTTCACTAGGACCGGAACACAAGATCATTGCTAAGTGATACATGAGGGCGGAGGGCTGGGCTTGGAGGGCAGAGCTGATGGGGAGAGGGGCCGCTTATAGCTCCAGGTGGTTCCAGCCCACCTCCAGCCCCGATGGGGACCTCAGCAGACATCAACACCTGCCCAGCCCACCTCTCAAAAAAGATGAAAACAATGGACAGAAACAATTACAATGACAGCTGCAGCAGCTGCCAGATTGAACCCTAGCAGACTCTCCTCAGCATTGCCTCATTAATCCTCCTGGGCTCCCCATGTCCCCTCTGAGGGAGGTGCTGTCACTCTCCTCACTTTACAGCCAGGAATCCTCTCAGGGTCTGTGAGGTTGAGGGAAATTCCCCAGATCCAAGTACACAGCATACAATCCAGACTGGAGGGGAGGTTGGGGTAAAACCAGGGTGTGGGGGGTAGCTAGCCAGGATTAAACCTCCAGGGGTCTCTTCTTCTTGAGTCTCAGATGTGGGAGGCTCAGCCTGCTGCCCAACGGTGACCATTGCAATGACCCCTCAGACAGCTGGCTGTGTGGCCTAAGCTGGAGAGGAAGGCCCATACCATGCAGTTCGGGTGGTGAGAACTCACTCACCATGAGAGGTTGTAGAGTTCCTGGCAAAGCTTGAACCTGCTTTATATTAAAACTGGTCTAGCAGGTTGGTATGAGGGGACTGCCCAGGCCTGCACAGGCTCTACTTCTCCTGGAGGAAAGGTCCTCTGAGAGGTCCCCAGAATCCTTTCCTGCTTTCTTGGTTGGGACTTATTTCAAGCGCCTGCCCCTGCACTTCACCATGGGCAGCTCTGCAGGGTGGGAGCGTTCCCGTCTGAGAGAGCAAGCAGCCCAGCCCTGCCCTCAGCTCTATTCAGACTGGCATTCAGCTTTGGCCCAGCGAGGTTTGCTCAGTTGGCAGATTAAAAACTGAGCCCAGGTACAGGGGCACCGATGATCCAGAGGGTGTTAGGACACTTGGGGATCATGAGAGAAACATCCCAGCAAGACCTCACTGACAAGAGGAACCTGGATGACCTAGTGGTATCTCTGTTCGAAAGTCATTCCAGAAGGCGGAGTCTAGTGAGGGGCACCATAGAGAATCATCCTCCAAACCCACCTCCTCATGGCCTGGTGGAATCCTCTGGGCCACAGCCTCCACCCCCTGCCTCTGCCGCCTCCTCCAGAAAGTGCTCCTGACCCCTTCCTTCCTTTCTGTGTACCCTCAGCACCCTTCAGTTGCCAAGGCTTTAGTATGTCAGTCCCTGGGTGGCAGAGCAAAACTGGTCATACCAACAAGCTCTTGAATGAAGGTTTGAACCCTGGCTCTGCTCCTCACAAGCTGTGTGACCTTGAGAAAAAAACAGCACCTCTCTCTGAGCTTTACTTCTTCTGCTGTAAATGGGGACAACCTTAGCCGGTATTCAAGGCTGCACCACTCAGTCCTGGGGCACAAACTCCGCCCAGGATCCCCAGGCTGCCGTCCTCGTCTCCTGCTCCCCACCACAACCTCCCCTGCCATAGCCTGTACCTCTCAGCCTCCTTTCCAGTTTCCTGTCCCCAGGCCCTGTCAGAGGCCATCCCCCACCCAGCTGACAGGTTCACCCCTGAGAAATGAACATAGGATCATAGCATTTCCCTGCTAAACTCTGAGGAGGCCCTCCACCATGTGCCCCCTCTGCTCTCTCCACCCTTCCTCTGTCTCCTCAGCCCTCCTGGACAGCCATTCTGGACTTCTTTGTCTTGATCATACCAGGTTTGTTCTTGCCTCAGGGCCTTGGTACTGGCAGTTCCTTTTCCTGGATGTCTTTTTCCTATGTTGTCTGCTGCTCTTTGCTCAGGTGCCCCGGCTCAGTGGCTCCAGAGCTTTCCCTGACCCTCTCATATGCAGCAGTGTCCCCACACCCAAAGCCGCTCTCTGCCCTGTCCCCTCTGCTTTGCTTTCTTTACACCCTTAAGACTTGTCCTGAGTGCCCATTTGCTCATTTATTTATTGTCTCTTGCTTACCAGCCCAGGAGCCCCACGAGGAGGGGGACTGTGTCCCTCTTGTGTCCCCAAGGCCCAGATGGGGTCTGGCCCAGTTGGTGCCTGAGGAGCATGTGTGCTAGTAAAGGACTTAACCAATGGGGGGTTACCATCAATTATTGTTTGTGTATTGTGCAGGGCCCTACACACCCAACCAGATGGCTCCTCTATTTCTCCCTGGCCAGTGCTGGCAGGGCACGCTCCCCGTACTAGCCCACAACCACCTGGCGGTGATTGCACTGACCAGAGGGTTTTCAGCCTCTGTTAGGCTGGGTCTCTGACTTGGGTTTGGGCCTGATGATATGCCCTCTACTGTCCCTATTCTGGGCAGGCACCACTCGCTCTCCTGATACGGAGACAAGAAAAGATTGAAGCAGAAAAATATCACGTTCAGAAGTATCTGGAAGCCCCTCCCCAGGCAAGACCTGGACCCTGGCATGAGCTGAAGCAAAGGTGAGGGGGACAGGACCCTGTTGACCAGACCAATGTCTGATCCAGAGACCCTAGCAGGCAGGGACATAGGAGGATAAAACCAGCATCTAAGATCAACTTGCCTGCAAGCTGCCAACTTCAGATGCCTGTCCTTGCCATCTCACGTAGCAGCCCAGGGACAGACGGGCAGGCAGGACCCCTCAAGGTAAGCTCTGCTCTGTACCTCACTTCCTCAGCCAGTGCCTTGTCCCCTCTGGACCTCAGTTTTCTCATCTATGGAGTGTGGGTCATATTTAGACCCACTCACACGGTTGTGGTGAGCAGTACATGAGGTGCAAAGCCGTTGTCTATTGCCAGCACCTGGCAGGCACTGAGACGCCTCCCCTGCCCTGAAGAGTTTGTGGGCTTTCTCTTGCTATGGCAGTTTTCTGTCCAGGCCAGGCCATGGCACCAAGTGGGGAACACCCTACCTTTGGCCTCTCTGTGTCTACTACTCACCCATTGGGTGACTCAGATTTGTGGGTGGAGCAGACAGAGGGGTCACCTCAGGCACTTGGGGGGTTACAAAGGGGCTGAGATCCAGGCTGAAGCAATGAGGAACAGCAGACATCCCTGGCAGGGTCATGTTGACCGGGAGGAGGCAGTGCTGTCGGGCTCTGAGGCCAGCGACACAGAACGTGCCAGGCTGGGCACCTGGGCCTGGGCACCAGTCCCAGTAAAGTCAGCCTTCGCTCACCTCTTATTCACTCACATCCAGTATCAGCTGTATTCTTTGCCATAACTATCACCATGCCCATAATGTTCTGGCTTTTTATCCCTTCCTGCCTCCTCCTTGTCATCAAGATATCAGTCCTTCTACCTTCCTGCTTTCAATCTGCCAGCATTTGTCTCTTCTAATCATCTAAGGCCCAAGAAAACAGGAAAGTTAGGACTATTTCTAAAATAAGAGTTAGAAGGCTATGAATGAGTTTCAGAGGCGCTTTCCTGTGAGTTATTCAAGTGAAGGTGCAGAAAATTTCAGGACACAGTGGAATTTATATTATGAAGTCAAATCATCAGATAATGGAGAGTTTTCATTTTAATTGCTCTTCCATCTACTTCTGGTATGTAGGCCCTGAGGGAGAGGAGAGGGTGCCCCAACCCCAACTGGTCTGTTCCAGAACCTCACCAGGTGCCACCTCAGGCCAGACCCTGCCAGCTTACTGGCTGCTACCCCCAACTCCACTGTTCTGCCCCACTGCACAGTATGACTCTTTCCCAGGCCTCCTTTCGGTTGGTAGGGAATATGACCTTCCCAGTCACACCCTGGTGCCCTTGCACTCCCTGTACCTTCTCACTGGAACGACTGGCCCTGACTTCTCTATTGGCCTCCTCCTCTCAAAAGACACTGCCCCCAGGAGTGGGTGCCCCCACAGCACCCATCTCTCAGCATTCTGAACTTCCAGTCTTTAATTGACATCTGTTTACACATCTCTCTGGTCTGGCATTCCTCTGCCACCATCCCCCACCTGGCAGTGAACGGGTCAATGACCCTGCAGGCAGTCCAGCTGGCCTTCACCTCCCTACCTCCCATCCTCCAAGGGGAGCAAGAGGTAACGAGAAAGGAAGGCTGCTTCCTGTACCCCCTCGCCCCCCGATTCTTCAACGGGTCCCCTAGCAGGGCCTGCTCAGCCACATAAGGTCACTGGGCCCCGGCTGACCCAGATATAAAGTGGGGGGAAATAATATCAAAGGGGACAAATTGTGTAAGAACTCAAAAGAGGTCCCACTGAGGTCTCCTTAAATGAAAAGTACAATTTTATTGTCAATACAGAAAAATCAGTGGAAGAAAAAAGACTACCAAACTGGGTTTTGCTTGTTATAATACTTATTTTATAAAGTCTTATCAGTTAGGTATTTCTTTCCCTCTCGTGTGCAGGCACCTTCCTGGGCAGGAAGCTGACCCAGCAGAGCTGGAGTAGCAGTCCTCGAGCCAGCACGCCGCTTCCTGACACTGCACACGCGCTCCTTCAGGCGGGCGCCCCACCGAGACCAGCTCTGTGCAGACAGGGCTCTGCCCTGATGGAGCGTGAGTGGTGGGCTCTGCTGGGCACAGACACTTTGGCTTCATTTTCTTGTCCATTTACCCACCCTCCCAAAACAGGGCTGGGGGCGGAAGAAGGTGTGCACATTCACAGGTGGGTGGGTCAGTGCCAGGATACCCAGAACTGCCTTGGGTCCAGCAACATGTCTCAGGATGGGGCTCTCCACCAAGAGGAACCAGAGAAGTTGGGGCAGAGCTGGGGTCTCCAGAGCACTCAGGGCTCAGGGCAGAGGTAAGATTGGCTCACCTTGAGACCAACCCAAGGAGAATAAATAAATAAATACTGTATAACTTTGCAGTCCCTCAGCCTGGCCTGTTCCCCCATCAAGGGACTATCACTGTCGACCTCAGTTCCTCTTGCCGCCATCCTCCCTGGGACAGGCTGGCTGGAAGGAGGGGGCCTGCCCCACCCTGTGGACTGAGAAACCAGGGCCGGCAAAGTCTACATGGTTCAGGAGCCCACAGCAGGCAAGTGGGGGCCTGGGCCTCATCCACAAGGTGAGACAAGGTCCCGCCTGTCTCCCTCTCTCCCGACACATGGCTCACCACAACGGAGCCACATGGGAGCTGGGGGTGTTGACCTTCAAGTTGTGTGACACTTTTCTCTCCCTCTCACCCCCAGCGTTGCTCCTGCTGACTCTCTCTGGTCCAGCTGTCATGTGCAGTCACCAGGATAACTGGAGGAGGGACGACGGGAGCCCAAGTCCAGCTGGGGCCTGTGTCCCCTCCAGGGTATGGCTGGGTAAGGCGAGGCGGATGCTCAGCTGGGTCAGAGCTGGAAGGGGTACTGTCGGAGGTAGTCGGCCATGCGCCGGGGCAGTGGCAGGCAGTCTACATCAGCCACCAGACGGTTGATGACAAGGCGGCACAGGTGCTGCAGGCTGCGGGCACTGCTTCTGCGCACAAAGGGCTGCACCAGTTTTAGGTGCACAGCGGTGACTGCAGGGGCAGGCAGTGCTGGGTCACCAGGTGCATCTTCCTTAGGGGTAGGCAGGGCCGGGGTGGGTGCAGGGTCAGGACTGTCACTTCGGGTGTCAGCAGCACAGGAGGCCACATAGTGCTGTACAAGGCTGACCACATCTGGGAAGGCCAGGATGCGTGGCCTGGACAGGCAGTTGGAATCCAGGCGGAAGCTGGAGTCGGCGTACTCAATGCGCACGTTGGTGGGGCCTCGGGTGGTTTTGACCGACAGAGTGAATAGGTAGCTGGGATGGGTGCTGTCACGTACTAGGAACGTGCCCTCTGGCATCTTCTGCAGGTGTTGTCGGGCCTCACTGGCCGTAATGGAACCCCAATACCAGCCTAAGCAAGTGGAGAGGGGGCCAAGAGACTAGTCACAGTGGAATTTAGTTGGGGGCACCAATGCAGGGCTGGGCAGGACTCTGCCTCCCCCTTTTTACACTTCCATGGGGAGGACTGTACCTCCGCATCAGACTCTCCCAGGTAGGGTCATGTCTCTCAAATGAGACTCAACAGACAGAGTTAAGCTTTCCCCATTAGACTTCCCAGGACAAGGCCTGCTTCCCTCCTCGAACTCACCAGATTCCCGAAGGTAAGAGAAGGTCTTGGCTATGCATAGCAGATCCTCCTCAGGGTCCAGCACCTTGGGTTCACTCTCTGGCTGGGCTGGGGTCTCCTCTGCCACCTCCTCCAGGAAGGACCCAGCAGGCAAAGGCTGCATAGCTGGTTGGGGCAGCTCCAGGGACTGGGTCCACAGGGGCCGCTGCCCAATCCGCTCCACAGCCAGCAAAGAACAAGGTCTAGAAGTGGGTGGATGGGCAGTGAGTGGAGGCCCTATGCTCTCCCTGTTACCAGAGACCCCCTATGCCCCAAACCAGCTTTATGACCTTTGGCCAGTCTGTCTCAGTATGAGCCTCTGTTTCCCCTCTGCCCACTCATGGGCTCAATGAGATCAGTACCCCACCTCTCAGTTGTCATTACAAAAGGCTCCTTGATGGCTTCCCCTACATGTTGATTCTCTTTTGAAAGAGACTTCTCCACCCTCCTGCATTTACTGAACATTAATTAGTCTCTCTACTTTGCACCAACTGATAATACAGATCATGTCCTAGAGGATTTCCAGCTCACAATGGACAACTGATGTCCCTGCCAATGGTAGGATCCAGTGCAAAGAAGCCTCACATTGGTGCCTTGTTGGTTGAGGTGGGCTGATTAGATTAAATGGTGCTGGTTCTGCTTGAGCCATGGCCTGGGCCTTCATGGGGGCACTCCAGAGAGGCCCCAAAATTATGATAGAATGCCTAAGGTCATATGCTACCTCCCCATGGATAGGAGTATCTGTCGGAGGGACCAAGGTCCACACTGGCCAGGGCTTAGAGGCTGGAGCAGTCTCCCCAAACAGGTCAGACTCCCATCCTGTTTTCTTCTCCTCCCAGTGGAGGGTCTGGGGTGGACAGTGGCCTCTAAAGGCACCAGGAAGTCCCACCTCCCATAAACAGGAGCTCCCACCAAAGGGCAGTACTTATTCTACATTCCAGATCCCACCCTGGCAAGCCAGTCCTACGAGGCTCTAGAGGCTCTATGATCTTATGCAAACCTTGCTGTTCGCTAGGACTGTTCAGCTTCTCTACCCCCTAATGAGGGATGCTACCAGCCCAGATCCTGAGGGGGCTGGCTACACCATCTTGTCAGGTGACTAGAGTTGGGTTGCTGAGCCAGCCCCCAATCTGAGCAGTAGCTTTTCTCTAGGGGAAGGCCACCCAGCATGGTGATCCTGGGACTTCCAGGGAGTGAAGGTCATGGCCCTGGCTCCCAGGAAGAGACTGTTGTTCCTTCCTCACTCCTCAGAAAATACATCCTCAGGCCTCAGTTCTGGGTCTGGTCCCCTGCTGGGCCTCAGGACCCCAAGATAATGAAACCATGGGCCTTGCCTTCAAGGAGAACTTATAACCCAAAGTCATAAATGCAAAGGGTGTCATGGGGGAGTCAAGGTCTGCCTGTTCCTGAGCTGAATCTGCGAGGCCAAAGGAAGGAGTAGGGGGAAGGCACTCTAGGCAGAGATGAGAGCATGGGTAAACTGTGCCAGAGATTGCTTATGAGGCAGGATGAGGTAGGCAGAAGCCTTGGCAGGACGCAGGCAGAAGAGCCAGATCTGACAGTATAAGTTATAGGTTAGCATTAGAAGATTTTAACCAATTGGGAGCAGAGGCCACAAGACCCTGGCACACCACACTTTAATACTTTTCCATACCCACTCTGGGTACACTGTGGGAGCTCTGGAATCCTACTGGGGGTGCTGGAGGCCAAGTTCCAAGGAACTAGCTGGTGGCCTGCCTGCTGGGGCCCAAAGCTCAGCTCAGGCTAGCCAGTCAGGCCAGAGCATCTGGGGGTGGCCATGTCCAGATAGCTTAGCAGGGCACTTGTGGGCTTGGGCACCTCTAGGGTCAACATGGTATCTGGGTGTGTAAGCAGCTGTATTGGTTCCTGCAGCTCCTGGTGAGTGACTGTGTATCTGAGGAGGGGTGTGTCCACAGCTGTCGTCATGGCAGGGACGATGGCTTGTGTGTTCCAGGCGTGGGTGGCCTGTACCTGTGTGTGCCTGTTGTACCTGTTGTGGAGCCTGTTGTGGAGCCCAGACTGTGAGTCCAGCCTGGGGACACATGCTAGTGGGGCAAACTCAGCCCTGAGGGTGGACCCCCTCAAGCAAAGCTGGCAGCCCAAACCTACATTTGGGAATCTCTGCCTCCACCCCAGGAGGGCACCAGGTGGTTTGTGGCTGTGTGTGGAGGTCTTAAAAATCTTGCTCCCTGACACCCAATACTGGCCCTGAGGTTCCAAGGGGCCTTTAGCTGGAACAAAGTAAAAAGAGAATGTGGGACTTCAGAACTGGGGGAATCTGGCAGACAGGGTGTGGGGGTGTTCAGGAGTCCCAAAATTCAGAGGAGGGAGATGCTGGAGACAGCCAGGGAGAAGTATAGTAGTACAGTCTTCCTGGCACCTCCAGGTTTCCTCCCTGGTTTCCTCCCTGGAAGCAGAACTGCTCAGAGCAAGGGGGCAGTTCAGCCTTGCCCCACCTTCCACCCTTCTTCACTTGGTACTATGCCAGTTCTGATAACAACAGCCACTGGGCCACCCAGCTCTCCCTGGGTGTGGAGTGCTCACTCATATCTTCTTTCTCGCTCTCTGGAGCTTTGAGCTCCTGTCAGGTCAGTCTGGAGAGTATCAGACCCATTGTTGAAGGGGATGCTGAGGCGGAAGGAATGCACTAAGAATGTTCAGTTGAGGCCAAGACTCTGTCTTATCAGCCTCCACACCATTCTAGTCTTTGAGAAAAGTTGGAGAAAGGAGGCAGAAGACAAGTCCTCACACTAGGATCTCAGACTGGGCTGAGGAAGGGTGAGGCAATTGTGGGGGTGCCACAGGCAAAATCAGGCCAAATTCAGGCTCTTCCAAGACCTGCTGATCAGCACGTGGCAACCTGGGGGGAGGCAAGGATCTCAGACAGGCTTCCCAAGAAAAGGCTAATTGCTAGCCCATGGCAGAACAGTGAGGACAGAGAGGGGCAGGGGCTAACCTAAGGTCAGCAGTAGGCCCTGCGGCCTGCAGGCTAGGGTAGAGCGCTCTGGGCCCAGAAGGGTGTCTGGGCAGGTGAGCCACGTCTTGGAGTACGAACTCCGCTGGCTTTCAGCTGCTTTAACCAAAACCTAGGCTTAGGCTACACGGGGCTCCTCCGGTCGCCAGCCGACCCCCAGTCTCACTACCCACAGTGGGCATAGGGGTGGTGACGGTGTTGCCACTATACTCTGTTGTCACCCTGAGGTCCTTCCGCACTCGGTCATCTCCGACCCGTCAAGCCCTCTCAATAGCCGGCAGCTAGCACGAGGTACTCTCCCGAATACCGGGCGCCGCGGCCCGGCGGGGACCGCGAGCCGCGCTTACCCCTGAACGCAGAGGACCATGTCCCGGCAGCGGCAGCGGCAGCTCCGGAGCTGGGGCTCAGCCTGACGGTGGCGGCTGGAGAAAGCCAGTGGGCGCAGGTCTCGCTCGTAAGGCAGGCTCCCGGGGCGCACCGGCGGCGGGCTAGGACTGAGAGGCCAAGGCGCGGGCGGGCCGGGAGGGCGCGAGGGGCGGGCCGGGAGGGCGGGGCGGGGCGAGCCGCCTAATCTTTTGTCCTCTCTGTCCCAGCCCTTCCCGGAAGCGACGTCTTCCTAGAACCGCCGGCAGTGCTGCCGGGCCCGGGAGGGGCGCGGGCTGGGGCGCCGGCTCACAGTGTAGGTAGAGGGCCGCTAAAGGAAACACCTTTGACAGATTTCCAAGAACTTTCCAGGAAAATGGGGCGGGGCCCCAAGCGCCGACCAATCGCAGTTCGGGAGGCGGAGCCGAATGGCCGGGGCGGGCCAATTGCAGTTTTGAGATCCGAGGCGGACAAACGAGCCGGGTTGAGCGCGACCCGGAGACCACTAGGGAAAAACCGGGTTGGAGAAGGCCAGGGCGGGGCAGGGGTTCTCCCCACCCGAGCCCAGACTTCTTTCGGGCATTCCACGTCGTTCCGGACAGACTCCTCTATCTTTCTGTAGAATTGGTGCCAGCGCGAGGGCAGGGTCTTAGGCCTGTCCTCCCAGCTAGCGGCTCCCTCAAGGCAGTCTCTCTGGTGTGCAAGCGCCCCCTGTGGGCCTCACGTGGATCCCCGGACTCTGTGGGCGGTGGTGGGGAAACTGGTGGCATGGGGTGGGCTTTAGAGAAGGACGTGAGAGGAGGGGAGGGGCACAAAGGGGGACCTCAGATCCGAGCAGGTCCGTGGGGGTCAAGGATTCACCACAGCCAAAAGGATCCAGGCGAGAATGTTTTCTCTGAAAGAGATGGGGGAGAAGGCACATCCCAATCTTGGGATGGGGGCAGGTGTGGAGACCTCATTACTCACTTGATGGCCCAGGCACTGGGAGACCACAGCATGGGGCACCAATGTAGGGTGCAATCTCTTCGGTAGAAACTGTCTACCACTCCATTATTATGAAGACAAAGAGGCTTCAAGCTGCCAAGCAACAGAACTAGGAATTGAACCTGTGTACCTGCGTCTCTATGGGGTCAAATCCCAAGTTCTCTACCTCAAGACTGTCTTCCCTCTAACTGTGAGTACTTTACTGAACATTTAGTATGTGCCAGGTGCTCTCAGCGATTTCCAGCCTCATTTCATTGTCTAACCACTATATATTGTGCCCTCTTTACAGTTGAGGAGACTGATGCACAGAAAAGTTAAAATGTACCCTAGATCTCACAGCTGGCAAGTGGTAAGTTGGGGCTTGGAGCCCAGTTCCCTCCCTCCCCCCCTCCCCATTCTCTCTAGGTGCCTTGACCTAAAACCTCCTGGGCATCCTTCAAGATCCAGCTTTAAGGTCCTCAGTGAAGCTTCCCTGCCTCTAGGCAGTCAATGTCAGAGCACAGAGGGTGTCTCCTTGAAAGCTCCCTTACAGATGTCAGTGCAGTTCTGTGTGTTAAATTAAAGGGCCCCAACGGTTTTTCCCTCCAGCGACATTTTGTGAATTTGACAGAGTTATGCACTTCACCTATGTGTACTCAGTATGTGGTGTGCCCGTTTGGCCCCAGGTATTGTGGGTCAGCGTGGCCAACTCATTATCACCTCTCCTGTTCTGTGCGCTCCCTACACACTCCTGGTCGGACTACTAGGCCCACATCGCCACCCAGTGGCGAGTCCTCTCATGGTTTCACTCGACAAATTTCCATATTCCAGGATAACCCCTCCCTGCACTCCAGGGACTGGCCTTGCTGCAGGATTTCCCTGCTTCTTCTCACCCAGAATAGTCACAAGATGGGTCAGTCACAATAATACACAGCAGTGCCTTCCTCAAAGTCTGGCTTATTTGGTCTCTCTACTCTCATCATTTGCAGACTCTCCTCCCCCTATAGGACAGTTCACACGTGTATGTGTGTATGTGTGTATATTTAGAGGGTATATTTAGAGGGTATATTTAGCCCTCTCCCCCTCTCCCCACACTCACTGGACCTCTTTGCCACTGTAAGGTATTTCAAAGGCCTCGGCCCTAGACCCCTTCGACATTGAGCTACCATGGAGGGCTGTGTGTATCAAGTCTGCCACCATGAGCCCACCCTTGCCCTCGCCCATCCATCCCAAATACTGAATTCTCCCATCAGTGTGCAGGTGGTTGCTGGAAAATGAGCAGCTAAGGGAAACCACATGTTCTGACTCTCTTAGGTTAAATGAACAGTTGCAAAACATCTGTCTATGATGGACCTATGTGGGAAATGTGTGTGCTTTTGTAAGCAGTGGCATTGGTTATGGAGACTGCAAGGGGATAGGCATCACCAGTGCTTGCTTTTTACATTTCCCTATGGTTCAAATTTATTATAACAAGCAAGTTTTACTTATTCAAATTTAATTAAAAAGAGATCAGTTAAAAATACAATTATAAAATGTTTAGAACAAGTGTAATCTAATTCCATTTTTAGAAAATAAGATATCTCAGCAACCACAGCATACACGGAGATAACTTTGGCTGGGACAAGAAGCCACCCTCAGCTGCCCAGGACTCTGCTTTTGAGTGGCACCCTGCTTGTCGAGAATGAGATCTTGCTCAGCTTTGGGCTCACCTGGCCCAAACCAGTCACCTCCAGAGGGAGGATCCTTCCCCAGTCTCCAAGCTGTAGAAGTTTCCAGATCACAGGGCTTCATCCAAGGCTCTGAGATCTTGGATCAGATTCTTAGGTGGGGCTCAGGGAGAGAGGTTCTGGGTCCAGCTAGGCATAAATGTGTGTATGTGTGTGGTGTGCATGTGCATGCCCATGTGTCTGTGCACATGTGTAAATCTTTGTGCATTTGTGTGCATATTTGAACATGTGTGAGAGCATATTTGTACATGTGGATGTGGGAAGGAGGCAGGGAGGCACAGAGGAGGAGAGTATCATTTCAGGGTGAGAGCTGGGCCCTGGAGTTGTTCTTTGGGGGTTGGGATGGAGACTCTGCCATGACAGCCACTGATCTCAGGCAGGTCGCTTGATATCTAGGGCTTGTCTGTCTCGTGTGTCTGTCAGCTGTAGGCTGTGTGGGATGTGTTTAGCCCTGCCTACTCTGGTCCCAGTGAGGTCATAGAGTGCCCAGGTAGAACATCCACACGGTGTCTTGTCCAAAGGAAGGGTTCAGTACAGTCAGGTGAGGCCATCATCAGGGCCACTGCTTCACTGAACTCTGCTAGCTTGAAGGCTATCTCAAGGAGACAGGGCAGAGACCTGGGCAATTTCCTCCAGCTCAATGCCTGCACACAGCAGGTACCAGCTCTCCAGGAACTGCTCTGAAGAGCCATGGACCTGAAGGACCCCAGGAGTCCATGTGCATCTACGTGCGTGTATTTGTGCTGGGGCTTGGGGAGGTGTGTGAGAGCGCTATTGCGGCCCAATCCCAAAGCTAGAAGAAGGGCTCAGAGACATCGACGGGTGGGACCTAGGACACGGTGCCTGCAGTCCTGCCAGTGGCCTGTAGATGGCAGCAGAGGCCAGAGCAGCGATCATGACCCAAGCCTCACTTTCCCGGTACCAAGTGAACCACCTCGTTCCAATACCTGTCTGAGGGTTGGGGAGTGTGAGGGGTGTGCTGGAGTAGTGCAGATTTCTTCCAAGAGAGAACGACACCCCTGCGACTCTAGATAAGTTGTTTCCTTTCAGGGTCCTCAGTTTCCTCATCTGTGAAATGAGTTGTTTAACAGCCTGTGATGGGAAAACTGTATCAAAATATCTAAGGTGGTCTAAAACGGGCTCAGAATAGAGACCTAAATGTGGAAGGGAACACTACATAGCTAAAGAGTATCTGGGGTGGGAGGAGGGGACTTTTTAAACACGATACCAAAAGCCCAAACCAGAAGGTGGAAAGTCGATCGATCTGACAAATGGGAATTTAGGATATCTGGTCTAAGGACGCTTTATCCCAAAGGAAAACAACAAGCCACGGATATGAGCAGGAGATGCACAGAAGGCGAGAGACACCCAGAGCCCCTAGGGATTAGATAAACGCGAATCACAACGAAATGCCATTTCACGTGAGCTGATGGCAAAAATTAAGACTTTAGGTAAGCTGGCGGTGGGCCACCACTAAGGAAGTCGCAAGCCTTACAAGCTTTTTTGGAGGGCCGTCTGGCAGCGTGCAGAGAAAATGCCCAACTCAAGGGGCTTCCTGAAGCTCCAAGAGAAACAAGACTTCCTGCACTGTCACTTCGTAGGTCGCTGGTAAACTCCGGGGCTAGCACAGCCCTCGCCCGCCTCTGGGCGCCCGGAGCCTAGGAGGTTTCCGCTCTCCTACGAGAAGCCACACCCCCTATTTCCGTCGGGGCTCCGGGCGGGGCTCCGGGCGGCTCCCTCCACGCCTGGTCCTGCTGGGGCCCGCCTGGCCCTTTAAGGCTGACCAAGCCCGGCCTCAAGTCCGGGACGCGCGGGGCGGGAGGGAAAGAAGGGGGAAGGTCACGTGGGCCGCCGGCGGCGCGACTCGGCTCTAGGCGCTCGCGGCCGCGGGCTCCCGGGACCGCGGTCCCTGCCCCTCGCCAGCACCGCAGCCAGGTACTCTGCTGTCAGATACGCCCTCGCCAGGTACGCCCTCATAGGGCCCCCTCCACCTCCCGCTCCCAGACCCTCGCGGCCACTCGGCCCGACCCTTTACCCTCTAGACAGGTGTCAGGCCGAACTCCCTAGTGCCTGGTTGTGTGACCACCCGCCCTGCCTCGCCTCCGTACTCTCGGGCAGTTTGTCCCGAACTCCCGGCCCCGTCCACGGCCCGCAGCCCAGACGGGCTCTAGGGCTCCAATACTGCGGTGTATTGGAGGAGTCTGAGAGGAACTCATTCTTCCCTTCTCCCTCAGGTGGCCCTGGACACGCCAGGCTGGGGTCGCCTCTGAGCGCCCCGCGAGGGCCATGGATGACGAGACAGCAGAGGAGCAGGGGGGCCCCGCGCCCCCGCAGGGTGCACCCTGTGGACCCGGCTCAACTGGCGCTCCTGCCCTCGGGGGGCGGAGGGAGCCCAAGAAGTATGCAGTGACCGATGACTACCAGTTGTCCAAGCAGGTGCTGGGCCTGGGTGTGAACGGCAAGGTGCTGGAGTGCTTCCACAGGCGTACTGGGCAGAAGTGTGCCCTGAAGGTCAGTGACCCCTCGTGGGTAATCCGGATGGCCCAACAGCAGAGGCTTGTGGGTGCACATATGCCCAGGACCCCTGCTAAGCTTCTTATGATCAGTATCTCTTTTCATCTTTACACTACCCTGTAAGTTCTGGCTCCTGATCCTCCTTGCTTTACAGGTGGGGAAGTCGAGGCTCAGCCTAGCTAAGCTCGGGATGTCCCAGAGAGCAAGGGGTGGAGTCAGTATGAGTAGAGTCTGCTCTACCCGGAAGCAGGGAAGAAGTGGTTCCTGACTCTGCGGTTATGGCTGGGCCTCTGTGTTCCTGCGGCTAATGGGGAGTGGGGGGTTTACTCAACTTGGTTGTTCCTTCCATGAGAAGCTCTTCTTCTCTTTCTCCTCCCCGCCCCCCCCCTCTTATTTTTCATGAGAAGCTCTGGAATGGATCTGAGTTTCCCTCTGCCTGAGGCTGAGTCCTGACCGAGGCTTGGGGTGGGGCTGCTTTCTCCTGTGGCCCTGCCTGCCTGGGCTGCAGTGGTGGGAGACTCCCAGGGTTGGCTGGTGGGCAAGGATGGTGCCTATCACACCTGTGAGCAGGAAGCTGCTGATGGACTCCAGCTGAGTCACAGGCCCCATGTTGAAAGGGGCAGGCCCTGCTCCAAGCCTGACCCACCCTGGTTCCTGGGCAGAGGGGGGGCCAGCCATCTATCCATGTCACACCACAGCCTCCCTGGAGGCCTGGCTAAGAACTCACTAATACAGATGGAATCCAGGGAGTTCTGGAGGTGGCTGATCTAGCCACATAGTTCTGGCTTAAGTCACTTAGTTCTGGGCCCAGGACCCTGCCCATACCCAGAATGCCTTGAATCTGTCATCACTGGGAACTTCACTCCATTGTGGTTTGTGCCAGTGGCCACCCGGATGGGTAGATCACAGCAAGGAAAGCAGCTCCTGGAGGTTAGAATACAGCAAAGGATCTTCTCATTTTTGTAGACATTGCAGTTATGAGCTTGAGTGCAGAGTTCTGCAGATGTGGCTCTAATCTCTGGCCTGCATTTGCCAGCTCCATGACCTTGGACTAGGTCCTGGACTCTGGAGACCAGGTTTCTGCCTCTGTTCAGGAGGAAAGATAAGGGGTTGAGGTGAGCTTGGAATGTGATGATGCCTGTAGAGTAATTGGTACTGGGCCTGGTGCAGGCCTGGAGGGGCTACAGGTCTTATTTAGGGTACCGTGTCTGTAAGTAACTGAGCAAGGACCTGGGCCCAACTCCCTGTTTCTTTCTCAGGGGCACTGGGGCTGATAGGATAGGTCTAGAGGAAGCTCTGGGCTGGGCTGGCAAGGCTGAGTCTCAGGCAATTTCTTAAGCTCCTTAACCCAGCAGCAAAGTGGGGTTTGGGGGCCCTCCTCTGAGTCCTTCAAGGGGGAAGTAGCTCTTCTCAGTGGGGAGTTTCTACCCCTTCCCTCAGCACCATCTTAGCTCTCTCACCTCTGCTGGGGTAAGGGGCAGTTTGGGTAGGCAAGGGGCCAACTGAGGCCAGAGAACCTCTTCTTAATACCAAGGCTTTAGCCCTGTGAGCCAAGGTTGAGCTCTGACCAGCCCTATGGTGTTCCAGATGCTGTGAACGAGGCAGGGATAGAGGGGGAGGCCAGAGATTGTGGGCCCAGGAAGCACCAGCTTTAAGCAGGGCTGGGTCTAGGCCCTTCCCCATAGGTGCTGTGTTTGACAAGTGACTTGGGGGACTTCTGACTGCAACAGTTTCCAAAGCATCTCTTCTTGAATCTAGGGCCTCAATGCTTTCCCTGTTCTGGACTGGGAACTAGGACGTGCCTAGAATAAATTCCCCTGCTGTACCCCTTTAGGGTTTATGGATGAGTATGGGTATGGCTACTGCCTTGGAACTTTCAGGACCTGGCTCTAAGTTGGACCTCAGAGGGGACATGGATTAGATGTGGGTCCCACTCCAACACCTTCCTTTTCTTGACCCTAGTCCCATTCCAGTGACCAAATCTGGAAGTTTCTACCATCTGGCAGGTCTTTACCATCTTCCAAGATGGCACAACTTCTGGCACATTGTACCTGTACTGTGTATGGTGGCTCTAGCTTTGAGGAAGAGGCTGGTATTTTTCTGCTTAGCCCCTGGCATCTCTGCCCTTCTTGGTGGTCCAAGCCTAGTGCTCTGGCCTCTCTCCATGCCTGTACTCTCGGGCCTGTTGTCCAAGATGGCAGATAGTGCTTACCCTGAAGCCTGGAATGCAGCAGGCCCTAATTAAACAGGAAGAGTTGTGGTCAATGTCCCTGTAGCTGTTGCTATTCTCTGGGGCCCTAGAGGAGCAGACTCCTCCCCAGGGAGCTGGGCCTCTTCCCCTTTCCCTCAGCTCCTGACCACTGCTGTGGTCCATCTTGGCTTCACTCACACTCAGCGGTTCCCTTTTGAGGCCAGCTTCCACTGCTGGCAAGTCCTTCCACTCCTCTGTCCCCCCCTAAGCACTTGCTGCTGTCTGCCCGCCAATCATGGGGAATAGGGGACTGCCTCCTATTGACCTGCTTGGGCCTCCTTCTAGGCCTACCTGATGAACCAGTACGCCTCAGTTTCACTCCTAACAGGGTGCAGCCCTGGATATCTGTCCCCTGTTAGTTACCCCACCACATCTGAGACACAACCCCTCAATCCTTATCACATATGTGAAAATAGTGACCTGGAGTCTGCGGTCAGAAATCATGTAGCTTGATTGAGATGAAAGATTGTAGCAGAGGCCAGAATCTCCTCCCCTCCTGACTTCCTGCCCAGCCCACTTGTGGTCCTCTGCCTCATGGCAGGCAGAAGTGACCATGGCACTTAGGTAAATTAAAGCAATAAAAATCTTTGAGAAGACAGAGGGGTTCTGTATGTGGGAGAAGTGGAGTCTTCTTTCCTGCCATTGCTCTCTGGGCTCGGGGGCTAGGGGCCCTCCTCTCTGACCACTGAGTATGTTGGAGGCCCTGGGGCTCCCAGTGCCCTCCTCTTCCCTTCTTCTTCAAATAGAGTGGAGTGGTGGGGTGCTGGGTCCCTATGCCGGGGAGTTCCCCACATTGCTCCATGGGTGGGGCTGGCCTGTTGAAGCTGGTGCTGCGGAGCTGGATTTGAGGCTGGGTGGGGCTGCCAGGCGGGCCAGGTACTTTCTCATTTGGCAGTGGCCACCCCCTCACCCACCAACTCCAGACCGGTCGGATCAGCCTTGGTGGGGCCATTTGTTACTGAGTCAAGAAGTCAGAAAGTATGTGGAGGGGCCAGGAGCCCTATCCAATAGAGTCCCTGGTAGGGCTTTCACTGTACCCAACCTACCCCCTCAGGCTGTCCCTATCCTTGAAGGAAAGAATCTGAAGAGTTCATGTACTACCATGCTGGTGGAACCTTCTGAATTGCCAAGGGTGGGCAATTTGCTGTTTGAACAAGGATCCTAGGAAGGGCACTAAACCCTAAAACCTGCAAGTAGTGGAGTTTTGGGCAGAGATTGATTGTTTGAGCTGCTTCATACCTGCTCATGAGTTTAGAAGCTGTGCTCAAAGCCTAAACTGTGCTGGGACTGCCAGGGTCTTCCCACCCTATCCAGGAGCTGACCCAGTCTTCAGACCTTGGTGCTGCAGATTCTAATATTCTCATAAATGGACAACAGTTTTCCAGACTGTTCTGTCTGACAGGTTCTATCCCCAGTGCATGAGCTGTGTTATCTTACATAATTCTTGTCATTCCCATTTTATGGACAAAGTCGTTGGTATTCAGCAAGGTGAACGACTTGCCCAAGATGCACAGCTGATCAGTGGCAGGGCTGTGATGTGCAATTTGATGGCAATTTGATGCCAGAGTCTTAGCATTTAAGTCACCCGGTGCCTCATGCTAGTTTATGGGGACATGGGAGGGTCTCAAAGACTTGGCCCCTGGAAGGGTGCTGTCATCATCTTCCATGGCTCCACTGGGATACCCTAATAGCCCCAGCTGGGCCCCAAGTGATGCTGCTGGTATTTGCTGGTATTTGTCACTTCTCACTGTGCAGGACTGTCTGCTTGTGAGAAGACAAGTGGTCCCGCAGGCCAGCACACAAGGGCCATGATGGCTGTGGGACTGCCTCAGAAAGGTTGTGTGGTTTGTCTCAAGCCTTTTGAGTCAGACAAGCCCAGCTCAGCAGAGTCCAGACTGCCACAGGCAGGAAGTCAGGTTGGTGAGTGGGTGAGAGGAAACTGTGTCAGGGCTGGGCCAGCCAGGGGAGACTTCCTGGAAGAGACCGTCAGCTTTAATCCAGGCCTCTGGTCTGAGAAGGATGTGGATGACAGAGGAGGGCACAGGGTGTGTGTGACAGCATGCCTGGTTTGGACAGCTCAGCACCTTCTGTGGAGTACCACTTCACTACTCACAGTCGTGTGTCCTGGCAGGATGTGGCTGATCTCAACAGGGCAGGTGTTCAGACCCCGATAAACCCTGGGGAGCCGTAGAGGGACTATGAGGGCTCTGTGGAAGAAGGGCCTTGAAAAAGGGTCAACCACTTTCGCTCTCCATTTGCCTACAACTCAGATTCATACCTCACCCTTAAGGGCCTCTGTCTTTGGTATCCCATTGTGGGATCCCATTTGCCCCACAAAGTGGGCAAAAATCCTCCCTCCTTCCCCCAGAGCTTTCTTTTGTAACATCACCAGAATAATTGTAGAGCACTGTAGCTCAGGATGCTCGAGGAGCTTCTGGGTCACCTGGACTGTCCTTCAGTTCAAGCTGTGTGGGAAGGGCCCAGTCTCTGTGACAACAGAGATCTGTCACGTCTCTGCTGAGGTTTGCACTTGGGGAAGTTATTTCCCTACGTGGATCCCTCATCTTTCTCTCTAAGGGCCTCCTTGGGATATCATCATGGGACACCCCTGTGAGTGGGCAGCTGGTGGAGCATCCCCTTTGGGTTGCATCCCCTTTGGGTTGCATCCCCCACCTCCTTTGATTCCAGCCTGGTGACTGGCTGCCGTGTGTCCAAAGGATGGTCACCAGGCAAGAGATGAAGACTGCAGTCAGCCCTAGGTGTGGTAAGAGTGCACACTAAGCCCTTCTGCATGGGTGGGTCTGCTGCTCTTAGGACAATAAGAACATGGCTTTCACTGGCTCCCGTGGTTTTCTAGGAGAATTTTGGTTCTGCTGGCCTTGCTCTTGTCTGCTCAAGATCTTATGTGTTATGAGAGGCTGCCTGGGGTTGAGAGAGAGAAGGGCTCTGGGCTTGAAATCCTTCCTGCCACTTTCTCCCTGAGTGACCCTGGACAAAAAGACACTTTTGGAATCTTTTGCAAAATCATCATCTCTGTGGTGTACTTGAAACCTGGGTTTGAACATGTGGCTGGAAGGAGGATTCAGTCTTCGTGGCTGTAACTAACCCTGTGTTCCTGCTATGATACAGCACAGGCCAGCAGACACTTTCAGAGGGCAGAGCTCTCATTTGGGGCTGCTTGAGCGCATTTTTTGGTGGCACACTATTGGCCTTTATGAGGACTCCCTTGGGCTCATCACGAACCTGGGGAAGCCAGCCCCTTGCAGAGTGAGAGAGAATAGTGTGAAAGGAACTTTGTATCCTGGACTCCCTCCCTATCCTCCCACCCTTTTGGAACTAAGTGGATTAGGCCCTGTGTGATTGTGAATAAAATCCTGCTTCTGGGAACCATGGGGGTTTTCTTAGAGCAGGAGTATGAGAGGAGGCTGCTGTTTGGGGGAACAAGGAGCCTCAGGAGGCCTTTTCAGCACTGGACAGGCCAGAGATGCTGAGAATATTGATTTTGGGTTTTTTTTTGTGTGTGGGTTTGGTATTAGGGTTGCCTTTTTTTTTTTTTTTAAAAGGCTAGCACTTGTCCTTGCTGCTTTATTCTCTTTCAGCACTTCCCGTTCTGTCCCGTTCCTTTTTTCTTTCCCCTCTCTGTCTCTCCTGCTGTCACTTAGTCCTTCCACTCTCTGGCCTTGCCACTCTCTGTCTCAGGGATTTCAGGCTTAGCTGGGCCTCTTGTCTGCAGCCCGCAGGCTGGGGGCGGGATTTGGACAGATGGGGGCTAGTCAGGTGCTGGGAATTCATCCTAGTCACCCTGAAAGTCTCCCCCCAGCAGGGTAGGGTAGGTGTAGGACAGGAAGGAGGAGCATCTTGCTGTACCCATGCCACTCACAATGTCCCCTCCTGCTGCTGGCCTTGACCAGGTGCTGGTGGCCTTGGCAGCCAGAGCAGTGGAGTCAGGAACGTTTGTGCCAAGCTTGTAACCCGAGGTGTCTCCTGTGGAGTGTGGGAAGTCAGTTTCAGCTGTGGCCTCCACTCTTGAGTCTCCTTTTATGACTCAGTGGTCTGAGACTTTTGCTCAGGACAACAGTGTGAGACCAAGAGCACTGTGAGTCCCAAGGATTCTCTGGCTGAGGCTGAGGAGAGAAGGAGCTGGGGTCTGAGCCAGGGCCTCAGGGCCAGTGGGAGGAACCTGTGGAGAGGCTGAGAGGGCTTGAACATTAGGTGCAGCCTACCTCTACTCTAGAGGCCAGTGCTACCTACGGGCTGCCCCACACCAGCTGGGAGGAGCACCCCAGAACATCTGACTCTCTAGCCTGCACCCTGAACCTGACCCCTTCACCTCCCTGACACTCAGAGGCTATTTTTAGGGGTGTGAAGGGCCAGGGCCTAGAGCTGCCACACACCATCCCATTCCTAAGGGTTCAGCCTCCAACAAAGAGCTCACAACTTGTTCCATAGGTGTTCCCCCAACATAAACAGTGCCCCTTCTCAGGGTGTGGCCGAGGGACTGGCAAGTACTCTCCAGGCTCTCTGGCAGGCAGTGGCATACAGGGTAGGAGTTAGGGGTGGGGGATGGGATAAGAGCACCCACTTATCCCTTGAGGGCTTCCTACATGCTAAACACAAACACAGAAGACTCTAAGAATGGGTTTTATCACTCGTGTGTCATGGATGCAGAGACTGAGGCTCAGAAAGACAAAGTAACTCACTCAGAGTCATAGGGCAGGGGCATGCCCTAGCTGGGCTGGAACCCTGGCCTGTGGGCAGCCAAGTTGTAGCTCAAAGCTATCCCTGGGGATCAGGAGCTACACCTCTCTCCCAGGCCACAGTCCACCCATCTATAAGATGAGGAGGTGGCTGCTTTGCTTGACAAGGTCCCCCCTTCCAGCAGTGAAGACTTTTTTGGTGGCCAGTGATCATGGGCGGTACCAGGAAAGCAGGCAGGTAGGTAGTGGCACAAGTAGACGGGCAGCATGGAGACTGGCTAGAGGGGGCCCCAAGATGCCTCTCCAGGGCTAGCTGGTAAATGTTGCCAGGGGAACAGTCAGCTGTGTGACCCCACCAGCAGGGGCTGTGTTCATCTCAGGACAGGGGCTCTGGGGTTATGACTTAGGTTTGAAGACCTGTTTCCACTGTACTCCATTGCTCAGTTCAAGACTGTAGTCGGGCTGAGCCTGTACCAGGGTGCATCTTTACCCTAGGGAGGCCTGAGAGAATGGGGATGAGTCACTGTTTGCCCATTCCTGTGACAGGAGTATCCCTCAGTGCTGCCGGGCCACTACCCTGGTCTCTCAGAGGACTTCCCCTTCCTCAAGGCTATGGCTCCATGGCACGATCAGAGACAGGAAAATTTCCCAGGAGCTGGCTGGGTGTTGGAACCCTCAGAGCCCTCTAGCTGAACAGGAGCAGAAGAGAGAGAGGGACTGGGGGGTGGGGGTGGGGGGAGCACCAATGGAGGTTGGAAGCCACTTGCCCCTGCCTCTCCTGGGAGGAGCCTGAGTAAGGCAGTGGCTGCCTGTGCTCACCCAAGCCTGTGTGGGGAGCTGCAGGGACATGGATGTAGCCAAGTGAATTGAGAGCAATGCCAACAGATAGGATGTTGACTGTTGGCTTCAGGAAGAGCAGGTCTTGGGGATGGAGTTAGAAGGTTCCCTAGGGTCTCTGCACTGTGCCTCTCCGAGTAGTCCAATATGTAACCCATGGCCCCATCTCCCACAGTCCATTCCTTTGTTATCTTTGTGACATCTCCAGGGGGACAGAGACCAGCAGTCACTCTTCTCAGAGCTAGAGGGTGCTGGATTTCTTATCTCCACGGCTGGCCAGGGGCATGGCCTACTGGGTGCCCTGGTCACCTTCTGCTTAGGGAAGGTGGCCACTGCCCTCTGTAGCCCCAGCAGCTATGTAGGCATCACTGTGGCACAATGTGGGTCACACACTGGCTAAGGCGGGGGTCTCTTCGCAAGGAGAGACCACTGAAGGATCATTCCTTCTGAGGTTAGAATAAGACATTTGCATTTGCTGAAATCTTCCAGTCTCAGGATGAAAATGTCCTATTTTTACACTGTCATTGGAGAAACAGAACCAGGGTAACGTTTCACCAATTATGTAGCTGATTTTGACAGAAAAGTGCTTTTTTCCTCTAAGAAGTTAAAGGGGGATAATAGAACGTGGACCCTCTGAGTATGTACGCAGGGGCCTCACAAGGCACCTGAGGGGCCTTTCCTCAGCCCCCCTGTCAGAAGGCTGTGGGCAGAATGCTGGGATCTGATACCCGCCTGGGGCAAAGGGAGTGCTGGTCCTGCCACTTCGTGTGTAATCTCTGGGCGGGGTGTGTTTGTGTGGGGGTCATAGCTCTCTCTGGGCCCCTTTTTCCACCTGTGCAGTAGATGTTGGTAGTCCCAGACCAGCCTGTCCTCCTGTCCTCATTGCCATATGTGAGGAGCATACCACGGATGGGCACCTGGGGCTCAGAGAAGTTAAGGGCTAGGCCCCAGGGTCGGCACACATTGTGCAGAAGGGAACTTTGCTCAAAAGGATGCATGGAGGAGTTGCGGGTGTAAAGGTGGCTTCCACGTGAGAGAGTGAAGATGTGCTTCTTCTCTAGTCTGCCGAAGCTGAGAGCTGGGCGAGTTCCCTGGCTTGGGTCCCCAGCTCTCCACCTTGCTTCCTCACCTACCCCCAGGGTGTGTCACCTGAGATTAGCCTTTTCACCCTCTCACCACCAGGAAGGGTCTGTCCCCTCCTCACTGAGCCTTTCACAGAAAAACAGGATCCATAGACTTTTGATTTTTCATTAATTTTTGCAAAGCCAGATCTAATCCTGCCCCTCTCAGGATTTGAGACCATTTCCTATGACCTGCTGGATCCCAGAGGCTGGGTGCCAGAGGCTGCATCTGGATTTCCCCAAGTTTTGAAGAACAGGGACATGAAGAGTGTGGGGTCACCTCAGGGCAGACCCAGAGGAATCCCGAAGCCAAGCAAACCTCGAAGCCCATATCCACCCAGTACGCACTTGGCACTGTGCTAATCTGAGCTCTCTGTGTTCTCATTCTGTCTTCATGGCCACCTGGGAACTTGTATACTGTCATTGTTCCCATTTTCCAGATTGGACCAGTTAGGCTCAGAGAGGTTGAATGGGCTACCCAAAGCTTATAGGCAAGTGGAGGATGAAAGCAGCCTCTGCATCTGGCATCCAGGTCTGTCTGACCTGGAGTCCCGTGCCCACAGCTAGTCCTTCATGCTACATGGCCCCCAGCCTACAGCACTGGGATCTCTGGGCTTGCCCCAGCCCACACTTATGTTCCTGCTGTCTCTGTCCCTCCCTGCCTTGGAGCCCAGCTCAGCTCCCTCTTTCTGGAAGCATTCTTTACCTCTCCCAACCATCTCCACCTCTCCTCAGACCTGGCACTTCTGCCTTTGTTGCCAGGTTGTCTGTGGCTGGTGGGAAACAGATAAACTGAGGCCATCAAAATTTAGCAAATTGAGGGAGTCTTGTGTTCCTGAGACTCGACAGTTTCCAAATGTGTGTTGGATCTCCTGTCGGCAGAGGTTCCTGGGAAGACAGCTAGCTTGGAGCCTCAGCCACCCTCTCCCCTCCCAGGACTATGGTGGGAGATAGTGAGGGAGGCTCCCAGCTAATCAGCTGTCCTACTCTCATCCCCGTGCTTTACCCCCTGCCATCAGGTGCTCTGGCCTTGGCCTGGAAGGGGGCTGTTTGGGGGCTCCTCTTATTTTAGGCTCCCTTGGCTAGACTTACCCATCTTGCCTGCTCTTCCAGGTTCTGGATCTAGAAAGAAAAGAAAAGGGAGAGAAGGAGCCAGGACTAGTTCTCTAGAACTTACATCCTTACCAAGCACCCTGATTTGCAGCAACTCATCCATAAACCCCCAAATCATTGAGGACAGAGTGCCTGTGACTGCATTCCCAGCCCTAGCTCTGGGCCTAGCCCTCAGGCAGGGCCAATAAATGTTTGCAGAAGTGGGAAAGGGATCTGTAAAATGGGCAGGCCTCCTTGAGCATGAGAGTTGAACCTTGGTTCCCAAAAGACTCCTGGATGCCAGAGGTGGCCATGTATAAGCCATGTGGCCCTGAGAAGCCCCCAAACCTCCCTGAGCCTGAGTCTCCTCAGCCACTATTACAGTAACCACCAAGTGGCAGAGCCTAGTCTAGACCTCGGGGTGTGGGGCCAAACCCGACATATGAAAGGAGCAAAGCAGCTGTCTGCATGGTCCGCACTGCCTACAAGCCAACAGGCAGGTTCAAGTCCTGACTCCCACTGCCCAGCTGTGTGACTTTGGGCAAGTCGCTTAACCTCTCAGAGTCACAGTTTCCCCACAGTTAAAAGGAAGATACTGGTTCTTTTTGGGATGTGGTGGGCACTGAATGAGGTGATGTCTGTGACTAAACGCTGTGGCCAACACACTGCTGGCTGAGCACCAGGGAGACAGTTGTCCTGAGGGAATTGCTAAAACTGATCTGACTCTATCAGTCCCTGAGCATCCAGCTGGGGCCTGGGCATTTGGGGTCAGTGGTGTCATGAGAGCTGATCTCCCTGGAACTTAGCCAACTTAGCCTCTGAGGAGGAGAGGTAAATGGACAGGGCAAGTGGAGGACAGGATACGGTCAGAACTTAATGAAGTGAGGTCTGATCTGGCATGAGGCCAACTAATGCATAGCTGCAAAACTGGTTCCATTAGCTCCTTTAATGAGCTACAAAAGCTGGGGAAATTAGTGTGTGAGAGAATAATGGCACATGTCTGATGCTCTAATTCGAAGCTGTGGCTAAAAAGTTAGATTTGACACTGCCGACAGCTCTCCAAATAGCACTAGTGTCCTTGGATGGGGATGGGAGTGGGGGAGTGGAGGCAGTCAGTGTGTGTGGGAGGGGGGGCATGGCTCTGTCTTTATAAGAAGATATTGAGGCTTCAAGAAGGAAATTCTTGCTTCTGAATCCTGAACTTGAGGTTAATCCAAACCACCCCATCCCTGAGGCTATGGCTACTGCTCTGAGTGGACAGAACAACCAGCAAGGGTCAGGGGCTGGCCAGGGGCCAGGGTGAAGTGTGTTAATAACCCTCACTGGTGTTAGCAGCACAAGGCAGGGGTGGTCTCAATAGCTGGCTATAAAATGAATCTTGCCATTCCAGTGGTATGTGTTTCTCATAAAATTAGAGATCTGTCCCCATGGGAAAAAATAATGCCAAATAATCAGAACTGGGAGCCAGAAGGGACCTTAGATAAGGCTGAATTGAATATTCTTGTCAAGGAGAAAACATGTTAAGTTCAAAGTGCTTTTTCTTGTCCATAACCTCTCTCTGTAGAGAATAGAGCTTTCCCCACAGTGAACAAAATGTGAGTTGAAAATGTGTATTTCCCTATAACAGTTCATCCGGTTCTGCTGCCCAAGTGTTGGGCATTGAACATGCGTACCATGATGTAATAAATAGGCCAGAAATGCAGCTCTTCAGCATCCTGGTCTGCCCTCGCCTAAGGCTGGGATTAGACCCCTAAGTGGGAGAAGAGGTGATGGGGGTTGGGGACATACCAGTCATTCTGCCTCTCTCTTGTCCATACTCTGGTACAGAACAAAGCTGTGATCCCCAGAAAATAAAGAGTCTGGTGATGTTATCTCAGTCTCCTGGTGGATGTGCCAGGCTACTATGCCACGTATTGGCCTTAGTCTTTAGGAGGGAGTTTATTATCAGATAGGTTCATGCGAATCTTTCTGTATCTTGGAAAATTATTGTCGAAGGCATTGTCAGAATGTTATACTTTTCCCTCATGTAAGGTCTGATGCAGAATCCGTTTAAGAATTTGGTCTCGGAGGGATGCCTGGGTAGCTCAGTCGGTTGTGTGTCTGACCAGCTCAGGTCATGATCTCACAGTTCAGGAGTTTGAGCCCCACATCGGGCTTTGTGCTCACAGCTCAGAGCCTGGAGCCTGCTTCAGATTCTGTGTCTCCTTCTCTCTCTGCCCCTCTACCACTCACACTCTGTCTCTGTCTCTGTCTCTCTCTCAAAAAAAAACAAAACAAAACAAAAACTTAGAAAAAAATTTAAAAAAAACTTAAAAAAATAAAAGAATTTAGTCTTGGAAAAAGTTCAATGAATGTCTGTGCTTCTCTTCATGGGGTGATAAAAGCAGCAGAACCTATCTGGTTTCCTTCTTTGCCAAGACGCCCAGGAAGCTCAGAATTAAATTCTATGTTCAGTTATAGTTATGAGTTACATGAGTGTCTGGTACATTTTATTTTTCTCTCCATTCTAAAGAGAATCAATGTTTTTTTTGTTTTTATTTGTCATGCTCGAGGATTATAAAATGCCTGAAATCATGTTGTCAATGAGTAGAGAAATAGAAATAATAGACTTCTAGTGGCTCACTGGGCAGTGAGAACAACAGGATACCTGACCTCCAAGAGATTTCCTTTGCTCTAAGGATGATGTCTCTCACGCTGTGGGTTGTCAAGAATGCCAGAGTTAATATTTCTTAATCTGTCAATGCCTCACTGATGGGAGATTGCAAGCCAGCTCTCTTCCCCCGGAAGGAGTGGGTGTTCCCCTAGAGGCCACACAGCAGCTTGGCCCAGGCTGCAGGTTAATTGGCTGGGAGTGTGGGGGTTGGGGTGGGGAGGCTGCCTGTCCAGGCTGGTGGCCTTGGGACTTCCTGTGTGTGAGACAAATGGGGATACTGTGAACACTTTTACTTGAGAAGAGCCCTGGGGTTAGCTGGATGTGAACACTAGGTATGTGGGTGAGCATATGGGCTTGGGTAGGGGCCTTTCTGGGGCTGGGAGGTGGCTGTAGTAGGGTGTTGGGGGCTTGTCCCAAAGCTGTGTCTTCACAGAGCCGCTACAGACATCCCAGCTCAGTTTGATGCTCTAGGAAAGCAGACAGAGTGCTTTTACAGCTCTGGGCAATGTGAGGTGAGGCAGAAGATGGGGCCTCAGTGAGAGAGGAGGTCTGAGCAGAGGGGTCTGGGCTTGGTCACCTGCTTGGGCAAGGCTGTCACAGGTTGAGTTGTGGCAGCAAGACCTCCAGTCTTTCTTGGGCACCTCTCTGTGCCCAGTACTCTCATAGGCACTTTAGAGAGATAGAAGCTGTTGGATGAATAAATGGACAGATGGGTGGTTCCCACTCTCTGGGGGTTCAGAGTCACTGTTGCAGGGGCTGGAGACACATGCATACCCATGGCCCCTCACTTGCACACATCCCCCACTCCCAAGTTCCCTATACCCATACATCCCCAGGGACACACCCCATACATGCATGTTCCTGTGCACACCCCTACGCACACCCCTACACACACCCCTGCTCTCGCACACACCTATGCACACATTTATTTCAGAACAAGTTTCCCGAGTCTTGTAAGCAGTAGTTTTGGCCAGTGCCTCTTCAATATGGTGCCACCCCCTCCTCTCATTTCCCCTCAGGGAGGGGTTGTCTGGACACTCTCAAAAGTCACTTCTCCTCCCTGTTCAGCCTTGCCACACTCCAGCTTCGTGGCCCCAGGGCAGTGACTTCATCCTCCTGAACCTCTCTTTCCTCAGTCTATAAATTGGGGTTGCTGTTCCCACCTTGCTCGCCTCATAGGGCGGCACCAGCATTCCCATGAGATAAGGGGAGAGAGAGCATTTTGTAAACTGCAAATTGTTTTCCAAACAGTCAAACATTGCTCTCACTTTCTCAGCTCCTGAACTCAGGAGCTACACCTGAGGCTCCACCTACACGTGAAGCCTGTCCTTGGGTGCGATGGGACACAGCAGGGAGGGAGAGAGGGCCTGGTCAGTCCCAAGACTCCCATTCCACCTGGTGCCACTGGAGGGGCACTGGCCCCTCTGCCTCAACCTTTGTTGGGGTCTACTGTCTGCTGGGGTTGACAGGGGTCTTGGCCATTTGGCTGTAGGCTCTGGGGACAATTTGGAGACTTTAGCAATGGAGAAAGGAGAGGCTTGGCTTCACCAAAGCCTGAGGCTATAGCAGTGTCATTTGTTTAAGGATATGTCATCTCAGATTTGATGCTCATCTACCTGTGGTGGGGGCCCTCACCTCAAGTACAGACAGGAGCCCCACCCTTAGGAGAAAGCCAGAGTTCCGTCTCACAGGTATGTGGGTGCCTGCTGGGCACTAGCTGGAGCTGCCCAGGAACCATCACTGACACTCAGCTTTGGTGGACCCCTGGGGGGCCCAGGGGACATGGGATGGGAGTGAGGCAAGGGTGGGGGTCTGCTGAGTTGGCTTGTCAGAAGACTACCCCACCTTCTTTTCTTCCTGGCTGCAGGTATTTGGATAGGGGTCCATGGAGACTCAGAGGCTACTCTGTGAAGGCAGTGATGTGGGAGTGGGGCTAGGTAGTTACTTTGCAAAGAGCCCGTGACCAGAGGTTTCCCTTCCCCTAATCTAGCCCAAAGCCTGTAGTTTCCCTCTGTGGGAGAGAGGCCCAGAGACGCAAAGGAACTACTCAAGGTCACATTGAGAATAAGAGTAGAACCTGAGCCTCCTATATCTTAGCCGTGTGCTCATTTCTATGCCTGAGAAAATGGTGCTTTTGCTTGGGGACATCTTTTATGAAGGATTGTATGGATTCATATACCTTCATGCCTGAAGCAGTTCATGGCAATAACCTGTGGGCTGGAGCAGTCAGGATGGGCTCCTTGGAAGAGGCAGTAAAATCTGGTTCACCAGAGAGGGTGGGTGAGGTACAGTGAGGAGCTAGTTTAGCCAGGTTGTCATAGCTCTCATTTGTTGAACCTTTCTGGCTCCTCCTCAATTTAATCTTATTCTGTTTTCATGATGGGTTGTGAGGGTTTCATCCTCTTATCCCCACTTTATAGATTTATTTGTTCAATAAATCTACAAATATTATCTGAGCCAGTGCTCTGTGCCAGGCCCAGAAACTGGGACCCAGAGGTGACCAGGAAGACTGGCCATGCCCTTGTGGGCCCACGGTCTCATGAGGAAGGCAGCATGGTCCCAGGCTGCCTGGGGAATCAGCTGTGTGGCCTGGGATCAGTTACTTTCCCTCTCTGTGTCTCCATTTCTCAGCTAAAGAGTGCTGACAACAAAGCCCCTTGCTCCTAATATCTATAAAGTGCTCAGAACAGAGCCAGGCACATTGAAAGTGCAGTATCTATATGTGTGTGTTTGTTTAAGGAGTTATCAAAGGAACAAGCTAATTGTAGGTTGTGAGCCAGTGCTGCACAGGAGGGAGGTAAAAAGGGTGATGATGTGGGAGTTTGCTGGGGAGCTGGAAGTGTTTCTGTCTTGATGGGGGTATGGGTCACTGGGGTGTGCAGCTGTCAAAACTCATTGAGCTGGGCTCTTGAGACCTGTGTATTTTACTGTATGTGACGTATACCTCAATGAACAAACCACATGTATAAGAAAAGAAAAAGGGTGAAGGGAGAATGAGGAACTCTTGGGGTCCTCTTTAGTCAGGGTAGTCAGGGAGGGCTTCTGAGACGAGGTGACATTGGGGGGACCCCTGGAAGAGGAGAAGGCTCTGGCTATGGAGAATAGAGATGAGGAAACTGAGGCTTTAAGAGGTTTAGCCCAAGGGATCAAGAGTGACAGCCCAGGAGATTTCTTGGGAGCTGGGCCTGGATGGGGCCTGTGATCTCCCCTGCAGAGAGAGCAGTGGAGGCATTTATTGTGTCTTCTGGGGGCAGCCGTCTCCCTACCCCGTGCCTGTTCTCAGGGCGTTGACACTCAGAAAAGGACTATTTTAATCCATGTGGGAAATGAGTTCCTAAATATGGACCAAGTAGGGTGAGAGCCATTCAGAGGTTCCACTTCAGGGCAGTTCCACCTGCTCCTCCACCTCCAGCAAAGCACAGGGTACAGGCACAGGCCATGAGGCCCTCTGGCCCCTCCTTGGCCATCCACTCCCTTACCCCTCTCCCTTCCACACCTTCCTTCTAGCACTGTGCCCACCCGCTCATCTTTTGTTTGTTCAGGGGCCCAGTGTTTTCTGTTGGCCCTAGCCAGGGACCTGCAGCTCAACCTGCCCTGCCTCTTCCCTAAAGCTGCTCTCAGCCTGGTTGGAGGTACAGAGGCAAAAACCATAGGGGGAGGTGCTGGAAGGTCTTTCTAGATGAGGAGAAATCTGAACTGAGCCCAGAAGTTTCCTCAAAAAGAGGGAGTTGACCCAATGGAGAAGGGCAATAGTGCATGTGGCATAGGCATATAGTGAGGGCTGTTCAGGCCTGGCAAGTGCATTATTCCTACCAGAACAGAAAGGGTTGGGCACCAAGGGTAACAGGCAGTGAGAGGAAGGCAAGCCTTGCATGGCAGGGGAGGTGGTGCTGTTATTTGGAGCCATGGGTGTGGGGACTTAAAGAGTAGGGACAAAGGGGACCAGGTGGCTCAGTTGGTTAGGCGTCCAGCTTCAGCTCAGGTCATGATCTCACGGTTCATGGGTCTGAGTCCCGCATTGGGCTCTGTGCTGACAGCTCAGAGCCTGGAGCCTGCTTCAGATTCTGTGTCTCCCTCTCCCTCTGCCCTGCCCCTATGTCTCTGTCTCTCAAAAGTGAATAAACATTTAAAAAAATAATAAAAAAAAGAGTGGGGGCAAGGATAGGTGGGGCTGAGGACCCCACTAGGAGTGTTCCAGCTGTTCATTTGGGATTTTATGAGAGAAGAGAGAGGACTCTGGGGTAGGGGTGAGATGCCAGAAGCAGGGCAGAGTGAAGAGGGGTCCTGGAGCCAGCCTGGAGACCCCTTTAGGACATGGTCAAGTCAAGTAAGACTGGGCAAGAGATAGCAAGGGGCAGGGAGAAGTGTAAGGAGGCCACACAGAAAAGAGGTGCAGAGGGGACAGAGCAGAGAGGGAAGATGGTGCATCTTGGGTCCTGTGGCTAAAACGGGGGTACCCCTGGCTACAGCCACCTCAGAACACAGTGGGAGCAAGCTAGTATGGTGAGTGGGGGTGACTGAGCCCCTGCCCCCAGCACTGTGAGCAAGAGTCTGGTACTTAGAAGCTGTGTGGGCACGGAACTGAGGGATGTTCTGGGAGGCAAAGGCAGCATGAGCAAGGGACCCATGGTTTCCAGGCTGGGAGTCTGCCCACAGCAGCCTCCATGCACATCCCCAGCCTGGACTGGTCAATGGAGCAAAGACCCCAAAACTGGTGGGGGGGCTTGCCTAGCTCCCTGAACCCCCAGGCCAGGGTCGTTTTTAGCAGCTGCAGGGATGGAGGAACAGCTATGGGGCAGCAGGTGTGAGAGCCCACTGCCTTCCTCCATGCTCCCGTCTACCCTAGCCTAGAGAGCTTTGTCCCAGAGCTGTTCCACACAGGGCCCTGCAGAGGGGAAACCAAGGCCAGGGATGGCGCAGGGTCCTGCAGGTACTGAGCAAGATGAGACTGCTCTGACCCACAGGCTTGAATTCTGACCCTGGTCCTCAACCCTGATCAACTAGGAAACAAATGAGGCTGGGTCTCAGGTGAGCAGCCTTGCGGGAAGATGGCTTGTCCCTATTCTCCACATTCTGGACCACCTCACCCCACATGCTGACTTCTTCTCCTCCCGTACACCTCCTCTGAGCAGGACCACTCTGGGGGCCTTGCCCATTTCCAGCATTGGCGGTATGGTTAGCAGCCATAGCATAGGGCTGAATTAACCTGAGTGAGGATCCTGATGTCCACCCACCTGCCACCTGCCTTGCTGTGATGTATTCTGTAGGGATGATTCTGTTATTACTCCATTTTACCAAGTTGTGGGCTGTGGCTTGGAGCTGTGAATGTTTGCCTGAGGTCACACTGAGTCACTGGGGGAATTCAGCCCCAAACCCAGGTCTCACCTGACCAGCATGTTACCTTCCTCAACTAGCCCTGCCCCCCAGAGACTACCTCTGGGTCTACAACTCTTGGGCCATAACGTTGCAAAAATGCAGCTCAAGGGATGTGTGGCCCCTGGCCTGGGGTCTCACCCCTGATGTGTGATTTGCCTACAAAGCCCACTCAACTTCCACTTCCCTGGCTGCCCTGGAGAAGGGAGGCAGGGCTTCTCTAGCCTCTGAGCCTTTCTGAGCTGTCAGCTACCCCGAGGGCCTTCCTGTGGTCATTGGACCACAAATCAGAGAAACCTGTATTCAAATCCTCATTCTGCCCTTTATAAGCTGGGTGACTTTGGGCAGGTCACAGGCCTCTCTGAGCTTACACATTCTTGTCTGCAAAGTGAGGGCAGTGGCACTATCTGGGTGGTTGCTGGAGAAGTGGGCTGTGAGCCTGACACTTTCTGTGCCTACCTGCCCTCAGCTCCTGTATGACAGCCCCAAGGCCCGGCAGGAGGTGGACCACCACTGGCAGGCCTCAGGAGGCCCCCACATTGTGCGCATCCTGGACGTGTATGAGAACATGCATCATAGCAAGCGCTGTCTCCTCATCGTCATGGAATGGTATGCTGGCCTCATTGGTACTCCTGTGGCCCCCAGGCTCCCACCATTCTTCTAGGGGCCCTCTCTGCTCTTCAGATAGCAGCTCTGGGAGGCACCTCAGCCCTTGAGGAGTAATGGAGGGGCAGTTTCAGGCCTTGCCCATGGAACTGTGCAGCTGCTAGCCACAGGCCATTCCCACAAGAATGCGATGGGAACCACAGGGTCTCCAATTTGGCTTCCCTGAGTGTGATTTCACTTTGTGAGGATGGGATAGAAGAGTTGTCAGAGAAAGCAGCCAAGTTATGATTGTGGGTTGGGGGAGACTTGTGGGGGGGATGCAGGACACACACAGTCACCTCCTGGGTTTGTGCTCCTGTGGTCCCTCCAGATACTGGGAGCCAGTGGCCTTTTCTACCTTGGGCTTTTCCAAATAGCACTGTGGCTCAGCCCTAGCCTTCCTCAGACCCTGGGCCCTGTGTCTGAACCTCAAGTTCCTCCCCACCTACCTTTAAGTTCTCCCTCATCCTATACGTTAGCAGCCCTTGAGTCAGATTTGGGGTTCAGATCCTGGCGCTACCGTCCACTGGCTGTGTGATTTTAGGTAGCCCTTAACCTCTCTGAATTCTTTAACTGCCATTGTAAAATGTGGAGGAAGATCTTAATGTAGTATTCACCCTGTACCTGACTCCATTCTAAGTGCTCTATGTGTATTATTTAACAATATACACAACTCTGACATTGGTGCTATAAATCCCACTTTACAAAAGAGGAAGCAGAGGCACAGAGAGGTAAAGGGACCAGCCCTGGGTCACACAGCAGTGCACATGAAGGGTTTGCCCAGGGTACAACACCCTGTAGATGTTCAGAAAGCAGTTGTCATGATGATGACAATTGACATCTCCTCCCTTATTTGAAGAAACTGAGGCTTGGATGAGGGTTGGGCTGTCCAAGCCTCCACCAGGTCAGGGCATTGCCACTGGGAATACAAGGGCTCCCTGGTGAGGATCTGAGCCCACCCTATTTCTAGGAATCCAGTTCAATCCACCCAAGCTGACAGCCCTCTCTGCACCAGGTTCTGCAAACCACAAGGAGGCTGACAGTGACTCTTCCCCAGGGGCAGAGCGGCAGGGCCTGAGGTCTGGGCCCATGATTCAGAGCAGGGGCAGGCTGACACCTGATTAGCCCTCTCCCTGCTTACAGTCACTTTTCTCTTCTAGCATGGAAGGTGGTGAGCTATTCAGCCGGATTCAGGAGCGTGGCGACCAGGCTTTCACTGAGAGAGGTATGTGCATGTAGCTGGACCAGAGGGGGTGTTCTGAATGAGATGAGTCACACAGAGTTGCTGTGTGATGCTGGGCACGGCCCTGCTCCTCTCTGTGCCTCAGTCTCCCCAGCTGAACAAGAGATGGTGGGATAGAGTTTCCATTTCCATCCCCCCAAGGAGTTCCATGAGTTCATAATACCTTGTCAGAGGTGGGCTCTTCATGGCTTTGAGATGGAGGCCTCAAAGCCTCTTGGTGCCAACCAGCATCTGAGCTGGGAAGAGGTAGCCCAGGCCTGATGAAGGAGGTAGAGTGGGGCTCTGCTTTCCACTCCCAGAGGAGATTAGGATGACTGGGGGTGAGGGTATAAGATGGGTGTCCTGAGTGGCAGGACTGCTATCACCATCTTGTGCCATGGGTGCTGGCTGGGGACCCCAGACTTTTGACTGGCATCACCGCCCCCTCCTCTGTGTCTGCAGAAGCTGCAGGAATCATGCGGGATATTGGCACCGCCATCCAGTTCCTGCACAGCCAGAACATCGCCCACCGAGATGTCAAGGTGAGGCTCTAGGACCCAGGTTGGGGGACCACAGAAGGGAGTACACAACCCTCAATGGCTCCTAGCACCCACTAGATGGAGGCAAGTTTCCTTGATCGGCATTCAAGGCCTCTGCCCCCTGGCCCAGACTGGTCTTCTCAGCCACTTCTCCCATGGTTTCAGCATACTCCTTCTGCTTTAGCCAGATAGGTCTTCTTGTTTCTTTTAAACACTCTGTAATCCCAGTAGGTTTAAGCATAACTGAGTGCCTGCCTCAAGCCAGTAGACACTGACAAGCATCTTGTTTAATCCTCTTATAACCCTGTGATAGGAGCCATTACCCATTTTACAGATGAGGAAGACAAGTCTCAGAGAGAGATTGTGCCTTGCCTAAGCCTGCACAGATGCTGCACTGGGATTCACTCATTCATTCTTTCAGCAAGGATTTTTGTAAACATGCAATGTGCCAGGTCTCAGGCAAGGGCTGCCTGACACTGTTGGGGCTTCTGTGAAGTAATAGCCATAGTTTTGGTAGATTAGGTCCTCTAATGCCAGCATTTTAAGGGAAAGAAGCCATTTGCTGGGAGGCAAGGAGGAACAAACTGAGGTAGTCCCAGCTCCTGGGCCTGTTTGCCCTTTCAGTAGATGGGCTTCAGACACTTTCTAGAGGCTCAGCTCTCTAAATGTCCTCTCTAGGGAGGACTGGGTCCTATAGTTCATCAGGAGCAGATGGGTAAAATGCAAACTGCGTGAGGCAGTCCCTCACACACATGCATACATGTGCCAGCCACCATCAGAGCAGAATCTGTGAGTCCTGAGCCCTCTGTCCCAGGCTTAGAGCATCACCCTGAGGCTTATTTCCTCCTGAGACTGGGTGGAGAGGCGTGGACGGCCCAGCTGCAGCATCAGGCTCCTCCTCTGGCTGAGTATTACCAGTCCATTTTCTTTTGATTCTGGATACACGTGGAGTCAGGATAGACTTACCTTCCGAACCCTTACTTTATTTTGGCCCTGGCTTCCTTTTTTTTCCCCAAGGAGAGAAAAGCCTTCTGTAAAGGTGACTCCCTTAAATAAACTAAACATGCTTTCCTGTTTTCATCCCAATCCAAGGTCAGATCATCTCAAATAGAACTGGAGAAAAAGCTTTCACTGGCTCCAAACTGGGACTGCATCCAATACCCTGTCCTTTTATCCCAGGTCTGCTTGAGGGTCCCTCCTTTCCTCCAGGGCCCTAGGTCCTACCCATTCATTAAAAACCAGCTTCAGGGCTGCCTCCTCCATGCAGACCTCCCCATTGCTCTTTTCCTGAGGCTTCTCTGTGCTTTGCGACCAGCAAGAACAGCCTCTGTGTAGCTCCTGGGGCCTAAGTGGTGGGAGCCTTCTCCCTGAGCAACCTCAGGCAGCTCTGCCCTGCTGGTTTGTTCTGAGTTGGGCACAAGGACCTGGGCTTGGCAACATGACAGCCTACCTTGCCCCAGAACCCTCATTTTGGTATTTCATGGCAGTATTACCAACACAGGCTCCAAAGTTCCTGCCCCTGGGCTCTCTGTGGCACTTGGCTTTTCACAGCTTTGGCTGAGCACCTGCCTCTCTTTCCCTTCTGCAAAAGGAGGCATCACCTCTCAGCCACCTTGGTCTTTTCCATATTTGGCCCATGTTGTTAGTAACCAGGGCCCAGGTCATTTTAATGAGATGGAGCTGGTTTCTGAATGGATTGGGGTGAGGGAAGTCTGCCTGAAGATCATCTTGGGACTCTGCTCCTGCTTGGTGCCTAACTCCAGACCAATGTTTTATCTTCCTGGCCCAGCCTGAAAACCTGCTCTACACGTCCAAGGAGAAAGATGCAGTACTCAAGCTCACTGACTTTGGCTTTGCCAAGGAGACCACCCAAAATGCCCTGCAGACACCCTGCTACACTCCCTATTATGTGGGTGAGTCCTTGGGATATGGTTTGTATGTCCCTGTTCCCCCTGGACCCTGCTGTGGTGTGGGGCAGTCCATGGGTTGCAGAAACCAAAGGGTTAAAGCCCAGTAAGGAGGGAGGAAAGGATTCTATGGAGGCGGTGACGTGGGGGGCCGGAGACTGCAAAAATATTCTCCCAAACTTCAGCTTCTGCTTTTGAAAATAGATCCAGGAAAATTCTGGCTGTGGCCTGTGAGCTGAATGACATCACAGCAGCTCTAAATATATACGTGATAAAAGGCTGCCATCAGCTCGGGACGGAGCCCAACCGAGGTTGTTTTTCTCCAGTTTTTATCTTCCTGGGATTCATATTCAGAAAGTAGGCAGGCCTTTTCTATTACATGAGAAGGATACAGGGCACCAGCTACTTGTCTTGAGGGAGAGGGTCCCTTAGACCAGGGCACAGATGGGACTTGGGTATGTCACATACTCATGCTTCCCAGAGAAGCTCCCTGCTCCCTTATGAGTGGGCAGCCCAGATCTGGAAAGGCCCCTGCCGAAAGTGCCCCTACTGTGAGAGAGGGGTGATGACTCGATTTACAGAGGGCTCTTTTCCCTCAGGGAGGCCTTCCAAGAGAGCTGCTGAAGGGGTGGGGAGTCCTTGAGACAGCTGAAACCATATCCTGTTTACCAGGATGTGTTTTGCAGTATTTTGGCTTGGAAATCTTCTGGCCTACCCATCTCATTGCACAGGTGGGAAGAACAAGGTCCCATGGGATGGTAGCCAAGCTGAAAGTGGAAACCAGAGCCCTACCCCTGGCCCGTGATCTAGGCTGTACATTCAGGGAGACAAGGGACACAGGGCAGCTGGTGGGCTGAGGCTCTCTCACCTGTGGCAGGACCCCACCAAATCCCAGACTGGACTTCTCTCCCTCTACTCCCTCACCAAGGCTGATATTGGGCCAAAGAAGCTAGGACGCTATCATTCTTTATAGCCCAGCCTAAAAGCGGGTTTATTTTTCCTGGGAGCCGTTTTTTCCTCCCCCAACTTCACACACATGCTGCCTTCCCAGAAGGTGCCAGACACCAGTCTGCTCTGCCCCACCCCCCAGCCCAGGCACCTGTTCCCCACCTTGCTAGGCTTCAGGCTCCTATCTGGGCTCCAGGATCTTTGGGGCTGAGAGCCCTCCTGTGCCCTCTGTCCTGCTAGCTCCTGAGGTCTTGGGTCCAGAGAAATATGACAAGTCGTGCGACATGTGGTCCCTGGGCGTCATCATGTACATTCTGTGAGTACCACCACCTTCACCCCTACACTACCCCCTCATATTCTCAGAACCACTCTGCCCGCCACCCCCACCACACCTTTGGTGAAGGGCTTGAGTGCATCATTCTTCATGCAGGCTGCCCTTCCCTTCCGGTCAGGGGATACCCTCCTTCAGGCTGCCTGAAGGTCTCTCCATGCCAAGGGCAGATGGCATTCCTAGGATGAGCCCAGAGTCCACAGGGCTGGTATTCTTGCCGAGGTGGCTGCCATGGTGGCTGCCTGTCTTCCCAGTCAGGGATTTGGGGAGGGGAATGGATCACCCTGGCGCTGCCCTCACACCTATGCCAAATGACCTCCACTCTCCTGCAGCCTGTGTGGCTTCCCACCCTTCTACTCCAACACGGGCCAGGCCATCTCCCCAGGGATGAAGAGGAGGATCCGCCTGGGCCAGTATGGCTTCCCCAATCCTGAGTGGTCGGAGGTTTCTGAGGATGGTGAGCTTGCTCCACTGGACCCCATCAGCCTTCATTCTGGGAGATACCACTTTGGCATAAAGCAACCTATGTTCAAATCTTGTGTGTGTGACATCCCATATCCTATATCCCAGCTGTGTGACCCCAGGCAAGTTACCCAAACTTTCTGAACCTCAGTTTCTATATCTGCCAAATGAGCTCAAAACTGGCCTCCTCAAAACTTCTCTAACTCCTGTCCCTTATTAATATCTTTCCCTTTGGGGACCCTGTATCCATTTTCTATGGCTGCTTAATGAGTTCCCCCCAACACTTAGTGGCTAAACATAAGAAACAGTTATTAGCTCACTGTTTCTATGGGTTACGAATTTGGGGGCATATGCCGGGGGGGGGGCGGAATACTGGCTCTAAGGAACTCTGTAACCTCCCCACTCCCCATTCTTCCCTAGCCAAGCAGCTGATCCGCCTCCTGCTGAAGACAGACCCCACAGAGAGGCTGACCATCACACAGTTCATGAACCATCCCTGGATCAATGTGAGCGCCTCTGTGCCCTGTGGTGGGCAGGGTGGCAAGCTGGAGTGGGGCTGCAGGCAGGAGGGTGATGGCTCTGGAGGCCTTGGTGAGGGCCACAGAGGTATGATAAGACCCCAGCGACAGCCTGACTTTGCCACTACTCCAGTCAGGCTCCTTCACCTCCCTGAGTCTTGGCTGTCCCATCTGAGACAGGAAGAAAGGGGGTGGGGATGGGGAGCCAGTGCTGTCCCAGGTGCCTGCAGGTTCTAATCCATGGGCTTGGGACTCCTTTCAGCAATCGATGGTGGTGCCACAGACCCCGCTCTACACGGCCCGGGTGCTGCAGGAGGATAGAGACCACTGGGATGAGGTCAAGGTAGGTAGATGCTGTCTCAGTCTCCTTACAGCTTCCAGGGTTTTGGAAAAAGGGACTCCAGGGTGGGGGCTACCAAGAGCCTGGGTCGTCAGCCCCTCCCCCATGCCTAGAGCACAGGGTGTCACTGACTGCACCAGTGTCCAACTGTGGCACTCAGAGCATTGGGCTGCGCTACTGCATTCAGGGCGGTGCTCCTGGCTCACAAGGACTTTGGGCCAGGGGTTTAGTGAAGGGGCTTTCATCATAACCCCCCTACAGTTTGTATTTGGGAGGGTGGTCAGCCTGGTTTTAGACTCAGCAGAAGCCAGGTTTGAGCATATGGTACAGCAGCTCAGAGCCCCAGGATACCCTGGACACAATCTTTAGGTTTCAGTCCTGGGTGCCTTTCAAGATGATGTCCCCTGAAGGCCTGTGGTTCTTAGCAGGTGACGTTGGCCAAGGTCCCTCTCCTATTTACACTTGTGTGGCCCCAGGGAGTCACTATACTTTCTGTGTCTTAGTGGATAAGCTCAGTGTACACCAGAAAGGACTGTAGTGAGGATTATGTGACACAAGGGTGTGGCCCAGTGCTGGGCCCTTGGGCAATAAAGGCTGTCAGTTGCCTCATTGACATTAGTAAGGGGCAGAAGGCAGGAGGGTGATGGTTCTTAGGACCAGTACATCCTGACCTCCATGGATATCTGTCCCCAGGAGGAGATGACCAGTGCCCTGGCAACCATGCGTGTGGACTATGACCAGGTGCAGATCAAGGACCTGAAGACCTCTAACAATCGACTGCTCAACAAGCGGAGAAAGAAGCAGGCAGGCAGCTCCTCAGCCTCACAGGGCTGCAACAACCAGTAGCTCATGGGGCCTTTGATGAGCTGGGCCTCTCGGCGTGGGGCACAGACCCAAGCGTGCTGAGGCCCTGACCCAGAAGGCCTGGGGTCATTATTTTTAACAAAAGGATTGTTTTTGTTGTGTTTTAATTTGTCACTTGGAACATCAGGATGGGAGACCGTGACTCCAAACCTCATGAGAGAGGGCCCAGAGCCAGGGAGTTAGGGAGTCACCTGCCACAGCTGCAGCACCTCTGGCCAGAGCGGCCCTAGTGAGACGTAGGTCTGTCCTGCGCTGGGGCATGGCCTTAGACTTCTAGGTTACTGGGGGTTGTGGCGGGCTTCCCTCTTACCATGGAGACACCCCTCTGTGGGGTGGGCAGATGGGCCTGGCCTTGGGAAAGGCATCTGGCCATTGGTTGCCATGGTGACCAGGGACCGAGTTGCTGGAGTTGCTGTCTGCGAATGCTGAGTAAGAGAGCAAGGGAAGGAGAAGGGGCAATTGAGGGTCTACCTCTGTCTCTTTGAGGAGGCTTATCTCCCTCACACTACTTGCCCTTCTCAGGATTCCTCCCTTTGGTCTCCTTGAGGCCACAGGGTCAGTGGGCCTGCCTCTCTGGGGAGTCCAGCCCTATCTTGCTGCAACCCCATCTCACAGGCCCCTTGGAGCTCTCTCTCTGCAGAGTCCCTGGGCCTAGTGATCCTGTTACTACCCCTTACCCAAAGAGTGGCCTCTCATCTCAGGGAAGGGTGGGAGGTATTTTTAACCCTTTTCTACTTTGGAAACTGTCACTGTGACAAAAGCCGGTACAGTTCTCCTGCCCTCACCCGCTCACCGGATCCCAGGCAGGAAAGCTTCTCTCTGTAACGGTTCATCCTCCACCTTGTCCTGGTTGATGGCAGGGACTGTTTCTTGGTGTACTTTTGTGAGAGTGGATGGCTGAGGACAAGACCAGAGGCTCCCCATTAATCAGGGATCTCTTTCTACACTCCAGGTCAGACCTGAGGCAGTGGAGGGCTGCTGAGTGATACTTAGAAGGTCTGGTTCTGAGTCCTGGCTTCGGCCTCAGTGGGAAAAGAGATGATCCCTTCCTTGCTGGTCCAGGCTTACCCAAGCCCACACTGTCCAGGGTAGCCTCAGGGTTCTAAGTGCCTGATATGGGCCTGACAAGTGCCTGATTCCCAGCCTGGTTCCTGACAAGTCTCTCACTGGCTGGGAAGCCCTAGACTGCATTAGGTAGGAAAACACCACTGGAGTTTACATCTAGATATTAATAAACACCATTTTGGCATTTTCTCCTCGTTCCTAGGTTTCTCTGTCTACATGAGTGGACAAAAGTGGCCCAAGGGCAGCTGCTCACGCCTACTAGTGATTTCACTCCTTCAGGCCTGGTAAACATGCCAGGCTGGCTCCAGGGCCACTGTGGCCTCTCCAGACATAGAAAGGTCAGAGGAGTGGAGGAATGGCAGCTGTCTCATGCCACCAGCTCTGGGGTGCCCAGTGCACTGTGTGTGTGACACCCACCCCCAGGCCCCGCGTGCACCAGCGTCTGCCCACAGCGGCCACCCCCAGCTGCATGCCAGCCTGCTGAAGGGCGGGCAGAGAGCCTGCTGCAGCGCTGAGCTATTTTCAGAAGCTGCCAGATTTCATTTGGCAGGGAGAATGTCGGGGAGAGAAGGGGGCGGCACGCTGGAGACTTGTCTTTTGACTATGCCGGCAGCAGAGCACCGGCAGCAGAGCACTGTCAGCCCTCTGGAGCCCTTGCGGGCAGCCTGAGGGGGGGGGCGGGGGGCTCTGACTGTGGCATCTTCCTTCAGCTCCTATCTTGAAACCTCCCAGTTTACTAAGAGCTCATCTGGCACCTGCAACTCTCCCTCCTCCACCTCCTGTCCCCTCAGGGTGTGGGGGAGGGGGAGATGGTAGGAGGTGGGGAGAAGCCTGCACTCCTGAGATATAGACTCCTTCCTAGCTTGGTGACCTTGGACAAGTCCCCAAGCTTTCCCGCCTCACTTTCCTCAACTGCAGTGGGGAGGTAGTGCCCACCCTGGGGAGTCGTCTGGGGAGTCGTCTGGGGAATCCGGGCCAGTGATGTGTGGGAAATGCTTAGTGAGCTGCCTGGTGCATGGCTAGTGCCCAGCACCCTTGTGCTACCCCAGCATCCTTGGCCATTAGGAAGGAGAGAAATACTTGAAGTTGCCAGAGGGAAAAGGAACCTAGCCCCAAATCTACCTCTGGGACTTCCCACCCAGAGAATCAGGCTTTCATTACCCATGGGGTTTCACTTTCAAGGTCCTGCTCTCCAGAGCAGCATCATATGGGCTTCTTGAACTGCAGTTCCAGTCTTGGGCTTCAAGGAGAGTGGCCCACCCTTCTGAAGGGCTCCTGGGCTCCCCAGATGAGTTCTGGGGGTCTCATTGAGCCTGTGGTTCAGACCAACCCTTCTCGGGTACTCTGCCCAGTGAAACACAAAGACTAGGTGCAAAGGCAGATAATCTTTCTAGTCACAAAGCTGAAGAGCTGCAGACAGACTCCTTTACTTGGCTGCTGAGTACGCACTGTGCCTGAGCCCCCGTGGTGGTTGCAAGGAAAGCAGCAATGAAAGCTGCACACAGGGCTCTCAGGAAATTTACACTCATCGGGACGGATAAACTATCACACATATGTGCCGAATCACAGGTTTGGTTTGATCTGTGAAGGAAGGACGTGGCTTGAGAAGGAGATGTCATAGGGACTTTTAAGCCAAAGAGGGAATCGATGCACCCCAGTGGCTGAAGAGGGTGCCAGATAGTTTATAGGATTGAAGTGGGAATTGCAGGGACCAGGGCATTGGGGACAGAGGGACTCTGCCCCTCAGCTCTGCTTGTTTGTGCTTCTCCCTGGGTCTGGCCTTGATCTTCTGCCTGCATAGCCTTCTTGGCAGCCAAGACCATGGCTTTAGCAGTCCCAGTGGGGAGGCATCTGCCAGGTGTCTATACTCCAGACCCAGGGAAGGATTCTTATTGGCCATATGTTGCCCATCACTGTTGTGGGAAAGTGGAGAGGGTGGTGACTAGGTCAGTGGGGTGCAGCAGAGGTAGTTAGTAAAGGAGAGGGTGGAATGATTGCCCATGGCCATTTCCAGGAGCTCAAGAGAAGCATAGCCCTCTGATCTCTGGTATCAGGTACAGCTCTCATAAGCCAGGGCTAGGAGGCTGGATGCCTGGCTAAGTCACACTCTTTGGGCTTCAGTGTGGCTATCTGTGAAATGGGAGCAAATCTCTGACAATCAGCTAGAATTAGGCGAACTAAAAAGCCAAGTGGCTGCGTGTTCTCATCAGCCTATTCAGATACAGGCATTTGCTTGGCCTGTGTGGTGGCTTTCCTGGGACCTTTCAATAAAGAATCCATAGAGGTAGGTGTATTCACATGTGTGCATGAGTGAATGCACGTGTGTGTGTGTGTGTGTGTGTGTGTGTGTGTGTGACATTGCTTCCCAGTGATGCTTCCCCTGACCCAGCTGACAGCAGAGTTCTCTGTCTTGCAAACCTGGTGCTGGCTGGCTTCCAGGAGCCTGGCTCATTGCTATTCCACACCAGCCCCTCTCCACCCTCGATTCAGCCCCTCCACTGCAGCGTCAGAATTGAGCCTCAAATGCAGCCAGCCGCAACCTCTGCTGGGGCCTCAGTGTTCCCAGGCCTGCTCAAAACTCTCTCTGGCAGACATGGGGAGGAAGCATAGGCGCTGGGTAGCTGTCTCCAGACCTGACTGCCTCAGGCTGAGCCTTTGCATCTTTAGTGGGTCCTCACAGCTGCTCTCAAACCCAGCAGGGTAAAATTCTTCCCATTGTCCCACTGGGCACCCAGCATGTTCACCCCTTGGAATGGGGGCCAGCAGCCAGGGGAGGGTCTGGGAAGTCCACCTCCCTCCCTGTGAGTGGGGTAGGGTGGGGTTGGGTTATTTAGTTTAGAGCCAGGACACCTGAGCTTTGGTTTACATGAGGCCTTGGGCAAGGCTGTTCCACTTTTTGAGGTTCCCCATCCTCATCAGTAAAATGAGACATTGATTAAGTAGGACCATATCCTTTATGCACCCTTGGCAGACATGCTGCCACCAGTTGATGGCAGATCACACACTTTGCTGGGCCTCGGTTTTCTTATCTCTTAAATGGGAGTAATACTCACAAGGGTGGGCAAGGCGGTGGTGGAAAAGGGGAGAGAGACAGCTAAGTCCAAAGGCCTTGGTCACAAATGTTGCCCAAGTGTCTGCTAGGTGACATGTCAAGGTGCCAGAATTCTGCCAGTTCTGCCCTTTTTCTGTTTCCTATGACCAGGAGAAAGCAGCTGGAGGAACCAGTTTGCTAGGGCTCAGAGTAGTTGATCAGGGCAGGTTCATTGGGGTGTGGAGCCACCTGCTGGTCACCCGAGTGAGCATTCAGTAGATGCCTACTGTGTGCCAGAGCCTGAGGGAGCTGTGGTCCTGCCCTGGTGGAGGGGGAGGCTACAACGTCACGATGAACAGCTGCTGTTTATTGAGTGCCTACTGTGTGCCAGGATGGTGCTGGGACGTTACATGGACCATCTCACTCCTCACATTCCCATCTTACAGATGGAGAAACTGAGCCCCAAGCTCTTAGCCACCGCCCTCTCTACTGGAGAAGGTCAGAGGAAGGAATACTACTTTTAGCTGGGGACAAGCGTGGAAGGATTCCCAGACGTGGTGACATGTGAATTTGGAGAGATATAGATTTGGGAAAAGGGTATTCCAGCTGGCAGGTAGAGGGTGAGGCAAGGCGAGGAGGCAGGAATGGGATGTACTTGTGTGAAGGATGGAGAACAAGTAGTTTTAATGGGTGAGAGGCAACCATGGTAAGGAGATCTCTCATTTTTTAATCCCATCTCCTACAGGAAGGCAGAGTGGGGACCTCAGAGGTGAGACAGTGGGCACCTGGTAGCAGCTTCCCCCCCTTAGCACGCCCAGGACCATCTCATGTATTCCCCACTCCCCATATCCGCATGTGCCTCCCTTAGAGATATGCCCAGATTTTAAGGCTAGTTTACCAAACAAGCTGTCCACCTCCTTTTTCTGCTGTGGCATTTTCAGATGGCTCCCATGTTGCTGGTCAGGGGCCAGATCTTTTCACACCTGAATCCCTGGGTCTTCAGGATGTGGTAGAGGGGTCCTAGGGCCCTCCACCCCTGCTTCCAATAGAGCTGTTTGGTGTACTGGAATTTCTCCTGAGATCTAATTTTAACAAGAGTTTATGTGCTTAAAAAAAGTTTGTGGACCATTGAACCAGATACGTAAATAAAATATATCTCAAATCTTGCAGGTAAGCATTGCAATCCCACTTTACAGATGGGAAACCAAGGTTCAGAGTGGCTAAGTGGCTTGCCAAAGTCCATAACTGGGCTCTGACATGGAGAACTGTCTTCAAGATTGTCCTTTCTCTACTATCCTTGCCCTCAGAGAGACCAGGCTCCATGAGGACAGGCAGGAAGCAGCTGCCTGCACTGTCTGGTGGGCTGCAACCAAGTGCTAAGAGGGAGCAGAGGTGACTTGTGATCATGGCTCTTGTAGGCAGACTTACTTTCCTCTTTCTTGTGGGGAGTTCAGAGACAGTTAGGACAAAGAGGAGGTGATGGGGATGAGGAGGCCTTATCCCAAAAAACCTGCTCCTGCTGCAGGGACAGTGTGGATAAAGCAGATTATACCCCTATCCCCACCCTCAGGCTTCATCTGTGTTCACAGCAAGCCGATCAGCCCTCAGACCTGGCCAGGATTCTCTGTGTAGGAACCTGATGAGTCCTTCAGCCACCCCCTGGAGCAGCTCCCCAGTATACCTTCACTTCCAGCTGATGGGATCTTGGTTCATGGGCCATGTCTCCCAACCCGGGCTGCTGAGGGTGCGTGGAAGGTCTCGGAGCCTGCTGTGGAAAGGCCAGGTGAGTGAGGGGGCTGGGCTTCCCAGCTCTGGGCTTAGCCTTCCAGTCCCACTTTAAGCCCATGTTTTGAGCACCTAGAGTGTTCCAGGAATGTCTCATACAAGATTTCCTTTAATTTCTATCTCTCCATTAGCCCTCTTAGGCAGAGGTTATGCCCATCTCGTAGGCAAAGTCACTGAGGTTTGAGCAGCACCAGCTTCCTATATGTGGTGTGTGGCAGGGTCAGGTCAGAACCTGGAAGTATGGGGCTCTATAATCCCCTCCCTAAGAGGAAAGCTGTTCTTGTCCAAAGAGTCCCAACCCCGGCAGATTCCTTCCCTGACCTGGCCTGGTTGGAGGTGTCACAAGCCTGCCCTTTCCTTCCGCTGGTCTTCTGTGCCCCTGGCTGCCAGAAGAGGGGCTCTTGGGGATCACTTCCAATATCCTCTAACCTCTGAACCTGGGAAGGGAGTGCTGGTCCCCTCTCAGGGTGGCTTAACATCAGGGCACTGCCCTGAGGATGAAATGGAAGTTGGGCCCAGTTGCGCAGCCTGGGGTATCCTCCCAGCTCTGCTCCATGATCTTGGACAACTCTCTTAACTTCTCTGAGGCCATCTCCTCATTAGAACATGTGGACAAGTGACACCTGTCCCCTAGACTATGAGACTGTGAAAGGGAAGGCACAGAGCCCTGTAGAGCTCTCAGCATGCTATAGGTCCTGAAAAAAATGTCACCTCACACAAGAGACTCTGGGGTATGATGGTGTGCAGGAAAGTATTGAGTTTCAAGCTAAAAGTCTTTAGAAAGGAGGCTATCTTCCTGGGAAAAGCTGCAGTCAGAGCTCCTGTCTGAACTTCCCACCTGCCCTTGGGGCCTCTCTCTGTCTCTGAATATTCCTGTCAGGCCAGAGCCTTGTGGGTTGTGCAGAGGGGCTGACCGGGACTGTGGGGGGAGACACATGAGGCAGAGGAGGCTCTGTGCAATGGCAACCAGGCAGGTTCAGAGAACTCCTTCTTACAGGGTCATTAAGGGTCCTGTGGGGGCACAAGTCTGGTCACCGCACCAGCCAGATGAGGGGATGAGCTGACCCAAAGTACCTAATATGGGCAAGTCTCTCTGGGCTATTGGCAGAAGCAAGCTAAGCAGATGGAACTCCTTCTTTAATGACAGAGCTCATAGCCAAGGTGGGGTGACAAGGATAGGGGAGTTAGGGAAGGTCTCTGAGAAGGGCATACTCAGCTAAGCCAACTCAACAAGGAGTTGGCTATAAGAAGAGCAGGAGGAGGGGCACCTGGGTGGCTCAGTTGGTTAAGCAACCAACTTCAGCTCAGGTCATAATCTCACAGTTTGTGAGTTCGAGCCCCGTGTTGGGCTCTGTGCTGACAGCCCAGAGGCTGGAGCCTGCTTTGGATTCTGTGTCTCCTCTCTCTCTGTTCCTCCCCCTTTTGTGCTCTGTCTCTCTCACAAATAAACAACAACAACAACAACAACAAAAAAGAAGAGCAGGAAGAAAGTTATCCCAAAAATGGAGAATAGCAAGTGCAAAGGCCCTGGGGCTGAAAAGATCTTCAAGTATCTGAGGAGGAAAAGTTAGAATAATGTGCCTGGAGAGTACTGTTCTAGTTCAGCCTCCCTTGGACAGAAGTGAGTATGTGGGCAGCCTTATGGAGCACCAGGAAATTGGAATTTTGGAGGTGTCTTTCTCTAGACTCTGCCACTGACCATCCAGAATAAGGTCTGGCTCAGGGCTCAGGACAGCTCAGACAGATGTGAATCAGTCCTCACCTGGCCTTTGGCTCTACAAATAGAACATGAGCTCCTGAGACAGAGTTAATATCTATTTTTAAAAATTTTTTAAAAAATATTTATTTTCAAGGGAGAGAGAGAGAGAGAGAGAGAATGAGCAGGGGAGGGGCAGAGAGAGAGAGAGAGAGAGAGAGAGAGAGAGAGAGAGACAGAATCTGAAACAGGCTCCAGGCTCTGAGCTGTCAACACAGAGACTGATGTGGGGCTCGAACTCATGGACTGCAAGATCATGACCTGAGCCCAAGTTGGATGCTTAACTGACTGAGCCATTCAGGCACCCTGAGTTAATATCTAATTGTTGGCACTAAACTGTGGATATAAAGCTTGCTGGGGTTGTTAACATCAGCAAAGCCAGTGCCCATGTCTGTTTCCACACAGAGAAGAAGCAGTAAGACAGCACTTATCTCTGGAGGCAGATTCTGTAGAGAAGGGTGCTGCCCTCTGGGCCCAGGAAAGTGGGGCTTGCTTCCAATTAGTGAGCTCCTATAACTGGGGTTCACTCTTATTAGAGTTATATGACTACTCAGGTGGGAGATCCTGGAGTGGGGGGTGTGCAGAGATTCTCATTTACACACCATAATCTCAACCAGGAGAAGAGAAGGCCCTCCTCTCTCTAGCCCCTGAGTCAATGCAGGCCAGTGGCGTGGGCTGGGAACACTGCCAAGAAGTGAGGGGACCTCAAGATGTTCTTCTCAGGACAGGCACCCCATCTCCCATGCCTGACCCTGGAAGATTTTCTTCTTTCTGTGGCTCTTGAGGTCAGGTGGGTTTTCTCAGCTAATTCTGTGGAATAAATCCAGCCCAAATGAAACAGGGAGGGCTCCCGAGACGAGGCAAAGATGCAGTGGGTGGGAGGAGGTTTAGAAGAAGGACAGGCAACCAGGTTCAGTTCTCTGGGAGGAAGGAGGTCAGAGGTCAGGGGACTCATCCAATGCCACACAGAAGGTTAGTAGTGGAGCTGTGGACAAAGGAAGACTCCCCGGAAATGGCCATAAAATTGGGGGTGGGGAGGGGGCATCAGGGTGGGAAGGACCTAGAAGAGCTTGTGGGTTCCAGCTTCAGGGCTTCTGATGTTTTCTTCTCAGAGTCCTTATTACCTGGAGGGCAAATGCTGCCTCTTGGGCCCCTGTACTTTCTCATTTCCATTTGGGTTCGCCTGGATTGGCCAAACCTAGCCACCCTCCAAGAATGGGAGTGGATCCAGGAACGGTGAAAGTCCATACATGAGTCGTTCAGACACGGCTTTGGGAACAGTTCTAGATAGGATCTGAGAGGGTCAGGGCTGGAAAGTGCCTTATTGTACTTCATTCCCATTTTATAAATGAGAAAGTTGAGGCTCACAAGCCAGCCTCTTTCTTAGCTTAGACTGCCTGCTCCCACATGTGCAGCTTCCCTGTCCACTGGTTTGCCCGTTTTCCTTCTCTGGCCTCAGAGTTCTCTCTCAGGTCGTCCTGGAACCCACCTTCTTCTGCAGAGCTGGTTTCCCTTTTCACTTGCTCTTAAATAGGACTTTGTCAGTGACTTGCTTGGGGCCTCCATGACCCTTATTTAGGGTTCCTTTCCAGAGGCCTTCACCTGAGAGAAGTATCAGTGCTCAGGACTGGGAGCAAGGGCTAAGAGGCTCTGCTGGGGACATGAAGAGAAGAGCAGGTGTGCAGGGAAGTTGGTCCTAGGCGCTCTGGGAGGCAGCGGCCTAAGCCTCGAGGCCTGAAGGATGGGGCTTCCCTGTGCAGGGGGCTTCTTTGAGTCTGAGACTTCCAGCTCCTGGGCTGGCCACTGATGTCCCTCTCTCTGCTACTCCTAGGACTGGGACTGCCTGAAGGCTGGACACACAAGGGATTTCCTGGCTGTGCCTTGAGGACAGAGAGGGTATAGCTGTGGAAATGTTGGAAGCCATGCCTGTTTGATCTGGACGGCTTGCTCTCCAGCTGAAGGCATGACTGCTCCCTGCAGCCTCCTCCAAGGTAGAAGCTCCAGAGAAGAGAAGCTGCCTCAGCCTGGATGGCACCTACATTTACTACCAGCTCCTTGGGTGATACTGCTGCTCAGCTTGGTTTGGGGGTTTTGGCCCCAGCTGGCCACCCCTAGCACTCTCTCACTGGCCAGTGGTTGCCAACACCAAGGGCCACTATCACTCTCCCTTCCTGGGATTCTCCCTGCATCTAGACAAGAGCTCTAAAGTGTGGGCCACATACTTGGCCTGGATGGAGGTGGGAGAGAGGGGAAAGCCTCCCCTCCTGCCCTCTCCCCCCAAGTATCTTCCACAGCCTCAGACTTCTCCCCATGGATGTCACAGTGCTAGGCCTGGCACTGCCTGTTCCAGGTTCTATCGTAGGTTCAAGGCCAGCCCCTCGAAGACTGGCCGCTGCTCTTTCCTGGTATAGAGAAGGGGTTTTGGTGTCAGGAAACACCTGGAGCTCTAGGGCTGGCTGCCGTGTGTGATCTTGGACAAGGCTCTTCCCCTTGGGAAGAAATCTTAGTTTTCTTGCCCATAAATCAGCCACAAGGATGCTCACAGGGTTCTTGAGAGGATTCAATGTGAGAACATAGGAGAAAACACCATAACCAGGGAGTCTGCTTCTCCAAGAGTTGAGATAGTCCAACTCAAATGGAGGGAGAGGGGGGCTCTGGACAATTTCTAGTATGGGGAGAGGAGAAGGGTCTGGAGGGGAGGTGGCATCTGATCTGAGAAGAGAGCCAGGGCAGTTAGGAATTCAGAGGCTCCCATGCCTTGCCAAGGCCTCTGCAGTACAGACACTGTGTGGTCTGCCATTTGCCCTAAAGGATTTCTAATAGTCAAAGTTGTGGTCCAGGGAGCTAGGAGAAAATGGTGTTGGGAGCCAGCCTGGAAGAAGGAGAGAGTAGAGGGAGGGAGCCAGAGATGGATTTCTCTTCTCCAAAGGCTATACATGAACTTAAGTCTTCCCTCAGGCCTTGGGTGTTGCCTTCTGCCACCTCCTGCCCACAGAACACATTGACAGGAATGAGAGAGCTCAGACTGGTGAGGGCCAAGGACCACCTCCCAAGCACAAGACAAACCCTGAGGTTACCACCTGCTTCTAGGCCCAAGACCCCTGCTCCAGCCCATTCCCTGGCAGTCTTGGTCCAGCTCCCTGAGCACAGATCCATACCTACTCCTTCTCTCTAAGGCCAGATTTCTGAGCCCAGAAGTTAAGGCCTGGTCTTGATCTGATAAATGAAGTAGGTCAAATACATGCGATGTGCTCCCAGGCCTGATTTATCTAACCTTCCAGAGCACGTCTGAGGTGGAGCTATGGAAATGTCCACATAAGGAGTAGCACTGGGTCTGTGATGGGCTCTAAGTACGGTCCATAGATTTGTCATTTGGCCACTGTTCTGGTCAAGCAGGTAGCTTCCAAAGTTTGTTTCTGCATTATAGTTTATATAAAGTGAAATCTTTAGTGTAAAGCTAAGTCATTTTATTTTTAAAATATTTATTGAAATATTTATTATACTAATTTTAATAATACTTTTAAGGACATACACATTTTTTCTATTTTTTTCAAGAGGTTTACTTTAACAAAATGTTTATTTATTTTCAGGGCAAGGAGGCTGGGGAGGGGCAGAGAGAGAGGGACAGAGAGAATCTCCAGCAGGCTCTTTGCTGTCAGCGTGGAGCCTGAAGCAGGGCTCGATCTCACCAACTGTGAGATCATGACCTGAGCCAAAATAAAAAATTGGATGCTTAACCGGCTGAGCCACCAACAAACCCCAAGAGGTTTAATTTTTTAAAAATAATTTTTAAACATTTTGGTATGGTTTTGTGACATACAATGTCACATTTGTTTCAGGTGTACAATATAGTGATTCAGCTTCTGTATTTGTTATGCTACGCTCACCACCAGCATAGTTACCGTCTGTCACCAGACATGCTAGTACGGTACCATCGACTATATTCCCTATGCTGTGACTTTTATTCTCGTGACTTACTCATTACATAACTGGAAGACTGTATCTTCCACTCCCCTTCACCCACTTTGCCTGCCCCCTACCCTCTTCCTTCTGGCAACCATCAGTTTATTCTCTGTATTTGTAGGTCTTATTCTGCTAAATTAGATCATTTTAAACTAATGCATATACTCTTGTAACCAAGGTTCCAGTCAGGATATAGAACATTTCCATTACCTCAGAAAGTGCTTAATAGTCCCCCATCACAGATGCTGATCTGATTTCTATCACCATAGGTAGGTTTTGCCTATTCTAGAAGTTCATTTAAGTGCGGTTATACAAGTATGCATGTACGTAGCTTTTTGTGTCTGGCATCTTTTGCTTCTTTTCGAGGTTTATCTGTGTAGTTCTTTGCTTTTCATTGTTGAGCAATATTCCATTTTATGAATATACCACAATTTGATGGTTATTGGGCTGTTCCAGTTTTTGGCTATTATGAAAAAAAGCTGCTATGAACATTCATATACACATCTTTATAGGGACATCTGCTTTCATTTCTTTTGGGTAGATATTTAGTTATTTAATTAAAACATTTTAAATGTTTATTTATTTTTGAGAGAGACAGAAACAGAGTGTGAGTGGGGAGGGGCAGAGAGAGAGGGAGACACAGACTCTGAAACAGGCTCCAGGCTCTGAGCTGTCAGCACAGAGCCCGACGTGGGGCTCAAACTCACACGACGTGGGGCTCAAACTCACAAACTGTGAAATCGTGACCTGAGCCGAAAGTCAGTCGCCCAATCGAGTGAGCCACCCAGGTGCCCCTATTTATTTAATTTTTTAAATGTTTATTTATTTATGAGAGAGACAGACAGAGAGCAAGTAGGGGAGGGGCAGAGAGAGAGGGAGACACAGAATCTGAAGCAGGCTCCAGGCTCCGAGCTGTCAGCACAGAGCCCGACATGGGGCTCAAACACCATGAACCATGAGATCGTGACCTGAGCCAAAGTCGGACACTTAACCAACTGAGCCACCCAGGCACCTCAGTTTTGGGTAGATATTTAGGACTAAAATGCCTAGTAAATACCTAGAAATTAGATTTATGGACATACAGTAAGTATATATTTAACTTTTTAAGAAATGCCAGATTTTAAAAGTGGTTATGTCCTTTTATGTTCCCACCAGCAGTTTATGAGACTTCCGATGGCTCCACATCCTCATCAACATCTGGTGGTATCAGTCGTTTTTATTGTAGCTATTCCAATGGATGCATAGTATTTCATTGTGGTTTTTCATTGTTTGCATTTCTCTAACGATTAATGATGGTGGGGATGTTTTCGTGTGATTATTGGCCATTTGTAAATCTGTTCAAGTCTTTACCCTATTTTCAGACATTGGGTTGTTCGCCTTTTTATTATTGAGTTACGGTAGTTCTTTATATATTCTGGATATACATCCATTGTCATATATAGGTGTTGGAAGTGTTTTGGCTTATCTACTCGTTTTCTTAATGGGTGCTTTAAAAATTTTTTTAATGTTTATTTTTCAGATATAGAGAGACAGAGTGTGAGGGGGGGAGGGGCAGAGAGAGAGGGAGACACAGAATCTGAAGCAGGCTCCAGGCTCTGAGCCGTCAGCAAAGAGCCAGATGTGAGGCTTGAACTTGCAGACTACAGGATCATGACCTGAGCTGAAGTCGGTCACTTAACTGACTGAGCCACCCAGGTGCCCCAACGCGTGCTTTTGATGAGTGGGAACTTTTAGTTCTTTTGAAGTTCAAGATATCATTTTTTTCTTTTATGATTAGTGCTTTTTACGTCCTCTCTAAGAAATCTTTACTTACCCCAACATCACAAACATCATTTTATGTTTTTATCCCCCACAGTCTGTGTAATTTTAGCTTTTACACTTGGGGCCATCATCCACCTGTCACTGATTTTTGAGTGTGGTAGGAGCTTAGGATTGAGGTTTATATTTTTCTTTTCTTTTAAAAAATTTTTTAAAGTTTATTTATTTATTTTGAGAGAAAGAGAGCACAAGTGGCGGAAGGGCAATGAGAGAGGGAGAGAGAGAGAGAATCCCAAGCAGGCTCCACACTGCCAGTGCAGAGCCCAATGCAGGGCTTGAACTCACGAACCATGAGATTATAACCTGAGCTGAAATAAGAGCTGGACACTTAACCAACTGAGCCACCCAGGTGCCCCAAGGTTCATATTTTTCTTGAAGAAAAACAAGCATTTCTTTCCCTGTCAAATTGCTATGGCACTCATCAAAAGCCACTTGACTATATATGTGTGGCTCTAGTTCTGGACTCAAATCTCTTCTATCAATCACTTGATTGTCTACATATCTGCCACTACCATATTGTCTTGATTATATTCAAACCATGAACATGGCATATCTTTCTATTTAGGTCTTTTACGTTTTTTTCTCAGCAATATTTTATAGTCTTGCACATCTTGCATTACATTAACTGCTAGTATTTTTAGTTTTGGGATGTTATTATAAGTAGGATTAAAATTTTTTAAAATTTCCCAATAGTTTGTTAACAGTTTATGAAAACACAATTGATTTTTTATGTATTAATCTTATATTCTGTGGCATTGCTAAATTTACTTATTAGTTCTCGTAGGTTTCTACATTCACAATAATGTTATCTGTGAATAAAGACAGCTTTACTTCTTCCTTTCCAATCTTTATGCCTTTATATTTCTTGCCTGTACATTGGCTGGGACTTCTAATACAATGTAGAATAGCAGTAGCGAGAGCAGAGTAGAGGCTTTGTTTCTCTGGAGGCCATTCTTTCGACTGGAGGAATGACATGCTGTGATTTACACTTAAAAAAAATCCTCTGGCTGCCTGGGAAGAATTGTAGGGGCAAAAGTGGAAGCAGGGAGACCAACAAAAGGCTGTAGAATTCTGAGTGATAAAGGGAGAGGTTTGGCCTGGGATGATGGGAGATCTGGGCTATATTTGGAGTTAGAGTCATAGAACTCACTATAGAATGGACATGGGGGAAGGAGAGGGGCACCAAGGATGACAGCTAGCATTGCCGTGAGCTGTTGGGGTGATGGATTTGCTGTCTCTTGAGATGGAGAGATTGGGGGTGTGCAGCTTTGGCCACTGTCATCTCAAGATACTATTAAGACATCCAAGGTGTCAGGAGGGCCGCCTGAGTGATGGGGCTTGGGGCACAGCTTTTGGGAGACCTCAGTCTTAGATGGGATCCAAAGCCACAACACTAGACAAGAAAGGGGAGATTGTGGAGGGAGATGAAAAGGAGACTTAATCCTGGGGCAGAGGCCCAGGAAACTTGAAAGAGCTGGGAAAGCAGTAAGGTAGGAGGAAAACCAAGAGTAAGGTTTTTGGAAATCTCTTGAAGCAAGTGTTCCAAGAAAGGAATGGTTACTGTGTTGAATGCTCCTAAGCAGGAAAAGTGGGAGGATAGACAGAGAGAGAGCATCACAGTTTCCACCACAGACATCTTTGGTGGCCTTCACATGGGCAGCTCAGTGGGGTGATATAGCTTGAAGCCCAGCTGGAGAGGTGGGGGCTGTAGACAGGGGAAATGAAGGCAGTGAGGGCAGTGAAGGGGGGTGGCAGCCTTTCTCCAAGCAGCCAGTAAGGAGGCTTGCAGGGCTCTAGGTGTCTGCTAAGAGACCAAAGCCCTCACTGGCTGGGGGGAGAAAGGAAAATGGGCTCTCTGCTCTGGAAGCCAGGGGCTGGGCCAGCCAGGGTGGATGAGTAGACAAGATACCCTAGGGAGGAAGGAGAGGATGAAGCAAACATAGGAATCCATGCCCAGTGCTGTCCTTGGCTCTCTGTTAGGAAAGCCCAGCTTCAAGAACTCCTCCATGCTCATCAGCAGGAGGGATGAGCTCCAACGAGGGTGGGAAGTGCACCCTGGGGTGCAGGGCAGCAGTGTGGCCCAGTTCTGTGAGCTGCCTGTGTGTGTTGTTTCCTGAGAAAGCTGCACTGCTTGTGCAGGTACGTTTGTCCTAAGAGCAACACATATTCTTGGAGGAATTGCAGAAAAGACGGAAACGTTTACTTCTGGGTGTATTTTACTCTGGTTTGTTTCTACTTGCAATTGTTTTTGCATAATTATAACTATGTTGTGAACAGAATTTGGGGCTTGATTATTTTTCACTGAATGTTATATAATAGACATTCTCCACGTGGATATATGGCTTTCATTATTGTTATTGGTTGCATAAAGTTGCAAGGGGGTAATGCCCCATGTTCAGTAAACCCTACTGGTGGTCATCTGGGTTGCTTCCAATATATACAGACAGTATTGCAGCGAATATCTGTGTGTATGGAGCTTTTCCTTGATCCATTTTCACAGAATTAATATTTGGGGGTTTATGATAGCCACTTGCCTTATTGCTGGTGGGGGGTCAAGTAGACCCACCTGACTGAGAAACACTACATGAGGCAGCCTGTTCTCACGTACCTGACTGCCTGCACACTGTCATTTAATTTTTTTTCTTGTTATTTGATGGACCAAAGAAAGGGCCTTGTACCTTCAATCTGTCTTTTTTTGATGGTTAGAGAAGATGCTCATTTTTCCATTTGTTCATTTACCGGTTCTATTTTCCCTCACTGGGAGAGTAGATCCTATCAAAGTGACCCACACCTGTACTTTTCCCAGTGTGGCTTTCCCAGTGGCTCAACAGGCCCTGCCAGGGCTTTCCTCAACCACTGCAGTGATCTAAGGTCAAAATTTTGTAGACACAAAGTTTTGTGTCGGTTAGGATTGTCTCCCTGTCACTCACCAGCTAGTTTCTATGGTCACATTCTTTCTCCTGAAGGCTTCATTAGGTCCGAGCTGCCCAGTTTAGAGTGCCAATTCCCCAGGGTAGACCCACATCCTAATATCAGAGAACTGTGGAACAGTCACAGCAGCCTTTCAGCCTTCCCTGTACTTTCTTCTCTAAGCCATTCTCAACTCTGCCACTTCGCCTTGACCTGGTGGAACCTTTAGGCAACATGACCTGTTGACCGACCGATCAATCTAGTCTCTACTGACTGCTAGGAATTCTTGTCATCTGCCTCCATCCGCCTGCCACATCTCCCAAGGAAATATCAGACTCTGGTCACATTGGCTTTGTTGCTGCTTTCCCCACATCTTTGCTACTTCTTCTCTTTCTGCCTTTGTTCATGAGACCTCCGGCAAGAGTGCCCCCTTTACTCCTGAGCCATGTTCAACTAGACTCATCTTTAGAGACCTTGCCTCCTTAGCCAAGCCTTCCTGGATTTTTCCAGTCTACTTGGCCTCCCTGCCTTTGAACATCTGTAGCATTTGTAATCTACAGGGGCTCTCTGTAGATTACAATAAGTGGTCCCCTTCCCCCCATCCCGTTTCTGAAGGAGTTGAGAAATAAAACCCAGATGGAGGGTAAAGCATCACCTTCTTTACTGATGAAGGCTGGTGGTGGGGAGCAGGAAGCAGCTTAGTGTGAGACCAGTTGGACCTGTGAACCGAGCCCAAGATTAAGCCAAACTCCTTCCTCCTCCCACCCCTCTATGTCACTGCTCTGGGTGAGTGAGGCCCAGGGATCACAGCCAGTGGAGACCAGCACATGGAAAGGAGCATCAGGAATGAGAAATCCACCCCATTCCCCACAGTCCATACCCCAGGGAGAAGTACTAAATCCTGTCTTGAATTATTATCTCGTCACTTTCTGCAGGTCTGGTTGCTTGTACTCTATTGTGAGCTCCTTAAGAAGTGTGCACAGCTTCTGATCCTCATAGTGCCTTCAAGTGGGTAAAGAGAACTGGCTCTCAGAAAGCCCCTCATGCACACTCACCCCCGTGAGGTCTACAATTCTCACCCCCGTGAGGTCTACACGGGGGCTTCATTTCTCCATCTGTGCTGGCCTGAGTAGATGGAGGCCCTACAGATGTAGGCAGGGAGGTAACCACCGCCATTCACTCAGGCTGCCTTTCCTCAGAGCAGGCTCCCATGGGGGTGCAGGGTGTGGGGACATAATTACTCCTGGTGCCCTTGTACTAGGAATGAGAAGAGAAACAAGCAGTTGGGGTGCTACAGACATGTTTCGCTCAACCTACAATTGTGCTAAGAGCCTACTTTGGGCCTTTACTGGACTGTCTGATCTGATGAATGATTGGATCATCCAAGGTCTAGGGGATTAATTATTTTTGGCTGGGCAGGGGATTCCATGGACAGAGCCAGGTCACAAACTCCACTGCTCCACTGGCTGCTGCTTTCTAGAGGAATCTGAGCCCTCACACAATTTGGAGCCCACCTGGTAATGCCTGGATCCCAGAGCTGTGGGTGCACACACATCATTGCACCACGTAGAGTTAGAAAAAGATTTCTCTAAAAATAACCACCGAGGAATATTTAATTTGATAGCAAGACTGTGACTAATGCATGAAACAGAGAGAGTCTGTGTGACAAGACACAGTACAATAATGGGGAAAAATTCATGTTTGACCTTTAAACCAGTGCAAAATGAAACTGATCTAAGCCTTGGCAGCCGAAGACCCTGTGGCTCTAGGGAAACTGGCTATGAGCAGGGCATGGGATGGTCATGGAAGAAAGGTGAGGAGAATATGTGACTTTCAAGGGTGTTGCATCATGGAAATAGATCATGGAAATCAATACCTTTTGGTGTTAGAGAGAAGGTGGTGCTGAGCTAAGAGCTTGCTGGTGAGAGGCGGACGTGGGGGTCCAGCCCAGCTGGATAGGGGTGACTGAATCACAGGGTGGCTCTAAGGAGAAGCAGATTCCACAAAGGCAAGAAGACCCAGTATTTCTGGGCAGCAATTGGAGCTGGTGGGGTGGGGAGTGAGGTTCCAATGTTGAGCAAACACTTACCCTGTGCTGGGCTCCGTGTGGAGAGCTTCATAGGCATTATTCTCCTAATCATCCTGACACAGAAGCTGTTATTATTCCCACTTGACAGAGGAAGAAACTGGAGTCAGAGAGGTTAAGCTACTTGCCTGGGATCACCCAGTTGGGAAGTGTCTGGAGCTAGATGTGAACCCAGGGCCCTCAAGCTCTATTTGGTGCTACGAGGTCACTTAAGCTTAAAAAAGCCCAAGAGTGACAGGTTGGGGTTGGGGCAGGCTGAATGCGCGTTGTGATTTCAGTAGGGCCACATGGTGATGCGTTCTCATGGAAAATTGCCATGGATCCTGGCATGACAGGTTTCTGGGATGTGATCATTATCCTGATCTTTCCATAATTCATGACCACATTTTATAAACTCTGATCCATCAACCTCATTGCTAATTGGAGAAGAAAATAGTCTCCATTTCTTAGAGCTGCTCTTCCTCAGTGGCAATAGAGTGAGTACCGGTCCTGCAGGTCAGGGTCCTGCATGTTCCAAGTACACATCCAAGGTGTGTTCTCAGGAGAAAGTTCCTCAAAGATTTTTTTTTTATCCTCTACTATATACATGTTCCTGAAGGAAGGGATTAGCAATGGTCCCTGAATACATTCAGGGCCAGTTGTTTCTTGGGACGTTTGGTAATATTATTTCTCTAAAAAATTTCAGCATGGGCAGGGCTGGGGGGTGACGAGCAAGGTGTTGAGATCAAAGTTGAAGAAGGGGGGGCAGAGACCCTCCTGGACTTTGGAGAGTTGGCTCTGACAGGAGGCAAGCTGCTCTTCTTCTCTGATCCTGAGAAATGAGGGGTGAGCATAGGCTCAGTTGTCCCATTGTGAGAATCAAGGAAGGATTGGCTTGAACAGGAGAAGGAAGCCTCATGTGGTCCTGGGTGAAGAGTGGTTCTTCATAGCCATGCACTGGTGCCTCTAAGCCCAGCACTTTGTCTTGGTTTTCCTCCCTAAAAGCCGAGGATCTCCTTGAGGACTCTGGTCTTAGGGCCGGTCTTACTCATGTCTCTCATCTCTGCTTCTGATCCAAGGCCCGGCAATGGTTGGTGCCCCAATATCATCGGACCTAGCAAGGCCCCAGAACCTGGCCTGCTTCCCACACCAACCACATCTCTCCCCACTCTCTTCCTGCTTGCGCTTAAACATCCTGGTCATATTTGCCTTTCCATTCCTCAGATACATCAAGCTCCTTCTTCACTAGACCTCCCTCCCCAAATGCTGCTCCCTCTGCATAGAGTACTTTCCTTCTTTACTTGGGTGATTTGTCTGCATTATCAATTTCCAGTTTAAACACCATTTCCTCCAGGAAGTCTTCCCTGATTTACCAAACTAGGTCAGGCCCCTTGGCGGGTGCTCCCTTTGTACACTGTACTCTTCTGCCCTAGTACTTATGTTTCTAATTAGATATTTGCTTGTGTGATAATTGGTTCTTGTTCCCCCCAACAAGATGGTAAACTCTGTAATGGGAACAACTTCTGCTCTGGACCTGGTCCGTAACAGGCGCTCAATAAATATTTGGTGAATGAATGATTAAGATTTTCCACGCTTCAAGGTGAAAAGTGTGAGGAGCTGGTGGGAATAAAGGTTCCCTTTCTTGCCCTAGCCACATAGCAATTCAGAGATAAGATAGGTGGTGCTACACCAAACAAACAGGCTTTGTTTTGCACTTAACTCAAGTGAATTAGTGAAGACATTGCAATTGGTTGCTTTTTATGTGTAGAGAAATTACCTCTGTCCTGATTTGCAATATCTGTGCTATTTTGGGCTGTTTTTCTCTTTTGGGCCTATTTGTATTGGAGCAATAATTTCACCATTTGGCTACGCAGAGGCCCAATTAATATTACAAATATGGTCCCATAAAATTCACTTCTTGACATTAGAACGTTTTGTTGCTAATTACTCTCTAAGGTTTTTAATTTCAATTCCTCCTTGGTGACTTAGTGCAGAAATTCAAGGGCACAGTTATTTCCCCCAAAGGGAAAGGAGAACTAAGTAATGCCAAGTTTCTATCTACTTGCCCTTCCTTCCTGGGGGGGGGGTATTTGTTTTTCATGCTTTCTCCTCCCTTTTTTCTGGGCCAGAAACAAACAACAAATAAACCAAACCCATTTGGGAACAATGATATACATTTCTGGAAAAATAAAAGCACTAATTTGCTAATGTATTCATTCAAGCAATATTTATGGAGCACCTACTGTGTGTCAAATCCTGTGTGCTAGGCACTAAGAACACCAAAAATAATACAGCATGGCACTGTCTCAGGTAGCTCAAAGTCTTCAGTGGGCAGGGAGTCCTGAAGAACCTGTGACATATCGGGGGCGCTTCTCATGGTAGAGCTTGATAGCCACAGCCCATCCAGAAGCACCACATCAGTCCCAGCGGTTGAAATCTGGGAGGTTTTGGGCATTTATCCTTTGAAAGACCTTAGCTAATCACAAGGAATCTGCATTTTAATAATATTTTGAATGGGTTGATAAAATAGGAACATATGGTTAAAGTTTGTCATTTTAGGGAAAATAATAAAATATTGCACTGCTTAATCTGTCTCTTTTTCACACTCTTCCCTATCCCCTCCCCACCGCGAAGATACTCAGATGCAGCAAAATTTAAAGCAAAATATTAATAATCTCTTCTTAGTCACTTAGGTCTCTAACCTGAAAGGACCTCAGCTTTGTCAGCCAGTTCTGTGTTAACCTACTCTGTTAGCCTTTACTCCAATGTTGCCTCCTGAGATGAGGCTTCCAAAAAGGTGTTGCTTTGGGGGAACACAAGGGGTGGAAGTGAAGTGAGACTAGCTTGTGCATCTCTCTGCCATGAAGAAAACTAGCTTTGTAGATGCTTTATTAACCAGAGCAGACTCACTCCTAAATGATCCCAGTGGGGCAGAGGTGAGTTGGGTAACAAGTGATTCTGAGCCTCCTATCCACCTGCCCCTGGGCTGCTTATGGGCATAAGCCCTAGTTGCAGGCACTGCCTGATCAAGGGAAGGCAGAGTTAATTCCACCATCACCTGTACTCTGCTTAGATTTGCCTCTATTGCCACTGCATTTCTCTGAAAATTTCCCACCATTCTGCTTGGACAGAATATCAGATGAGATCAACCACAAGAGAAGGAAGTGAGTGCTACTCTGGCATGGTCAGAAACTCTTGGGAGACTGAGCATCATGTACCACTTGCCTACTGCTCACTGACTTCAGTAGCAAGAGCCTCCAGGATGCTCCTGGATAAACATCATCTTTGTGGCCACACATTGTTTTATGAGCTGAGTCATCAGACTGGCTGGCTCCTTAAATGCTGCTATCTGATTCTTCAGACAGCAGAAAAAAAGGGGAGAAGATATGAAGTGTAGCTCATTGAGCTTTGTAGAGAGTGCCAGTCTCATTGTCTGAAAGTGATGGCAGGGGGCACATATCATTATGGAGTTTGCTTGTGTTAAAAATTGATTAACTTAAGTTCTATTTAAGTGAAAAAGATGCTGCTGTCTGCATTTCTTGTATGTTATATACAAAATGTTTGGTTATGGGCTATTTTTAATAGCCACCAATCTTGAAGAACTTCCTGCTGAAGACTTGATTCCTTCTTCAGTCAGCAAGTTGCAATTTATCATCTGAGGTAATGAGTTCAATCCAAAAGTAATAGTGACATGTTAAGTCAAACTGTTTGCACACTTGTTTCTTAAATAGAAAACCATGTTTATATTTTACACAGCTACTCAATAAAATGTCTCAATGAATTTTTTTTAATTTTAGAGAGAGTGAGAGGGTGAGAGAGAGAGTGAGGGAGAGGGACCGAGGGAGAGAGAGAATCTTAAGCAGTCTCCATGTTCAGCGCAGAGCCCAACACGGGGCTTGATCCCATGACCCTGGAATCATGACCTAGGCTGAAATCAAAAGTCAGACACTCAACCAGCTGAGCCACCCAGGCACCCCATCAATGAGTTTTTAATTAAAGCCAATGTGCCTACATCAAGGAAATTTACTCTTATTAACTCAAGTTTCTTAATTGGGAGACTTGTGACTTGCTGAAGTAAATTTCTCAGTTCTCTTTTCCAACCTATTGCATTATGATTTCAGGTAACATACAGGTACATCATTCACCCAAGAGTATATGTTGAATTTCTGTTAGATGGTAGGCATTATGACCGACTCTGTGTAGGGTAAAATAAACAAAGAGCAATCTTTGCCACTGAAAAAAGGAAACAGATGTTTGTCAATGTGCAAGGCAGACACATTTGATCTCTTGGAGGAAGGTGGGATAAGGAGGTGCTACAGGAAAGGCCCTCATGGGAGAGCAAAATCTCCTTTAGCCAAGGGCAGTTGGGGAAGTTTTAAGGGGAGAACAGCCTTTGGAGGGTAAGGAGGATCCATGAGTTTCAAGAGAGGAGAATGCATGGATTGAGTGATACTGTATGCAAAGGCCCAGCCAGAGCCAGGGAAGAGCAGCTGCTTGTATCTGGAGTTGGGATGGGCCCGGGGACTTCTGGAAGAGCAGTTTCTGGAGGTGACAGGGTCAGAAACCAGATCTTCTGAGAGTCGAATGAACTGCATTGAAATAAAGGGATTTGGAGTGGTTGATTATTCTTCAAAGTCAGAGGAAGAAGAAAGAAGGAATGGCAGCTGAGGGTACCAACAGGGCAGATGTTGGGACCACAGAAGGAGCCTATGGAGCAGAACTGGGTGAAAATGGAGGAGAGAGAGCAATAATGGTGCGGTGAGTTCCTGGGGATCCTGAGAAGCAGCAGGTAGTGAAGCTGGGTGGTGGTGAAAACATAAGGAAGTGGATGGAGAGGAGGGGAAGTCAGGGTGCCAAGGGTCCTGATTTTCAGAGGCAAGCTGGAGGTTGGCTCACATGCTGGGCGGGGTGTGTGTTTGGGGGGCGTTGAGAGTGGACTGACAGCATGAGGAGGGGCTCAGAACAGATGCTGTGGGTATATTAGAGCAGGTGTATATACCTGAAGTCCGATTCTCCATAACGTGCTCTATGATCTTTTGCTTCAAGAAAACAATCTAAATTTAGTACAAAGAGCAAGAATGTAGGAGTCTGGGACTTATTAGATGCCTCCCTTCTCACCTTGACCCATTTTCTTTTCCCTTTACCAGTTGGGATTATTGCATTCCCATCCCTGAGCTGAGGTGTGCAGTTGTTCATTGGGAGTGTCTCTATCTGGGGAAGCTGTCATCTAAGATGAATTCAGACTGGGAACAAAAGAATAAACTGTGGGAAAACCAGTCATTAGGCTCTGAGACTGTGATCATGTACATGAGCCAATGGAGTGGAACTAGAAGGTCTGTATAAGTTGGCCCACTTGCCAGATAGCTCCCTTTATGGGAATGTGGCTTCATTATATGGTGACATTCCATGGTGGTCATTGGGCAGGGATTTTCCTGGAACAATTAGCTACATAAATAAAGATAACTCTTTTATTATGTTCTTTAACTCCCCCAACCCCTCAGTGTATCTAGCTCTTGAGAAACTCAATTGTTTACAGAATATTTTCCCAGGACAGGAGTGTGCATGCAGCCTTCATTGGTGGGAGGAGTGAGTCTATAGGTCAGGAGTTGGGGATCTGTGGCAATAATCCAGGTGAGCTTAGTCAGGCCTGGAATGAGTAGCCAATCATAAAAGGCATTATGAAGAAAGAATCAACAAGATCTGCTGATTACCAAGATGTTCTTGCATTAGTCTTGCTTCCTACTCAACAGGTGTCTGTCAGGTGTTAGGCCAGGTGCTGAGGGTGACTTGCATTTTGGGAGCGGATAGTCTTAATGGGAGAAATAAGGCACAAATGCACACAGCTGGAATCCTAGGCAAAAGAAGGGGAGGATCCAGTCTGCTAGCTGCAGGGTCTGGGGAGCTTTCCTGGAAGTGATGCACTGATCTGGGCTTGGAAGAGTGTTCAAGGATGTTCAATCAAGTGAGGAGTGACACCAGGGTTTTGTCTCAGTAATGCTGGTGACAGAGATGGATGGATATCCTGGGATTACGGCTGGGAACACAATGTGGTCCAGATGTAGGTTAAAGAAGTCCTGCAGTTGCCAGGAGTATCCTGATCTTTGGCGAATGGTTGACCTATCACAAGGTGATATTTGCAGTGTGACCTGATCACAAGGTGATATTTGCAGAAGTAAGAGGGAACAGATTTTTGGGGGAGGAAACAAAGGAGGAAAGTTTTGGGACCAAGCCAAAACTCGGAATAGCCTGTAAGGCAGAGACCTAGGAGGAGGAGAGGCGGTGCCCAGGGCAGGATCCCAGATCCCAACAAGGAAGGGCTTCCTTACTAGGAAGGCTACTGGATTATTCAGACCCCAAGCACTTACCACATAGGACAACTCAAAGAAACAAGAACCAAGGAGGCAGCAGGGCTTCGGCCTAGAGGGCATCCCAGAGATAAGAGAAAGAGGCAACAGTATGCCCCACCTTGTTCTTCCGCGGCGACCCCACCTTTCGGGTCCGCGATACGCAGTGTGGCTCCAAGGACCTTTCCGGGATGGGCAGTGTCCACGCTGTGGGTGACACTGGGATCGGTCTGAAAACAGTATCCTTCCCTCCCTTCTCGGTCCTCCCTCTCGGACTTGGTCCCGCGGCAATCTCGCTGTGCCAGGCAGTAAGCATCCGACGTTGAGCCTCTAGCGGCCTAGGGCCTCCCACCTGCCCAGCCCACCTCTACTAGCACTTGCTACAGCCGAGGGCGGGGTTCCACGGAGGAGCTAGGTCTGACCCCCGCGGGGCCGTCCAATCGCCTCTCGCGGATTTCCCTCCGCCGGCGCGCGGCGGCTGCGGCGCGTGGGCTCGCGCGCGGGCTCGGGCGGCGCGAGCCCGGGCAGCGCGAGACCCCGCGCGCCGGGAGTGGCGCATGCGCGGCCGTCCTGCGAGCCCGCTGAGGCGAGCCGAACCGCGGCGGCTCCGGGAGCCGAACGGCGGAGCTGTGAGGGACCGAGCGGCGGCGCGGGAGCAGCGGCGACGGACAGGTGGAGAGACCTCTGCCGCGCCTCCTGGGACTGCTGGGTCGCTCGCGGGAGCCTCGTGGTCCGGACGTGGCGGCGGCATCCCGGACGGCCTGTGAGGGATGCGCCGCCCACTGCCCCGTGCCGCCTGACCGCCCCCGCTTCGGCTTGCGGTGCGCCACAGCCGGGCCCGCGGCCGTCCCCGCCGCGCTGTCGCCCGGCCGCCGCGCCCGCGGGGCCGCGCCCGGCTTGGCCATGTGGACCCCCACGGAGGAGGAGAAATACGGCGTAGGTAGGTGAGGCTCCGGCCTGGCCGCAGCGGGGGTCCCAGGGACGCGCCCTGGCTCTGGGCCCCGTAGCGGCCCCGCCTCGATTCGCGCCCGCGCGCCCCCGCCCCTGCCCGCAGGCTGCGCGGCCTCGGCGCGGGACGGGCGCGGCGGGGGTGGCGGGGGTGGCGGGGGCGGCGGGGGCGGCGGGGGCGGCGGGGCGTGTGGCGCGGGGGTGAGAGCGGGCCTCGGGGAGTGGAGAGGGCGGCAGGGGGCGCTGTCGGTGCGGCGGGTAGGGTGGGCTGAGCCCCTGTGGCTCAGCGAGGTTTACGGTGTGGGGCACGGGGCAGTTTTACCCAAGAAGGCAAATCCTGAGAGCCTTGTTTTCTCCGCACCCAGTCTTAGTTTTATCGAGTTACGGCACCTGAGGCGATGAGCCCGATGACTGTTTATTTTTGGACTGGATCCTTTGGATAAAAAACGTTGACATCATTTTTCCAGTTCAAAATTTTGTAGACATTTGACTCCAAGTGTTTGAGCTGTTTTAATTTGTTTCGCCTTCAGTATTAGAAATGATTACCTTACACTGGGAAGTGTTTTTGGACATGTCTCAATGTTAAGTTTAGTGTGTATATAGTCACAGTTTTGTTAAAAACAAAAACATCAACAACCCTGTTTTCAGATGAGAGTGTGATTTCTAAATGATTCTTGTAACATTAAACTTCTTTAAAAAGAATGAATATTCAGTAATACAAGGGATTGAATGTTAGTTTTCCTTTTATACTGCCATTGTTTTGTGGCAGTAGCATGATAGAGTTCAGCCACAATGCATTATTGTAAGTCATCTGTCATCTTACTGGGCTAAAAACAGATTTAAAAGATTGAGTGTACAGGTTCTCCTCCCTCCCAACTTGTAATGGAAAACTGTGGATGGGGAATCTGTCTAAACATCGATTTTCATTTCTCATTTTTTCCCCACCGCAGTTCAATCGAGATTTAGCTCACAATTCACTATGAAATAACTTTTTAAACTGGCAGTAGTAACAAACATTTAGGAATAGTTAGACAAGTTATCATGTGAAAATTGAATTTATTTAAATTGAAGGACCTGCAGAGAGATCTATGTTGGTAGAAAATCCTGTTTTGAAGGGTAGCTTTCTAAAGTTAATTAGCTGTGCTACAATGGCCTGATAGTATGCCAGGATGGAAGTGATAAAAGAAGCCTTAGTGCTTGAGTCTCTGTTGAGAATCAATTGGGAAATGATGCAAAGAGCTGGGATTCACCTCTGGGGACATTTTACCTTTTTTCTTAGAGCAGTCTCTAAATACTGTATATCATGAAATGAAGAGTTGATGGTTTATCTTCTCCATAACTTGCTTTGAGAGCTGCTGAACTAGAATAACAAATAATTGATGTGAAAGTGGCACCTAAGTGGTAATTCCTTCTGGGAAAGAATCCTTGAATAGGGGAGTAAGCAGATTTCTGAGTCCTGGCTTCTCTTTACTGGTGTTGTGGGCAAGTTATTTAACATCATTTTCTTAATGTGTAAATTGGGGATAATATTTACCTACAGGGTTGTGAAAATCAAATGAGAGCATTCCAGGTGCTTAATAAATGTTAACTTGTTCTTTTCCCTTTAGTACTCAGTAATAATACTAGGTATTTCCTCTGATGTGTTCTTAGAAGGAGGCAGTGCAGGGTAATCAAGATAGACATATGCGAATCTCCAGGCACTAGGATTTGGTGTGATTTAATCAGGACGATGGAATGAAATTCTTGCATTCTTAGGGCTGTGGGTTTAGCTTTAGAAAAATGATTATTTCCCATGGAGAGGGCACAGCATTGGGCTCAGGGCAGGACCTAAATGCTTTGTAAATGAGAGATGCTTTTATTCTGAAGGTATTAACAGTTTTATTTAGTGTAATTTAGATGCCTTTCCTGCCAAGCAAGGTGTCTCTCTTCCTATTTCTCTCACAGCTTTGTTCCATTGTCCCTTCCTCAGTTATGATCTGAAAGTTCTTATATAAATTGTTCAAAACTCAGGGTACATCTGTTTCCATAAGCATGTTAGGGCTACATTCCTAGGCTTTTTATTTAGTAAAATCCAGTTCAGCCTATAAAGTAGCTTAAATGTTATACTTACAATAAGGAAAATAGTCAATTCAAAAATAGTATATTAGCTGCATTTAATTGCTAGTTTGAAAATCTATAATCATTATTCCTATGAGAAAATACTTTGTGTTTCAGCTTTGATTTTTATGACTGACTTGGAGCACAGGTTTCTATTTCTGCTTGCTTTGCTAATCCATAGTCCTTACAGCAAGGAGGGAAAACTTGTACCTACTTCCTACCAATTTGGAGAAACTGGATGTGAGTGAGGGAAAAAGTCCTCTGTTGCAGCATTGCAAAGGATTTTTTTTCCACTGCAGCTATTCATCTGTATTTGACATTGGTAAGGTGTTCGAGATTCTGTAGAAATACCTTACTTTAGCTTTTGATTTTTTTTAAATATGGGAATTCTATACAGGTTACAACATTTTCAAATTATTTGATTTACCCACCGAGAACTAGGTGATATCTGAGCTTCCATTTTCATAGTAATATTCTGTGGTTGACTTTAGAGGAAGGGGAGGAAACTTGTTTTTTGAGGTTTAGTCTTGGGCCAGTCAGTGTGTTGCTGGGGATTCTTAATGTTACACCGTGTAGAGCAGTTCTAATGTTATCTTCATCATACGGATGAAGAAACTGGATCTCAGAGGTTATTAGTCCTTTTTTGTTCTTCAGCAATTGAATATTCCCCTTAATTTTCTTCTTGGCAATGGGTAATATTTTGTGATATGCTTGGCTTTTTTTTGCTATCCTTCTCTGGTATTAAAGGGGCTGTGTTTTACTGAATCCTTTAGCCATGTTTTGACTCCTTATGTCTCTTTCCTTCTGAGATTCTCTGCTTTCCTTTCTGTTGCCATGAATGCTTGGAAAGCCCTGTATCTTTCCATTCTTTATTTTACCTTTCCAAGAAGCTTCCTGTTCTAAAATGCAGTAGGTGAGAAGAATCCAACTATTTTTGTGAAACACTTGCCTTTTCCCACATTGGCAGCACCCAAACTGCCAAATACAGAAACCAAAGATTAATAAAATACTTTTCTCATCCTCTGACAGCAGCAGCAGCAAACACTGATAACAAATAAAACAAGAATGTTTATAATTAACTTCTAAAATAGCATAGCAGCAAGTTTGAATACATATGTACTAGTTTGTCATCTTAGAAGTGGAAGGTTGCCTCAGGTCATCATCTAGTTTATTCTGCTGTCATAAGGTAATTAAAAAAAATAATTTAGGGCAGATGTTGTTTATTTCCTAATCCACACTTAGTAAACCATGACAGTTTTTCCTCATTACCAACCAGAATACCTTGTATTTTAGTTTTGTAATGTTATATTTATTTTTGTCTATTATAAAAAGTAATTCATCTTTTCTGCCTTACTTTTACCAGATTTCCTTTTGCTTGATTTTTCCCAGATAGAAAAAAAAGGACTTTTTTTTTTTTTTAAAGTCCTCAGTCCTTAAAAGAAATTTACCTTGTAAAGGTCCTGTGGTACAGAGGCATCTGAAGGCTGGGAGGGAATAAGTTGATGAAACCAGATTGGAAAGAACCAGTAATCACAAAATTTCACTAAATCTGTTGGTAAATAGGCTAAAATAGTCTACAATTCACCGAAATAGTGTGAAGGCAGTGGGCTTTTTAGTTACTTGTTCCATGAGGGAATCCCAGTGTTTGAAGCCTCTGCAAGGGCTCCATACCTCTCAGAGGTAAAGGTATTCACTAGGGGTAGAGAATATGTCGTATACCTCAAAAATGAGGATGGGCTTGATGTTTTATGATTGGGGTTTAGTGTTTACAGGGAGCTTCCATATTATGATTCTACTTGAGCCGTATACCGTAATATCTCCTCTCCCCTCTTTTTAAAACAGGTGAGAAAGAAACTTTAGCTGAGAGAAGGTAGGTGACTGATCTAGGGAACTTAAGTCAGTAAGTTCTGAGTTGAGATTTGAACATAGAACTTTGGGATTCTAAGCCACAGCTTCTTTTTATTACATCATGTTGCTACTGACAGGACTTTGTCAGTAGTGTATGTCTGTGGCTCAAAAGATAAGGCATTCTCGGGGGCACCTGAGTGGCTCAGTTGTTTAAGATCTGACTTCGGCTCAGGTCATGATCTCCTGGTTCGTGGGTTTGAGCCCTGTATCTGGCTCTGTGCTGACAGCTCAGAGCCTGGAGCCTGCTTTGGATTCTGTGTCTCCCTCTCTCTCTGTCCCTCCCCTGCTCATGCTCTGTCTCTCTCTCTCAAAAAAATAAACATTAAAAAAAAAAGAAAAAGAGAAGGCATTCTTTACAGACTTTCCAATTTAAATTGGGTAATTAGGGAGAGGTGAAAATGGGTGATTGGCAAGGAGGAGGGCACTTGTGATGAGCACTGGGTGTTATATGGAAACCATCTTGACAATAAACTATAATAAAAATAAAAAATAAAAATAAAAAATAAATTGGGTAGTTATATTTAAGGAATTTTACTTCTGTATATTAAATTTTTTTATGTTTATTTATTTTTGAGAGAGAGAGAAAGACACACACACACACACACACACACAGAATCTAAAGCAGGCTCCAGGCTCTGAGCTGTCAGGACAGAGCTCGATGTGAGGCTCGAACCCGTGAACCATGAGATCATGACCTGACCCAAAATTGGACACTTAGCTGACTAAGCCACCCAGGCGCCCCTAATTTTATTTCTATATTAAACATTTTTATAAGACTGCATAGTATTTATTGTTTTGTTTCTAATTGTAATGATTTGTGTTGGTAATGAATACACATTCAAGACATGACAAGTCAAAAGGCACATTTTTAAACAGCCCTGAGGGATATGTTGGCTTTTTTAAAGACACTATTAGTTGAGAGGAAAAGAAGTTGAATTTGCAAATACTTATTGAGTGCCTTCTCAAACCAAGAGGTCTTTGTTTTGATCTGTAATTCTGTAAAGCAAACAGGAAATAACCAACAGGAAATTGTCAACATTTTTTTATGTTTATTTATTTATTTTTTTAATGTTTTTTATTTATTTTTGAGAGAGAAGGAGAGAGACAGCGCGAGCAGGGGAGGGTCAGAGAGAGAGGGAGACACAGAATCTGAAGCAGGCTCCAGGCTCTGAGCTAGCTCCGCACAGAGCCTGATGCGGGGCTCGAACCCACAAACCGTGAGATCATGACCTGAGCCGAAGCCAGACGCTTAACCGACTGAGCCACCCAGGCGCCCCTTTAATGTTTATTTTTGAGAGAGAGAGAGTGAGAGCGAGAGTGAGAGCGAGAGCGAGAGCGAGCGAGCTAGCATGTGCACACAAATGGGGGAGGGGCAGAGAGAGCCAGAGACACAGAATCCGAAGCAGGCTCCAGGCTCTGAGCTGTCAGCACAGAGCCTGATGTGGGGCTTGAACCCACAAATTTTGTGATAATTTCCTGAGCTGAAGTTGGACACTTAACTGACTGAGCCACCCAGGTGCCCCACATTAAAAATTTTTTTAAAAATATTTTTTTATTTTTGAGAGAGACGGAGTGCGAGCAGGGGAGGGGCAGAGAGAGAGGGAGACACAGAATCTGAAACAGGCTCAGGCTCTGACCTGTCCTCACAGAGCCTGATGCAAGGCTTAAACTCAGGAACCGTGAGATCATTACGTGAAGCTGAAGTCAGATGCTTAACCGACTGAGCCACCCAGGCGCCCCACCGCTTAATAGAAAAGTCATTATGCAACAATGTTCTGTAGTCTATTCAAATTTACAGTTCATTTTATCATGCAGTGTTAAAAGAGAATGTGCTTTAGAAACATTAAATTGTAAACATGACACCTTTTTCTGTCTAGCACTTTTAGATACATTTGGAAGCATAACAGTTTCAAAATAATGGTCATTGAGGATTGAGGTTGAAAGTACTTTATATATATTCGTATCATATTTTTACACTGGTGCTGAATTTAAATTTTTAATAGTTTGTATTTTGGATCTTTTTGAAATCTGTATCTTTATTCTTGATGATAAGAATGATCTGAAATTATTCCCAATGTGTAAGCATTATTGGATATGCTATGTTAGGGTTTTAATTCCAACGTTATGCTTTTCCTCTAATGAACAAACTTGTTTATAATTATGCTCTCGACTCTTGCGTAACTCCCTTTGACACATTTTGTATGGAAAAGCAAGATTTTTTTTTTTCACATAAAGCGTCTAGGAACTTAAAGAAGCCTTCAAAAATGCATTGCCATATTATTTTAGCTGTGGTCCAGGTACTTGCAGTTGATTTGCTATATCACACAGTAGGATACTCTAGTAGAGATAATTACTATGTTGGGAAATGTCATTCAGAAGCTTTCTGTTTTCCTACTTTTTTGCAGTGGAATAAAATCTCAACCTCCTGCTTCCATCTGTTTCTCCTCTCTTCAAAACTCATTCATAAGCTCTTACTCATTGGTGAGTAAAAACCAAAACTGATGGAAGAATTAGTGTATGATGAATGCAGAACTTTATATTATAGACTTAGTAACATACCTCAGATAGATGTGCATTTGGCCTTTATTCATCTAGTGACAGTGCCCTAACCACTTCTTGGGACAGCCCCATTTTATTGTTGAGACAGCTATGATTTGAACATTCTTCCTTACTGAATAGACTCCCTGTAATTTCTTATAAGTCTGTGTTCTGTGCCTATATTTAAATAATTTGCATCATAGCCCTTCAGTAATTTATAACATTTTAGAATTGTAAGGGATCTTAGAGATACATGGTTTCAGGCTCTAAAACTAAGTAAGTCTAGTTGGAATAGCTAACATTCATTAAGTGTTTACCACATGTCTAGTCCTTCCATGTTATGGCTCAAATTTGCTTTTTCAGCCTCATCTGCTGACCTACTGGTACTTTACAATTTAGTGGACCTGAACTTTCCCCAAGTCTTTCAGTCTCGACTTAATTATACTGGTGCTGTCATGTGCCAGGACTATTTGTCACCTTTTAAATACTTGTTATTTACTGCGTCATGTCTTGTTCATATTATTCCTTTTATGTCGGGGTCCTTTTCCTCCTCCATCTCTCAAATTTTTTCCTTCCTGGCCAGGCTCCTTTCATATATTGTTATCTTTGTAGATCTTTTTAGACCATGACCCTCTTTCTCCAGCCAGATAGATTTTGTTCTTTTAAGTTCATAAAACTTCGTACTTTATAGTGGTATATTTATTTTGTCCTCTTCCACTAGACTGACGTGTTTCTAATTTTTGACTATGCCCTACAATAAGAAATACGTTTAAAATTGCTATCTCTGGGGTACCTGAGTGGCTCAGTTAGTTAAGTGTCAGACTTCGGTTCAGGTCATGATCTCGCTGCTCATGGGTTTGAGCCCCACTTTGGGCTCTGTGCTGCCACCTTTGAGTCTGGAGTCGGCTTTGGATTCTGTGTGTCCCTTTCTCTCTCCCCCACTTATGCTCTGTCCCTCAAAAATAAATAAACATTAAAAACAAAATAGCTATCTCTTGTGTGTGTATGTGTATCTACACATATATATACACTTGTATACATGTGTATGAAAAAGCTAAAAGTTTTATGATATAGTACTGTGTACTTTGTACAGTGTACTATGATATTTTCTATTAATTGAGAAGTATTGATGGCAGCTTACTCAATGGATTTTGTGACCAGTGGTTTAAAAAAAAACACTGCTTTAGGCTATAAACTCTCAAAAGTAGGGATTGTGCCCTATTTATCTTTGTATTCTTGGCAGACATAACTCAGTGCCAGGCATGTAGAAGATTTTAAAGTTTGAATTTTGGACTTTTGAGCTACCGTTTCACACTAATTATTCATATTGAAGTTACAGCAGTTAAACTCTAGGTTTTATTTTACATGAACTGAAGTCAGGCTATATCTCTTCCATCCTGAACTTGTACGATTGATAATAAACATAAATGTAAAATTTTAGTTTTATTTAAAAAATTTATATTTATTTCCATTACATTTCATCAAAAAGGAGCATATTTGATTTGCTCCTGTTGGAGCTAAGTTGGTGGGGGGCTAAATGTATTTGGCTCAGCAGTACAACCTGTCAGGTCTTTTTGAAGGTTGAGTTTTCCATCTCACATATTATCTTTTCTTTGAACCTTTATCTACACATTGATAAACTTGTTTTCTTTTTCCAAGTGGTTGGTAAAAGTGTTGAACAGAATTAGAAAAAAAATTTATTATCTATTGGAAAATGTCTAGTTTATAGACAAATAGATTTTGCTATTTTGAACACAAATAATCTGAATGACTTACTGAACATTTTATGAAATTTCCAGCTGTGCCACTTTTGTGAACCTGTTCGTGTTTGGGATTAGGGTGGGCTCATAGCCAGACTGTGGTCTATAATCAAGGAGGAAAGATGTTGCTAAGAGATCTTTGTGGCCTTATATTTAAGTGTGGAGGACAAAGAAATTGTAGCATTGGAAAGATGTTAAGTCCATTTTCATCTTCTGTATGAAATTTCTTGTACATTTCATGTACAGGAGGAAGGGTGCCACTAAACTTTTCTTGAGTTTTGTTTCTGACATTCTCTTCACATTACCTACACTCTAGATATGCTGGACAACTCACCTTTTTCCAGACAGGCTTATAACTGTCCTACCTTTGTCACTTTGCTTAGATTCTTATAATATGACAGGAATGCAATGATTACCTTTCTCTGCCTGGGGAATGCCAACTTAAAAAGCTCAAATGTCATCCCTTTGATGCCTTCCCCAGCTCTGCCGGATATAAATAAGCACTGCTGCTTGCTTACAGCAGTTGGTACCAACCTCTGGTATGGCACTTATCCCTTTAGATGCTTAATTACGTCTCTTTGCCTCAGGGAATTAAGCTTCTCTAGGACAAGGAACTTTATCTTCATGTTTGTAACCCCAGGACCTAGCACATAGTGATCAATAAATGCTTAATTAGGAGCCCAATCTAGTGAAGAATTTTATTTTTCAGTGAAGAAATTCTGTTTTGCTTTGTTAATCCTGATAGTATTTTAAAAGTCAGGCTGTAAATCCAATAATATTTAGTTGTTAGAATTTTGTACCATCATGAATACACTCCCCGTCCCCCAATAGCTTTTTTGTTTCTTGAACCTGCTAAGGTTTATTGCTGAGTTCAAATGACTGACTTTGGGTGGCAGTCTTAGAATTCCAGTATGAATCCATTTCACCTAGAGTTTCACAGTTATCACAACAATGATTCAGAAGTCTTGTAGCAGGTAATTGAGTGTAGTTTGAAGTTACCCCAACAATTCTTCTTTCATTTGACATCTTTGGGAAAGCTGTGTTTTGGATGAGTGACTTTCCAGAGAACTCAAGGTGAAACCTTTAAAAGATTTTGTCTTTTTTTTGTTGTTGTTGTTGGATTTTTTTCTAAAATATAATGTATTCTTTCCTGTATTTCCAGAGAAGTCAAGGTTAAACCTTTAAAAGATTTGGCCTTTTTTTTGTTGGTTTTTTTTGGAATTTTTTCTAAAATATTATTGTATATTGTGAATTTAGTATGTGGAATACATTCAAGCTTTCTCTTTTTCTGCGTAACATTTTCCTTTTGAGTACATTATATATGTATGTTCATGAGAGAAATGTCAGTAAATATAGAAAAATACACACAAAAAGAAAATAAGGGTGATATCTTACTTTTGGTACCCACACATAACCCCTCTCAACATATTATATCTTTCTAGTCTTTTTCTAGAAACACATTTAATTAGACATTTTTAAATAAATTTAAGGCCATATTGTATATATTGTCCTATAATATTTTATTTTAAATCTATTATACTATGAACCTTTTCTTATGTCTGGAATGTTCATTGTTTTAATGACTGCTGTTCCATAATATGGATATATTATAATTTACCTAGCCCACTACTTCTAAACAGTTGGTTGTTTGAAATTAACTATTGCCAGGGACAGTGAGGGTTCTTATTTCTCTGCACCCTTGTCAGCTTAGGACATTATTTCCTCCACAGATTTGCATTTTGCAAAAATTCAAAATTGATACGTGCTTGAAAAATAAATCCTTAAGCATTACAAAAATAAAGTGTTTTCTGTTGCCAGTCCAACTTCTTGAGCATCAAATGTTTAACTGAACTTTCTGACTATTTGATATTATTAATAGAAACAAGTGCTTATAATGTTAATACAGTGATACTTGTTTACTCCTCACTGAAATCCCTAATTCCACTTAGTGATTCTCTTATTTGCTCCTTTTCTCATCTGGTTGTGATGCTCTCAGGGAATTTGGGGGGATATGTGGGACTCTGACTCACTATCAACGACTTGAAATATGTATTTAAAATTTTTTTGTATCTCTGTACATTTCTTTTCTTGGTAGACACTTCAAGTAGTATTCTTTTCTTTTTCTTACTTGCTAGCCACTCACTGCTGTTTTGCTTCTGTCCCCAGCTGTACGCTTGCAAGCTAGAACTGAATTGAACTTGTTCAAGGGAAATTGGGTAATCATCTGTGTGAAGAACTAAAGTGGCTCCTTTCCTCTTTTTTGGAGTGAGATTCAATGCCTTTATGATAGATTCAGTCCTGCTAAAAGAACTTTCTGACTCATGGTTAAGGTGGGGCTCTATAGGAAGGCCCATCTTTGGAACAGAGGCAGTTCTCTGAGAGTGGTAGAACCTGATGCCTATTTGGTTTATGTAGAGGGATGGGTGGATGGGTGTTGTAGACATGACATGACCTGGTAGTGCTGCATCCACTTTGTTGTCATGAGGAGAGGCAGGAAGGAGGGGGTTTTGTTTTACTTTTAGGTATGGGAAAGGGATTAGAGCACTATGGTTTGAGGGAAGGAAGCTTTGAAAAGAAAATCTTTTGATACATTTAAACATATTGAAATATTAAAAAAATGTTTATTTAGTTTTGAGAGAGAGAGAGTGAAAGAGACAGCATGAGCAGGGGAGGACTGAGAGGGAGGGAGACACAGAATCCAAAACAGGCGCCAGGTTCTGAGCTGTTTGCACAGAGCCTGATGCGGTGCTCAAACTCATGAACCATGAGATCATGACTTGAGCTGAAGTCAGGCGCATATTGAACATATTGAAATATTTAAGCTCTAATGAGACAGTGGTATATGATTGTAAGTAATAATACTGTGTTTGTCCCACCAAGCACTCATTGTTTTTATTGATTTGCTTTCTCAGATGCTGTAGCAGGTTTCTGTGTTAGTAATGATCTGTTTTAATTGGTCAATTCTTTACCTGAATATTTAAATATTATTTTTATTATGATAAAATACATTTTACTCATTTTAAGTGTACAGTGTCATTAAATACATTTAAGTTGTTGTATAGTCACCACTACTGTTTATTTCCAGAACTTTTTGATCATCCCAAACAGAAAGTCTATACCTCTCCCTGCAGCTCTTGAAAACCTTTATTTTACTTTGTGTCTCCATGAATTGGACTATTTTAGAAACTTCATATAAATAGAAGCATACAGTATTTGTCCTTTTGTTCCTGGCTTATGTTACTTATAGCATAAGGTTTTCAAGTTTCATTCATGCAGGATATTTCAGAATATCATTTCTTTTTATGACTGAATAATATTCCATTTTATGTGTATATATGACATTTGTTTATCCATTCTTCTGTTGATGTACATTTGGGTTGTTTTCATCTTTTGGCTCTTGTGAATAAAGCTGCTATATGAACACTGGTATGTAAAAACACTTAGTGTGCAAGAAGAGTCCTTTTCTTTTTTTTATGTTTATTTTTGAGAGTGAGAGAGCGCACACACCCATGTGCACAAGTTGGGGGGGGGCGGGAGGGCGACAGAGGATCTGAAGAAACAGTCTCTGCACTGACAGCAGAGAGCCTGATGTGGGGCTCAGACACATGAACTGCTAGATCACGGCCTGAGCCGAAGTTGGACACTTAACCCAGGTGCCCCTTGAGTCCTTATTTTCAACTCCCTTGGGTATGTACCTAGGATTGGAATTGCTGGATCAAATAGTAATTCCATGTTTAGCTTTCTGAGAAATTGCCAAACTGTTTTCCATACAGTGTGTTGAGGGTTCCACATTTCTACCAACATTTCTTTTTTTTTTTTTAATTATTTATTTAAATTCAAGTCTGTTAACGTATAGAATAGTATTGGTTTCAGGAGTTGAACCCAGCGATTCATCACTTACATATAATACTCAGTGCTCATCTCAACAAGTGCCCTCCCTAATGCCCATCATTCACCTGGCCCATCCCCCCATCCAGCTCCCCTCCAGCAACCCTGCTTGTTCTCTGTAGTTGAGTCTCTTATGCTTTGCTTCCCTCTCTGTTTTTATCTTATTTTTCCTACTCTTCCCTTATGTTCATCTGTTTTGTTTCTTAAATTCCACATATGAGTGAAATCATTTGATATTTGTCTTTCTCTGACTTATTTTGCTTAGCATAATATATCGAGTATTATGTAATACATCTAATAATACATAATAATACATCTAGTTCCATCCACATTGTTGCAAATGGCAGGATTTCATTATTTTTGAATTGCTGAGTAGTATTCCATTGTATATCTATACCGCGTCTTCTTTATCCATTCATCAGTCAATGGACATTTGAGCTCTTTCCATAATTTGGCTATTGTTGATAGTGCTGCTGTAAACATTGGGGTGCCTGTGCCCCTTTGAATCAACATTTTTGTATACTTTAGATAAATCTATTTTTTATTTTTTGAGGAACCTCCATACTGTTTTCCAGAGTGGCTACACCAGTTTGCATTCCCACCAACAGCGCAAAAGTGTTCTCTTTTCTCTGCATCCTTGCCAATATCTGTTGTTTCCTGAGTTGTTAATTTTAGCCATTCTAACAGGTGTGATGTGATATCTCATTGTGGTTTTGATATGTATTTCCCTGATGATGAGTGATGTTGAGCATCTTTTCATGTGTCTGTTAGCCATCTAGATGTCTTCTTTGGAAAAGTGTTCATGTCTTCTGCCAATTTCTTGACTGGATTCTTTGTTTTTTTGCGTGATGAGTTTGGTACGTTCTTTATAGATTTTGAATACTAACCCTTTATCCGATATGCCATTTGTAAATATCTTCTCCCATTCTGTAGGCTACCTTTTAGTTCTGTGGATTGTTTCCTTCACTGTGCAGAAGTTTTATCTTGATGAGGTTCCAGTAGTTCATTTTTGCTTTTATTTCCCTTGCCTCCAGAGACATGTCTAGTAAGAAGTTGCTCTGGCCAAGGTCAAAGAGGTTGTTGCCTGTTTTCTCCTCTAGGATTTTGATGGTTTCCTGTCTCACATTTAGGTCTTTCATCCATTATGAATTTATTTTTTTGTGTGATGTAAGAAAGTGGTCCAGTTTCATTTTTCTGCATGTTGCTGCCCAGTTTTCCCAGCATCATTTGCTGAAAAGACCATCTTTTTTTTCCATTGGATACTCTTCCTGCTTTGTCAAAGATTACTTGGACATACCTTTGTGGGTCCAATTCTGGGTTCTCTATTCTATTCCATTGATCTGTGTGTCTGTTTTTGTGCCAGTACTAAACTGTCTTGATGATTACAGCTTTGTAATACAGCTTAAAGTTCAGAATTGTGATGCTTCCAGCTTTGGTTTTCTTTTTCAACATTATGTTGGCTTTTGGGGTCTTTTCTGGTTCCTACAAATTTTAGGATTGTTTTTCCTAGCTCTGTGAATGATGCTGGTGTTACTTTGATAGGGATTGTATTGAATGCATAGATTGCTTTGGGTGGAATAGACATTTTAACAGTATTTGTTCTTCCAATCCATGGGCATGGAATGTTTTTCCATTTCTTTGTGTCTTCTTCAATTTCTTTTATAACCTTTCTGTAGTTTTCAGCGTACATATCTTTAACCTCTTTTCACCAACATTTCTTATTTTTTTCCTTTTTTGATAATAGCCATCTTGATGACTATGAAGCGGTATTTCATTGTGGTTTTGATTTGTGTTTCCCTAATGATTAGTGATGATGAGCATCTTTTCATGTGCTTATTGACCATCTGTGTATCTTATTTGCAGAAATATTCCATTCTATGTATATATCACATTTTGCTTATTCATTCTTTGTTTTTGGACACTTGGGTTCATACCTTTTGGCTATTGCAAATAATTGCTGTAGTGAACATTTGGCATATGAGTATCTGATTCCCTGTTTCCAAATCTTTTGGGTATATACCTATAAGTAGAATTCTTTATCATATGATAATTCTATGTTTAGTTTTTTGAGGAACCACTATACTGTTTTTCATTGTGCCTGAACTATTTTACATTCCCACCAGACATGTGCAAGGATTCCCGATTTCTCTATGCCCTTTGCCAATACATGTTACTTTCTGTTTTTTAAAAACATATCTTTATGACAGCTATCCAGATGGGTGTGGAGTGGGATCTCATTGTGGTTTTGATTTGCGTTTCCCTCATAATAATGATGTTGAACATCTTTTTAGGTGATTATTGGCCATTTATATGTTTTCTTTGGAGAAATGTCTATTCAAGTACTTTGCACATTTTTTTTCTTTCCCAAGTTTTTATTTAAATACAGCTAGGTAGCATACAGTGTAATACTAGTTTCAGATGTAGAATTTAGTGATTCATCACTTACATACAACACCCAGTACTCATCACAAGTGCCCTCCTTAATGCCCATCACCTATTTAACCTATCGCCCTGCCCACCTCCCCTCCAGTAACTCTCAGTTTGTTCTGTATAGTTAAGAGTTCTGTTTCCTCGTTTGCCTCTCTTTTTTTCCATGTTCATGTGTTTCTTAAATTCCACATATGAGTGAAATTGTATGGTATTTCTCTGACTTATTTTGCTTAGCAGGGTACTCTGTAGCTCCATCCACATCATTGCAAATGGCAAGATTTCATTCTTTTTTATTACTTTGCCCATTTTTATTTTTAATTTTTTAATTTTTAATGTTTATTTTTGAGAGCGTGAGTAAGGGAGGGGCAGAGAGAGAGAGAGAGAGAGAGAGAGAGAGAGAGAGAATGAATCTGAAGCAGGCTCTGAGCTGTTAGCACAGCTTGAACTCGTGAACTCGTGAACCATGAAATCATCACCTGAGCCAAGGTTGGACACTTAACTGACTGAGCCACCCAGGTGCCCCAACTTTGCCCCTTTTAAATAGATCTTTGTTGTTGTGGTGCTTCTTTTTATATTTTGGATATTAACCCTTTATCAGATACATGGTTTGCAAATGTTTTCTCTCATTTCATGGTTTGCCTTTTCACTCTTTTATACTGGCCTTTGATACACTAAAGTTTTTAATTTTGACAAAGTCTAATTAATCTATTTGTTTTTTTGCTGCCTGTGCTTTTGGTGTCATATAAAAAAAATCATGACCAAATCCATCATGAAGCTTTTCTTTTGAGAATTTTATAGTTTTAGCTTTTTACATGTAGATCTTTGATCCATTTTGAGTTAATTTTTGTATATGGTGTAATGTAGGGTTCCAACTTCATTTTTTGGCATATGAATATCCAGTTTCCCCAGCACAATTTGTTGAAGAGTACTTCTCCATTGAATGGCCTTTTAGCATCTTTTGAAATCATTTGAGTATATAGGCGAGTGTTTATTTCTGAGCTCTGTTCTATTCTTTTGGGTGTATTTATCTGTCTTTATGCCAGTACCACATTGTTTGGATTACTGTAGCTGTGCAGTATGTTTTGAAATCAGGAATTGAGTTCTCCAACTTTCTTTTTTTCTCAAGATTGTTTTGGTTATTTGGGGTCCCTCAAGATTCTATGTGAACTTTAGGATGAAATTTTCTGTTTTTGAAAAAAAATGTCATTGGGATTTTGATAGGGATTGCATTGATTTGTAGATTGCTTTGTAGTGTTGTCATCTTAACAATATTAAGTCTTCCAGTTAATGACCCTGGATGTCTTTATGTTTATTTTGGTTGTTTTTAATTTCAACAAATCTAGTAATTTTCAGTGTATAAGTCTTTCACTTTTTTTGGTTAAACTATACTTAAGTATTTTATTTTCAATGATGCCATTGTAAATTGATTTTTAATTAATTTTGTTTTTATATTGTTCATTGTTAGTACATGGAAATAACTGATTTTTTGCATGTTAATTTTACTTCCTGCAACTTCTGATGAACTTCTGAGTTCATCTCTTAACTCTGATTTTTTGGGGGACGGGTATAGAGTCTATAAGGTTTTCTACATATAAGACCATATCATCTGCAAAGAGAGATAATTTTAGTTCTCCTTTTCTAATTTGGATGCCTTTTATTTCTTTTTCTTGCCTAATTGCTGTGGTTGGAACTTCCAGCATTATGTGGAATAAGTGAAAGTAGGCATCTTTGTCTTGTTTGATCTTAGGGAAAGAGCTTTCAGTATTCATCACTGAGTATGATGCTAGCTGTGGATTTTTCTTACTGTTTTTTCTTGTTTTTTAGCTTCAAATTAATTTTCCATTTCACTTAGTTTAAGCTATTACTTGTTAGTGGCCTTGCTTTACATGTTGTTTCTATCTATAAAAATATGTATCACGTGAATCTGGGCATTTAATCTCTTCCTTCTCAGAATTCACATTTCATTTTGTTGATAGTTCTGTGTCCTTCCTCAATCCTGATTCATTCTTTCTTACCATATTAGTTAATATGCAAGGTGAAGATACTAAAAACTTATTTATATAATTTTAAAAAATTGTTTATTTAAAATTTTTTAAAAGAATAATTTAAAACTACACAGTTAACATGTGGTTATTGTTGGAAAAACAGAAGGTAGAGATGAATAAAACACAATTTATTTGGCCCAAATCTTACTATTCAGAGATACTGATTTTATGGTTCCCCCTAGATTCCTGTAATCAAATGAAAATGATTTGAAAGTTGAATTTGAAGATAAGCTGTTTAAAGTCAGCCTAATCTTCTTGAGTCAGCACATTAGAGTGATTCTCACATGTACTTTCACTTAGAGATATTCTAGCTAATTCTTCACTACATAGAAACTATGTAGTTTAAATTCCAGTGTTGACAGAAAGGAACTAATGCAGTTGTAATGGTTGGAGATTGGTGGAAGCATTTCAGACAGATTTAATATGAAGATATAAGTGGATAGAAATTGTTGAAGAATAATTCAGCCCCCAAAGTGTAGAATTTGAAATGATTTTAGTTATGATTTGGAGGTGGAGGATAAAGATGGTACTGAGATTAACATGTTACAAAGATTGGCAAGGTAGTATCAACTATGGTTGTTATATTGAGCCTCTAGTGTAAGAGGGAAAGTTTCTTGGGAAGAGTAGAAGAGGAAGTTTTTTTTTTTTTGAGGTAATGAAAAACATAAATAGTAGCATGAAGTTAAAAGTATAAGTCTAATTGGCAAGTCAAGATACCTCATTTAATTTTTTTTTTTAATGATTCAGTAGACAGTTGTAGAAGATTTAGTACCTAGGCTCTGAGGAACAATGAAGGAAGAAGGCACAGGTCTATCTAAAAACCTTTAATCTATAGGATTGTGAAAATTAGATTTGGGAAGTTATATGTTATGAAGGTAATAGTTGAAAAATGCCAGTAGACAGTAGTTTCTAGCTAAGAATTATATATTCATGGAATTTTAGGTCTGGAAGAGACCACAATGATGTAGCTCAATCTTTTTGTTTTCCTGATAGGATCAGCAAAGTCAGGGATATATAGTGACTTGCTCATGGTCACCCAGTTTGGCTGGCTATTTAGGTCTTGAATTCAGATTCTGATTCCCTGTACAGGGCTTTTTCTCCTGTATTACTGAATCCTGGGGAAAAAAGGAAACCACGTCAGAAGATAGGAATCAGCCTAGAAATATTTATCAGATGCCTGCTATGTGGCATCAAACATTCCTGTTCTTGAGGAATTTATTCAAAGGATTCTTTTAATTATAATAGAAATCCATCTCAAATTGAAGCAGAGGGAGAATGTATTGGTTCATGTAAGCAAAAAAGGCATGAATGAGTCTGGCCTCAGGATAGACTGGGATCAGGGCCTCTAGACATCAGGACCTCTCTGTCTCCTTCTTATATTTTGCATATGTCTATGTGTTAGATTTTTTTTTTTAGGTTTTTAATTTTAAATTTATTCCTTTCATTATTGGGAAACATAGCTCCTGGCAGCTCTGGGGTTACATCTTTACAGTGAACGATGGAAGAGGAAAGAGCTATTTTCTGTTGGAAAGACTTAAGGGAATGAATGTTATGGCCCAGTCTACTTCACATGCCAGCTTGTGGTTGAGGGGAGTCTGACTGACAGTTCCAGTGAATCACATAGAGTGGGGGAACTTTTGTAAAGGGTGAGGATTAGGAATTCTGGGCACACAGAACAGTAAGAAGACTACTTGATACACATACACACCATGCACACTAAACCATAGTAAATGTCAAGTGTAGAAGTAGAATGTGCCACAGGAGTTTACAGCCTGGGGACACCAGGAAATATTCCTAAGGGTGAAATAACTGAGTCTTGATGAGTGAATAGGATTTTTGTGAGTGAAGAGGAAGCATGAGGGGAGATCCAGCCAGTAGGAAACAGTGAGATATGACATAGAGACTTGTGCAAGGTGTTTTTGGAGAGCTGTGAATAGACCCAACTCCCGTGACATTGGAGAAGACTGGGAAGATGCATTTGGTTGAGAGTGTGAAGGGCCTTGAATGCTAGGGTAAGGAATTTGACTCTTATTCTATGGACAGTGGGGAGCCATCAAAACATTTTGATCAAGGGAAAAGATATTTTGGGAAGGTAAATGGAGGAGCAGAAGAGTGATTTTAGATCAGAAAAACTAGATAAAAGAATAATGGAATTTATTTCAAGAGGAACTAAGCAATACTGTTCCTAACATGGAAAACCTATAATAATTGTGAACAAATCACTTAACTACTTCCTATTTATTTGCCTCTTCAGTAAAATAAATATACTCATCTTTCCTAACTTGAGATCGGAGTTTATATATAATTTTAGTAAGAAAATATTGTGTGGTAATAGGCATTATTGCTTTATAAATGACTTTATTAACTTTGATACATATGAGAGAGTGTTCTTCTCTATGGTATTTGGAGATTATAAGTTGGAAATAGAGTATTGGTTGAGGAAATTACAGTTCTGTTTTGTTCATAAAGTAAATGGAATTAATACCTTGGGATTCATTTTCTTTTAAACTCTTTATTTCAGTTAGTTAAATGACAGAAACAACTTTCAAAATTAAACTTTAGTGCTATGTGTTAATATTCTTTTTTTCTTTTAGTCTTACAATTTCTTTTATAACTAAAAATTCTCAAAACTGCCTTTGTAACTGGGATTTTTGACATGTGTGTCCTTTAAAACAGTACTAGAACTGCTGTGTGCACCGTTTTTGCTCTGGGGTCTCAACTTCTTGGAGACAACACTTTTTCAACTCTTCTATCTGCATCTCTCCCTAGTAATTCATTGTCTCTGTGGCCAGGATGGGAGACAGACCCCCTTGCTGTCCTTTTTTGTCTATCCTCCCTGCCTCTACCCTTAGCTTTCCCCTTTCCCACTCTGAAGACATTTCTTTGAAATCTTTGTTCTTCTCCTGACTCACCAGGAATTACATGCTCACCTTCCCACCTCATAATTGAAACTCATTTGGGACTCAGGTTACCTAGTTTATCTCTTATATTAAGGCATTTTCACCCCCTTGAAAATTTCTCTTTGCCTGTAATGTGTTTGAAAATCATTTAAAAAAGATAGCCTCTGGAGGAGGGGGCAAGATGGCGGAGAAGTAAGGAGCTCTGTAATCTTCACCTGCCAGCATCTATTAAACTGAGAAGGACTGAAGAGACAATACTCTGATCTGCAGGCGGGGGAAGTGAAGATACAGACTCCAGAAAGAAGACAACCTCAAAGATGCCTGAGTGAGTGAGTGTGAACTGGAGAAATTGGAGGACAGCGGGGCCCTGGAGGTACAGGGGGTGGGAGCCCCAGCCCAACACAGGGAGAGCACACTGTGCCCTGGAGAGACAAGGGGAAGAGAAAGAGAGACTGAAAACGCTCATAGAACTGTCTCTAAAGAAGAGATAAAAAACTTGCCCCAGGACAGAGAGAGATATTGTCACCCCATATATAACCTCTGGGCGTGGGGAGAGAAATCTGTCCCATCTGGCTGGCGAATTCTTCCTTGGGCGAGGCGGCAGCGCCCATTCCAGGTGGCACTAGGAAAAACAGCCCCCTTCCCCTGTGCCATCCTGGCTGGGAGGCCGGCTGCCAGCGGGAGCATATCTCCTCTCAGGTGGTAGTATTAAAGTTCATGGACTAGGATTTGGAAGCGAGGCGGAGCTTGGAAAATACAATTTGGCTCGCCCGTGGCACAGGGAGATCGGACTCAAAAGGGCGCTTGCAATGCTTGGTTCGAGCAGAGCTTGGGGCGCCGCCATTCTTCTCCCCACAGCCACCAAGGTGGGGCCTCAGAGAGCAGCCCCTGAGACCTGACCTACCTACACCAAGCCACGCCCATCTGCGCAGGAGAGCTGCCTTCTTTTTTTTCTCCCCCTTTTTCTTTTCATCTCCTTTTTTTCTCTTGCCATCCAGGTATATTATCCCTTATCTCATTCTTATCTCTCCTCCTGGCTGGTTATACGCTTTTAGACTGTCCATAGTGTTTTGCTGTCTCTGTTCTG